>CP092882.1:62877528-63293814 GCA_030710605.1 Cordylochernes scorpioides
GATCAAAGTGAACCTGAAATACTTAGATTGTGTTTAGAATCAAATGAAAGATATATTTTAATAACTATTAAATATAAATATATTTGAAAATTTACTTTAAACAATGACCTAAAATATAATAGTTATAGTTTTTTATAAGGTTGTCCCAAAGGTTCGTGAATACCTGAAAACGTTGTTTTCCATATTACTTGGCGAATAATATTATTACGGCGAATACATAATAATACATATTCCCATCCCTGGACACTTTATTTTTCCGTTTATCATTACTCTTCACAATTCATCCTTTCATAACTCATCTCTAAGGTTAGAAATACTCGTTATTTCTATTTAAAAATAAATTTCGATTTTTCGTTTAAAAGAAACCCATGCGGGATAATTTTCAAATGTCGTTTTACATAATACAATTACTTTATACATAATACAAAGACATTATACATAACGGCGAAAAATATGATGGCGAATAATATTGGTACTGTATTTCAATTCTTTACAAGTGTTTACGAACTTTTGGGATAACCCTGTAGTTTGCCTTTTAATTTTTAATAAAAAGAATAAAAAGGTTCAGGATTTATAGACCAACCTGTATATCGATAAAATAAGATAAAAAGATGAAAATATCGTGAAAAAGTCAATTCAATTTTACTTCACAATTAACACCTATATTACAATATTATTTAAACACATATATCCTTCCTTTAATTTATTTCACTGATTGCTAAACATAGGTAAATTCAAACATTCCTTCAAACAATTTATACCTTTTCAGTCTGATTTTGTTGATTAAATAAAAGAGTTTAAATGTTTATAAATGAAGTTAAAAAGACAGAGAAGTAGAAATTGAGTTGATATGTTCTTTGATTGCTACCAGTTTCTTGATTGGAAGATGCCTGAGGCTGTTTTTATTTATTTTCTACAAGTGAATGCTACCCCCAAGATGTCTACAGACTCCGACATAATTGGCTCTTCCTTTTACTAGACGTGTCTTTATACGAATTTAATACTTTTGGAGCTTAAATTTCTTCACTTTTTAATTTTAAATCTAATTCTATATTAAATAAGCTGAAAGTTTTGTTTATCTTTTTCAAAATTTGTGCACATCGTAATGAACCAAGTTTATAATTTATTTTTAAAATATTTTTAAAAAGTGATAACGATTGTATTTTATAAAGTACACTTTATTTATTGATATACTGAACTAGAAATGAAGGTATTAAGAAAACTGAACTTTCTTTTTAAAATAAGATTATTAATGTGTGTCAACAACAAACTCACATGTGTCGCTGAGTTTGTTGTTGACACACATTAATATGTTATAATACCTTGATAAAGGTTGGCGTTCAGTCAACTGAAATATTATTAAAATAAATGATATTTTGATCCAATATATATCTTTTTTAAAGTCGGTGAACGAGTGGGTAACATCCTCGATTTCCGACAGTCATGAACCGGGATTGAATCCCGCGTTAAAATTTTGTTTAATATGTGAATAACCTTCACATATTATTCATTGTTTCAATTATCATGAACTAGGTTGTTCTTGTTGAGCGGTACCTATTAATGTGAATTTTGAACCTATATGCCTTTTTATTTAAATACTTAAAAAGAAAGCATATTTTATATAAGCGAATGTAAGTGCACGGTTTTTACTCGAATGAAAGTTTATCTAACGACCATTTAGTAAACAATTATTTCGTGTCAAACATCCACTCCCTTCAAAATCTATTCTTGTCAAGATAAATTGATGTTTATAATACACTGCGGCTTGTGATTGTAAAACAACAAAGGTTAGAAATGGTCAATATTTCACCTTGAAATAAATATTGGTTTTTCATTGAAAAGAAACTCATGCGGTGTGACTTCAATGTTGTTTTACAATCACAAGTCGCAGTGTATTATATTGTATTATAAGTTACTTTATGTATTATTTATGAACGGAAAAATACGTCCAGGGTAGCCTAGTGGACATGGCATCTGCCCGGTAAGCGGAACATTGTGGGATCGATTCCCATCCCTGGACACTTTTATTTTTCCGTTCTTCATTACTCTTCATAATTCACCCTTTCATACCTCATCCAAAAAGGTTAGAAATAGTCGATATTTCACCTTAAAGTAAATTTGAATTTTTCATTGAAAAGAAACTCATGCGGGTGTAACTTCAAGTGTCCTTTTATAAATTGATGTTTGTAACTCTTCTTCACCAACACTACTGAATATTTTGATCATGCTTGAGAGGTAGCTCAATAAATCGATTGACATTTGGAAGGCATGACCATCGAATGTTCTGTTCGTAAATAAGGTAATAAACATTTTGTTCGATCTTTTTCTGGGTTTGGATGAATTAAATCAAACAATAATATGAATTATACTTGAATGATCAAGAAAATGATGTTGGTTCCTGTTGTGGGTCGATGTTGCAAAAAGAACAGCCAAATAAGTGATTTTATAAATATATTTTTATTATTAGATATAAGGATACATATTTCCTCTCCCTAAATACATTATTCCTCTTATTGCCCCATCAGTCACAAGATAAACACCGTTAAAACCCTTTCCAAACGAATATATACACATTGCACCACCCAACCCTCAAAAGATACAGAAACCCAATTTTTGATCAACAAACTCACTTCTATAGGCTATCCGAAAAACTTTATTTTAAGACATTTCTATAATCCCTCTCTCATAAGAAATAATCAGGTCTATAAATCGATATGTACAATCCCATATTCCCACAGTAGTTCCCACATAGCCAGAATTTTAAACAAACACGGTATCAGAACATATTATGAAAGCAACCCGAGTATATTAACCATTTTAAGAAACCCCATTACCAGAAACAGTATTCCTATATCAAAACTATACAATAGCAAAGCAGTATATTCCATACCATGCACCCAATGTAATAATGTCTATGTAGGTGAAACAGGAAGACAGATAAAAGACAGAATAGACGAACACAGAAGAAACATTAAAAACAAAGACCCCAAATCTCTAATAGTGCAACATATCAGACACACAGATCTGAATTCAATCTAGCAAACCCCAATATTCATTACACAAACATAAACAGTAAATACAAAAGATTAATACTAGAAGCATTGATATCATCAAAATATAATAGTATAAACAGACATATAGATATTCCGGAGACATATGATAGGCTGGTTCAAAAACTCAAATAGAATTTTCGGTTTTCTCTTCATCACACCATTTTGCAATTTTGCATTTAATAATATCAGCAAATTAACTAATTTACATAACAATAATTTTTCTTAAATAATAAAATATAATATTTCATAGTTAATCCTAGATATGCAAAAAAATTACCTATTATATAAATGTATATACATCTTTACTTGAAATTGTACCATTTTTTCCTGTGGAAGGGCCGCTTACGCCCGAAAGCTAGAAACGTTTTTCCCAATAAAAGAAACTCATCCTTTTTGAGTCTATGCGTATTACCATAAGGATACATATGTTGACAAAAGAATAACAACCGCACACAGCAGTAGAACAAAGGCAGTCTTTTTGGTTATATACAAGGAAGAAGACTGACGGTTGAGGTGGGCCGTTCCCATTGGTCAGTTATCTTCATGCAGCGCTTCCAAGCGGCGCCCGCGTCCACGCTTCTCTCATCAGTTCCTAACACATGAATGCAGAAATCTGACGGTTGTGTAGAACCAAGTCAAAATAATATTTTTTTAAAGAAATTCTATCCTATGTGGATCAGTAACATCTCGATTTAAAGAAGAGCCTGGGGATCGTTAAAGATAGTTGTTTAGTTATCAAACAATATACTATCGCATTGAACAATCTCATCGCTCAAGCCGCGCCAGCACTTCTTTTCTAAGCTGTAGCCTCCCTTGTTACTTCTAACCTCTGAGAAGTTTCATTTCTTCTCTATATAAACCTATATAATATTTGTATATATAAATCAGAATTAACAACGTTTATGAACTTCTAGGCAATAACAAACAAAATTTAATAAAATATAAAAATACAGTATTTACATAATATTGTAACAAAGTATTTATTATTTCATTAGCAAAGTATTATTTTTTATGTTCATACTTTGCTATAATCTGTACACTTTCCTCTTTTGCTTATCTTTTGTGTATCATTTATAGTTTGTTCTTGTCTGAAATAAATTGTTGTCTCATCCCGAAGTTGGTCTTCCATAATTTTCCACGTGGCAATATATTAGAACCAGACGAAACCTCTGGAAAAACGTCTGCATCTTATTAAGAGTTACAGGCCGACCTGGGTTTGAAGAGCACCTTGCTTATTAGGCAGTTTTAGTGCCCAACATGCTCAATTGTAATGTTGAGTAATTCGCACAGAATGGTATTCTATATACAGTTACGAGCGTCATTCTTCATCAGTCATCTCTGTCACCGTTTGCTTTTTTTTTTTAATGGCGCCCTCCTATTGGTCGGCTACGATCACGCCACCTTTGCCCCCCCCCCACTCGCTTTTTCGTTTTTGTAACCATTGTGTTGGAGCGGGTCGCTCCTTAAATAAATGCATATATTAGTTAATAACCAAATGGAATCCTCTCTTTCTTTTTCCCAGTAAGAGACGCCTACGGAAGCCAACAGTACATAGACAGATAAAGCACATAGGCTATAGTTATTAACTAACATATGCATTTATATAAGGCGCCAATTTATAATTGTAACAAATAGTATTCAAATCAAAACATTCAATCGGGTAAAACACGGGCGTTGCCCGGGTCATTCGGCTAGTTGTGTCTAAGCGAGAGTAGATCGAGAAGTTTCTTCATCTCAGGACGGTATAGAACCGTGTTCACTATGTCATCCTCCTTATAAACATCCACATAGAGGAAGGATATAATAAAGTAGCGTTCAATTAGTGTTAAGTGTTTATGTAAAGAGAAGGAATTGTTTGCCCGTTGGTCCTATATTAAAGATTTAATTTTATTTTCTCGTATCAATATGCATAGTCTTTTTAAGCTCTCCTATTTACATACATTGATGATGATATAATGAATACTATAATCAGTGATGATTCTACTCTGTTATTTACACAATTATATTGCCACGTGGAAAATTAGGGAAGACCAACTTCGGGATGAGATAACAATTTATTTCAGGCAAGAACAAACTATGAGTGATAAAACCAAAGATAAGCAAAAGAGGGAAGTGTACAGAGTATAGCAAAATATAAACATAAAAAATAATACTCTGCTAATAAAATAATAAATACTTTGTTAGAATATTAAGAATATTTATATTAACTTTATGAATACATAACAATTAGTCAAAAAGCCTTTCTTCCTTATACTTGAGCTACTATTCCAGAGAGTTCTGAGGAGGGAGCTTGAATTGGGCAATAGGGGTAGAAGACTGAATGGATCGTGAAATCTTGTTTTTGATCTCTTTGGCAGGAGCTGCTGATGGATCAGTAATGGTCAAGGGGAAGTGTTGGTCGTGACGGGAATTGGCTGGTGCTCGGTGCCGTAACAGAAGGCATGGGGCTGAAGCCTTTTAGACAGAAATTGTATTAAATATTTGTATCATATATATGTTATATAAAAATATTATTTTATTTTAAATTATAATTTCATAGATTCAAATACTCTGCTAAATCGATCGCCAGAGGTCAATCTTCCCCTATAAAAACTCGTTGTTTTTTTATCCCAATGGCTGGCTCAAAACATTTGTACATTATGTAAATAAGCTTTTCATTTTTTTATTCTTACGCCTTAAGCCAGGCAGTAATTTTACCAAATTATGTTTTTTATACATTCCTTAGCTCAATTAAAGCAACCTCTGATCAGAACCATTATTTTTATTTCAAGATTTTTAACCACGACTGCATTACATTAACATAGTATGATCCTCAAGATATTCCAAAATCAAGCAGAAAATCTCTTTTCTTTATATAAGATATATACATTCTGAAAATAGAGCAATCCAAACTTAAATCATTAGATAGTAAAAAGGCATATATTAGATTTAATAAAATATTGGCAAATATATCTTTTATTCATTTCAATATATGCCATTTTACTATCTAATATATATATATATATAATAAAGAACCGTAATAGTTATACAGATCTTTTAAAATCCTTGTTACTCATGAAAATGGAAATTTATTGAAAGTTAGTCGATGTTAAATTGAAGAATTAACGAATTAAACAACTTGTAAATGTTTGTGATACAAGTTTCATGCGTTCATATGTTTTCGAGTCTTCAACTAACTATCTACCATAAAAATAAAGAAAACTTGAGAGTTAAAGATAAATAATAGAGAAATATATTTCAGATAAATATGTTTTGTTTTAATAAATAACTGTAACTTTTAGGTTATATTTTCAAACATTGAAATAATGAAACATATTATAGAGTGTAAAATACTTATTTTTCTTAGAAGAGGAAGAAATAACTGTTATTTAACTAATTTTTATTACTTTTAATTACTTTATTACTAATTGGAACAGAGCAGAATTTCTGTATTTTCTCCTCAAGCACGTAGTGGTATCTCCTCTAAATTTACATAGCGTAAATCCCATGTGCATAATTCCAAGAGTTGCAAAGTCTTAGAATATATTTTATCTAGGCCTTAATGCAATTAGAGGAAAACAATTGGGGTGGTTCAACTTTAAAGCCCATATGCACCTACGTGTAAGAAGAAAATGTAAAAAAAAGGAACAATAGAAAAAAGAAAAAAGGCTCTTAAAGAGAATCGCTTTAATTAAAATCATTGACAAATAATCGCACCCCTAACAAATCACCTTACAACCAACCCTAGGCTTTGGCTAGAAAAACATGGCTGAGCATTTAATTGTTTTAGCTTTTTTATGTCCATTAAAATTCTTCTAAGGCAATAACTTTTTTCCAAATGCCTTTCAATGGCAGTCTTTAATTCATTTAATGGCGAGTTTCTGTGATTAATTATTAGATAAGTAGAGATCGGTTTGAAATGAGGAAATTCCAGTGATTCTTTTTTGGGGTTTGAGTTGTTCTTTTGTCGTCTGATATTATTAATTATCGTTTGGGATTTTTTTTCGCCTGTTGCAGCAGAATTCCTTTAGTTTTACCTTGTTACTATGTCTTCATTTGTCTAATATGTCGTGCTGTCAATTTGTGAAGCATATTAAGAAATTCTTGTACATGATTAAATTCAACGAAGTAAGTTCTCTACTAGACTTTGCGTTCTCAATTTTTACTTTTTTTCTTCGTTTTTTATACATGAATTAACTTTAAAATTTAAATTTTTAGAATATTACACAGAGTAACAATGGTTATAGATGAGCTCGTGTTTGAAAAGGAACTTGTATGTATATAATAAATATAGTTTTTTTTTGTTTTCATGTAAAACATATACCAAGATTTGTTTTTGTATAATTGATATTAATAATAAATAATATGCAATGTTAATTTGGCTACGGATTCATCCTTATGACATACTTTAATAACACACAAATAAATATATTGAGTCTTATATTTTCTGTCTGTTTTTTTTTTTTAATATTTTTTCTCCCTCCTCATTGAATATAGTCAAAAATATATTTTTTGACTTAATTCTGTTGGCGATATGTGGCGCTGAGTTTGTTATTGACCTTAATATGTTGTAATAACTTGAAAAAGGTTGGCGTTCAGCCGACTAATTAATTAGCAAATAAATTATATTTTTATTAACGAATTATATATATATTGTGGCAAAGAAATAATATATTATTTAATTTAATATTTATGTAAGCAATAGTTACCCAGAAATTATTTGAAAAAGTAAAAATCAATATCAGGTAAAAAGTTTTTTTAAAATTTAAATTTGCAAGCTTTTTCGAGTATTTAAGATATTTAAGTATATAAGAGTATTTAGAGTTTGTACATAGAATATCAGCCCGTTTAAGAGCAGTATATTTGCTCGAAAGCTTGCAAATTTAAATAAAAAAAAGAAACTTTTTACCTGATATTAATTTTTACTTTTTCAAATAATTTAATATTATTCAATGTATATATTCAACCGATTATAAAAATATATATTACTCTTTATTTGTAAAATCACTATAAAAATATTTTTTTGCTTGTTTGTTTGATATTCTCTAGCTGTAGATAGTTTGGTTGATAATTGTCGACTAGTCGTGGTGACGTCATCAATAAATACTTTTACATCTTCAGATATACGAAGACTTGATTTTTACGCTACAATATACTGTATATACAGTACGCTGTACATATAAAATAGAATAAACAGAATTATTTTTATGATTTCTAAGGGTATAAATATAAATTTAGAAAGAGAAAATTAATTTAATTATTTCGTTATTTATATTTTTCGTGTAATTTAAGAGTGCAGCTCTAACTGTGATTTTAAAAATATATAAGGTTATGACAAAATTTCGTGTTTTTCTTTAAAACGTTGTTTTTCTTGTTATTTGGAGAACAATATTATTACGGCGAATACCTAATAAGACATAATACAATTACTTTATACATAATACAAAAGAAATTATACATAACGGCGAATAAAATTGATATTTCTCAAATTTTCGCAAGTGTTTACGAACTTTTAGGATAACCTTGTATATAATTCTAAAATATATCTGAAATAATTTTTATATTTGATAAGATGATAAAAATTAAAATTGGAATTTAATTAAAAACAGAATAAAGCGAAAACACACTACCTACTTCTACCTACTGATTTGTCACTTTATAACTTCTGTTTGGAAGATTGGAAAATAGAGTTGAGAAAAAGTCAAAAGATTATCTACTTTGAATGAAATAAGGAAAGTAACTGTCAACAAACTTAAATCCGCTTCTGATTTTTAAAATTGTTTTTCTTCCCTTGTAAAAATATATGGAGAAAATGCATTCGAGTCATATGTGTTTATTTTGAAAAGGATATTGTGAATATTTGTATATGGTACAATTTCTTTTTGGTCGCAGTGGTACAGCCTACTCCACGCTGACGAGCGCCAAAAGCGTGAAACGCGTTCGTGGATGGCTTTTCTTGATTTATCAAGAAATTGGGTTGGCCAAATATCAGGAAACAGGCTAAATCAATGTTTAGTTGATTTCTGTTCCACCAAATGGCGCTCTGTCTTCTGTAAAGCACATGTGTTCCTAGTCAGGATATGCTTTCTTTATTTTTAATACAATTTATGTAAATAAATATTCACTATATTTCTTTCTTGTTATTGTGTCTATGTGATAAGTATTTAGGAACTCCATGTATGCTTATATTTTATATACAAATGAGTATAGTTATATTGTTTTCAATTTAATACCATGTATTTATCGGTACACTTCGACTTTACTGAGAGAAAGCCACATTCAAATAATTAAAAAGGAAGATGTAATTTTATAAATTCTGCAAAACTGAAAGCATAGAAGAAATGACTCACTACATCTCTGAATGCACTATTGTTAACGAGGAACGGAATAAGATCTTAAAGAACATTATCCAAGTCTACGTGAACCTAGTTCAGCTAATCAGAATAATGTCAGAGAAAAAATATATTAGCGATAGAATTATTTAACTTTCATAAAGCGTTAGAGAACAAGGTAATCTCTAAGAACTAAAATTACAGAACAATTTCTTTTTCCATAGTTAAGTTGTATAGTTATGTTGAATACTTTGATTTCCTTTTCATTTTCCCTTCTCTCCTTTGTTTATGTTCATTTTTTCCTTTTCTCCATGAAAATGATGTATGGCGAGTCCTTACAGGACGGAAATGTCCTAATAAAGCAGTTGTTGTTGTTGTATTTATTGGTGATATAATTAAGAGAAATGTTTTCCCTTGTTCGTGCAACTGAGTTTTCCTGATGGTTTGCGCCATTTATTGGAGCATTTATATTTTTAATAAAGATTCCTTCCGCTTTTACATTTTGACACAACCAATAAGGAATTTTGGATTTGGTTTCTTTTCTCATTTCTTTTATTTTGTCAAGCTTTCGGGCTAAATTGCCCTTCAACACGGAGATCCAGAAATACTACTATATGGCCTTTCAGTCTCAATTTTTGTCGAATGGTTACATATATCTTATAATTTGTGAAGAGATTGTGGCGCAAGATGAAGTAGATAAGCCGAAAATATTCCCCACAGAATTAGAGATAACAAATAACTATAATAGCTATTTACAAAAAACATCCATTCAGAGTATTCTGCAACCGGATCATTATACACCTATCCCCCGATTTACACGGTAGATACATTTCTGAGAAAAACGTGTAAATCGGGGGATAGGTGTACACAGAAATAAAAATAAAATGCATTGACAGGTTAAAATATGTAGTCAGCACATAAGCTCGGGATTCCTCGTGAAATGTGTACACAGCGCATTTGTTCAATCACAGTAGCATTTAGTATAGTGCGATAAAAACAACAAAAAAAAACTTATTTGGAAAACCGTGTAATAGCGAAAACGTGTAAAACAAGTACCGTGTAAATCGGGGGATAGGTGTACACAAAACAACTTCAAATGAAGTCAGATAAGCAATAACATTCAACTCGGATATTGATGTTAAAGGAATTCAGTATCTTAATAACCCAGAGGAAACCTCATCGTTTTATCTAATAACCAACTTTTTCTCAAGAATTTCTCTAATTATACACAAAAGAAAGGCATTTTCTGGCAGTGCAATTGAAAGTGCTGATGGCTTGCGACATCTGACTCAATCATCAACTTTTGGTTTCACAATCAAGAAATTCCTATTTTCATAATTTAGCAACCTAATAACAGTGCAATTTCACACCTTTATATTGTTTTCAAATACTTAAAAAGATTTTGTATAGTATTTGTGAAACAATAGTTCTCCACTTGAAATTATACTTTCATTTATTCCAAATATCTATTTGCAATATTAACGCTACGTAAAACAGCGTGAGCAACTAAAATTAGCTATTTCTCTATATATATAAAAATGAATGTTTGTATGTTTGTTTGTTTGTTTGTATGTCCGGTATATAAATTCGCAGTAGTTCACTAATTCAAACCAAAATTTACATGCATAGGTAAAAAATTATCAGATACAAAATTATATCGGGAAAAATTCCAAAAAGCAGAGACCACGGGTGAAACCAGTTCATTATTTTGTACGCAGGAACAAAATTCTAACTAGAAAAACATTCATTCGAGCAGAAAACAAAAGCCAGATCATCTTTCTATAAAAATATCGCTTCTCAGACACAAAGTTTGGAGCGGGACGTTTCACAAGAGTGACATCCACGGCGCCAATTTATAATTGTAACGAATAGTATTTGAAAATCAAAATAGTATAATTTTCAAATATCGTTGTGAAAATTTACATATTTATTTTTATATTTTAAAATAACGCAAAGTTTGGAGCGGGACGTTTCACAAAAGTGACATCCACGGTGCCACTTTATAATTGTAACGAATAGTATTTGAATAAAAACATTTAATCGGGTAAAACCCGGGCGTTGCCCGGGTCATTCGGCTAGTATAAATTTAAAATTATATATTTGTACTATTTTTCAAATACGCAGACAAGTTTTGTATAGTATTTGTGAAACAATAGTTCTTCACTTGAAATTATACTTTCATTTATTCTAAATATTTATTTGCAACATTAACGCTAATTAAAACAGTGTGAGAAACTAATATTAGCTATTTACTAAAGAAAAATATATATTTAAATATCAAAATGTAAACATTTTGTGGAGGTTTTCAGTGGCGAGAGTCTATCTTATTTATTGGAACGTGTTCGTACACACCAGCCAAGTCCTGCCAATTATTTTGTTTATTTGTAAATTACTCCGCACAATAAATTACCTATTTAAATTTATTTATTCCAATGTCATCACGATCAGAGGTAAAATACAAACTATTTAAACTAGACTTCAAATTTACATTTGTATGAACATGTGGAAGGGACTTTTAGAAATTGGATTTTGATTAGGTTGGTACATGTATTTTATTGAATATTTGGAGATAATATATTATAATATTTATATTGTTATATACCCATAGTTTATAAATTTAATTGCCATTTATCGATAAAATTTGTAACAAATAAATTAACTGGAAATGTGTTTCTTTTCAATAATATCATCAAATATTATCTTTACAGAACTTATTACAATGATATAAGTTATTGAATGAGAGATTTCACTACTGATAAGCTAATCCTTATCATTCAATAACTTATATCATTGCAGTAAGGTCTGTAAAGATAATATTTGATGATATTATTGAAAGCAAACACATTACCAGTTAATTTATTCCTTACAAAACCCATAGTTTGTTGTTTTGTGATTTTTTAATTCTAAAAATGTCAGGCCCTACAAAATTATTTATTCAAAACAGCTATATTACATATATTTATTATTTTTCTCTATATCATATTTTCCCTCTATATACTATATACTTCATGTTTATTATTATTATTATTTTGTTTATTAATATCTCTCTCTATTTCATGTGAGGGAGGTACTCTGTAAGCAGCTCTCGCCAGGAAACAAGATCATTCTGTGCGAATTCCTCAACATGGCAATTGAACATGTTGGTAATAAAAACTCCATTATAACCAACGACCTATTCAAACTCAGAACGACTTTGAATTAATCTTGACGTCCCTTCAGAGAAGGCTTCGAGTTTGATATAAATATATAGAATGAAGTGGTGAGAAACAGAGCTGGAGCTTTTGCGTTGTTCAAATTTTGGAAGACGGCTGAAGAGAAGAGGAGGCTATATACATAATCTAATTGATGTAAATAATTATATGCAAATAATCTATGTCAGGATTAGAATGGCGAATCCTGTATGGGACTTTGATTCCAGTAAAAGGCTTGTTGCTGCTGTTGTACATAGTCACAGTGTAGAAAATACTATACTATACCTACTACATATAGGTTTCTCTCTGTATTCTTAGTTCTCTTCTCTTACTCTGTAAACTGGCGAATCCTATATAGGACGAGAGGTCCTCAATAAAGGCTTTTGTTGTTGTTGTTGATATAAATATATATATGTGATATCTTGGGACCTCTGGGACCAGTGTTACCTGATGCTAGACGAACCTCGATGTCAACTCTACCGTGCAGTCGTGGTGGAAGGCGACACAGCTGGGCCAAAGGTGAAATAAACAAACAGAGATTCCACTAAGAAGCGTCTGACGTCAAGAAGGAATGGGATGAGGAGAGAGGGGGATTTTAGAGCAAGTGTTACCGTTGGGATCCAAGTGAAGACTGGCAATTCTAGGTTCTCGATTTAACACCACGACCTTGCTTCTTTCTAATTGGCTGACCTATTTAGGTGATTCTTTCCTAATTGGTGGGACTTTTTCACGTGGCCGTAGGCTATTGGTTGACCTACTTAGGTATTGTCTTCTGATTGGGCCTGGCTTATCTCTTTGACGGAGGATATATATCCGGCCTTGCTACGGAAATACGGGGCGTTACTCTTAGCTTTTATGGTTTCTGCGTTATCAGATACGCCCTGTCCTGTCAGGAAGTATTGACTTGTAAATTATTTATAGTTGGGCTGGTTTTAAGCCTCTTTTGCTAGGCCTTGCTTCGACTTCTGTCCTAAGCCTGATTAGTTTTAACCTTAACTTTCTCCTGTTGGTCTCCATTCCTTCTATCTGTACAGTTGCGATACTTTATTAGATTCTTACGCGGTACAGATTGATGTTAGTTGAGGCTTTCTATGTGCAGTACATAAGGAGTTATATACAGTCATGGGGTGGAACATGTGGTAGGAGATATCTAGACTATTTACAACAATTCCATGGTCTTAAATCATCACAGATGGCCCCGGATGTGAGAGGGTTCATATGGAGGGATTTAAGAGAGCGGAATAGGAAGACTGTGATTAAGGAAGTAATTTTTAAAAATTAATTGAAATGAGTTGGTATATAACATGGGGTTGATTTCTGTATATCCATAAGAGATAATAAAGCATAAACAACTAATATTAAACATACAAGTAAAAAAAAAATATGAATAAAATATTTAATAGAGAGCATATAATGATGATAGGTAAAAATAAAAACGATTGGATGGGAAAATCATGATCTCTTCGTGATGGGCGTTAGAAAGGGTTGAGGGGTTAGTTATTACTTGGTTGAGGCAAGGTCACTTTGACTCAAGTCCCAAACCATTTAATGTGCACGGCGCGGAGAACCTAGGCCATGTTTCACATGTAAATTTAAGGACCTAATAAAGTTACAGTACCACAATCGAAAAGTAAGATAAGGGGGATTGTTATGGGTTTTAGTAATTAGTCGTTAAGACGTACGCATGCAGGATAAATGAGGGCGAAGATCAGTGACCAGAAATCAAAGTTTTAATTAGAGTCGTCAGGGTCTTAGCGAGAAAAAGAGTAAAATAAAAAAAAAATGTGCCAGCGTGTGGCATGAGAGTGCCCTGGAATAAAAAAAAATACAATTTGCACGTATCCAAGCCAGAAGTAGGGATAGGTAAATCCGGGGGACGGTGTGACAAGATTGTTAATTACGAAATCAAAGTAGGTCAAGTCTAGCCTGCGAAGGAGTTAAAAGTTCCTGCGGAAAAGGGTTAGTATTTATTAAGAAGTACCCTTTAAAGTGGTTGTTTAAGAGGTTATTGAAGATTGCCCTGTTTTTAATCATGATTTTTAGTTTGATTATAAAAGAATATATCATTGAGATATGAAATTGCGAAATTAAGGCTTTGCATATAGCGTTAAAGGATTTGAAAAATCGAAAATAGAATGGCGAAGTTAAATGCAAAGTAATCTAAAAAAGTAAAAATAGTGATGATATGATACAAAGATTTACACACTACAGCAGTATATAAGGGGTAATAGAAAGTGAAAATATTAAATGAAAATTAAAAATGAGCAGTAATATACTCGATAGCATTGACATGGTAGCGGAAGATGAAACAATGTAAATAACATCTAATTTATAAAGTGAGAGAAAATATGAAATGATAAATGCAAATTAGTGATATAAACATGAAATATAAACTTGAGATTATTAGATATGATATGAAAGATAAAATATAAAGTTGATTATAAAATAGAGTCATCAAGCAAAAGTAAATAAGTTTTGGTAAAGAAAAATAAAAAAAAAGACAATAATCTAAACTAATTGGTTGACGTAAAAAAAAAACAATTATAAGAGCTATATAATGATTATATAAAGGATATTAAAATGAAAAATTTTTAAAAAATGTTCATCGAGAAGGAAGAGCAAGTAAGATTATATATAGAAATTATATATCGTGAAAGAATGGAAAGTTGTAGGCCAAACGTAATGTTCCTCTTTTTTTTTTTTTTTAGGATGGGTAGAGAGAGCTTTAAATTGTCCTCGATTGATATCTTTGGTCTTGTTGGCCTAAGTTTTTCTAACTTATCGAATTTGTTTTATGTTTGACGCGACTCGTGGATCACATTGTTTCCAGCTGTGAAACTAACTGAGTCCTAATGTTGTCGATTTTTTTTTTTTTTTAAACTTATGTGGGTGTGTGTGATTTTTGTAGGTAAAGTGTTGTCTTTGGCACGCACTAATATTTAATTTAATAGGTGGCGAAAGTTCATTAGAGAACACGGGGTGGCGACGGATGTAACAAGATGTCGGCTGTTTGTTTGCTCGGGGGGGGCGAGGGGGAGCGAAGCTATTTTTAATGCGATTCCGGATGTAGGTCAGGGAGGCCTTTTGCGAGGCTGCTTGCTTTCTTTCAACTTATTGGAAGTTAATTCGAACTACGTTCGGAGATATTATTTCTAAAATTGTAAACACAAAAGCGTTTTGATTTGTCACGTTTGGTGACAAGCGTTATGGGATTGACATAGGGAAATACAGAGGTTGTAATGATCCTGTGTGTTCAAGCATTTGTTCGATTTGTGTTTGTATTTCGAAAATTCGGATATTGTATCTGTTGATATTAAATCGAATGGCTTTTGGCGAACTTAGTAAAAATGTTATTCAATGATATCAGGTTGGAATTGAGTGAAATTGCGACTATCGACGTGAACAATGTGTGGTTAAATAAATGTGTCACAGGCGTGGTGAAGGCGTCTTTGGCCTGAGAAGTGAAAGAGTTTAGTGGTGTGGCGCTGTGACACGAAGCGAAAAAATTGTAAATGAAAAGGTATCACGTGAAGTCTTTGTTTTGTACAAAATCTAACCTGTTACACTAAGAATAACAAATTTACTAAAGTCATGGTTGTTGGTTGTACGAACATATCGATAATTTTTATATTGTTAGTGGATATGACACGTTTAATGTGAGAAAAAAAAAGATTGTGTGTGTTTAGTAGGGCGACGTGATGCAGCTTGTGTAGCTCGAAATTGGATTTGGGTGTTAAGTCGCGCATTAAAAATTGTCGTCAATTGGAAAAAGTGATGTGAGAGGGTGTTGTATATTTTGTTGAGAGAGATTTGTCGATATTTAACTATGCGTGTAAAAGGAAGGTACGAGGGAGTGTAGTTATGTGGGAATTTAACGATTGGAATAGTTTTGGAAGGCTGTGATTTAAGTTACTTCTGTCCAAAGATATGAAAGAAAAGGACATAGGGGCGTTGAAAATGGGATTAGGAACATTATAATGAGGTTAAATAAGGGTGTTGGAGTTCACCACGTGTGAGCAACTCGTTCCAGGAGGGGAAAATTTAGAAAATGGGACAGTTGTATTAACCTGTCCATGGGACACGTGTTGCTTGCACGAGGTGAATTTGTACAAGGTAGTTGGTAGAGGTACATTATCTTGATACAGGAGTAGCTGAGGACAGTTTATAATTAGTAGAAATCGTTTTATGGAATTAAGGAATAAAATGCCAAAAGGCAAAGGTGTATCGATGATATGGAATTTTAGATTCTGCGTTATATTACCTATTTTTAAGATCAAAAAGATATAATCTATGGTGAAAATATTGTTAGCTATGGCATTAATAGTTAAGTTAAATGGATGGACAGGTATTTTTCTTTTACAAACTGATTTCTATTATTTTAAAAGTATTCTGCCTAATTATAGCGATAGATGCTCCTGTATTAAGTAGTAGAGTAGGTTTACATTATTGGACAGTGTGTTCAGCTCGAACGAGCAATAGTTCAACAAAAGTTATGTATGGAGGAACCTACTGTTGTGCTGTCTTGTATTTCGGAACAGTTCTGGTCTTGTGCCATGGTTGGAGGATTCTTGGGAAGGTCAGAGTTCATTGTTTGCGCTGGGCTCGTGGTTTAGAGATGGTCGGGGGCGCAGGTAACATACGCTCGCGTGTTGGTAACTCGGAGGGGTGCTTGCAGGAGGTTTGGTGGCTTTCTCAGTCTTGTAGAGTATTGTAGTTGGGCCCGATCTGCTTGGGCGTCGTAGTTGGTGAAGAAGCTTTGCGCCTTGTACGAACCATCGTAGCGATTCCACCTCTCGCGATGTCCGGTCACGGCAGAAAGCTGATGTAGCGTCGTCGTCAACCTCCCTAGGACATCTGACACCGGCGGCGGGGGGCGTGACGTCTTCCTGGCCGGGGGCAATTTCCTGCGTCTTACCGAGGGTGGTTTCTTTCTTCGGAAAAGTGGGGTTGTCGCCACTTTCGTAGTCGGGATCGGTCTTCATGGGCTTCTTTGACTCCTCCTCTCTTCCCTGTTCCATCTTTCTGTACAGACAGTGGTCTACTTGCTTACTTGTACCTTGGCGTCCACTATCCTGTCGACTCTTCGGTACGGGGGAGTGTGTGATATCTTGGGACCTCTGGGACCAGTGTTACCTGATGCTAGACGAACCTCGATGTCAACTCTACCGTGCAGTCGTGGTGGAAGGCGACACAGCTGGGCCAAAGGTGAAATAAACAAACAGAGATTCCACTAAGAAGCGTCTGACGTCAAGAAGGAATGGGATGAGGAGAGAGGGGGATTTTAGAGCAAGTGTTACCGTTGGGATCCAAGTGAAGACTGGCAATTCTAGGTTCTCGATTTAACACCACGACCTTGCTTCTTTCTAATTGGCTGACCTATTTAGGTGATTCTTTCCTAATTGGTGGGACTTTTTCACGTGGCCGTAGGCTATTGGTTGACCTACTTAGGTATTGTCTTCTGATTGGGCCTGGCTTATCTCTTTGACGGAGGATATATATCCGGCCTTGCTACGGAAATACGGGGCGTTACTCTTAGCTTTTATGGTTTCTGCGTTATCAGATACGCCCTGTCCTGTCAGGAAGTATTGACTTGTAAATTATTTATAGTTGGGCTGGTTTTAAGCCTCTTTTGCTAGGCCTTGCTTCGACTTCTGTCCTAAGCCTGATTAGTTTTAACCTTAACTTTCTCCTGTTGGTCTCCATTCCTTCTATCTGTACAGTTGCGATACTTTATTAGATTCTTACGCGGTACAGATTGATGTTAGTTGAGGCTTTCTATGTGCAGTACATAAGGAGTTATATACAGTCATGGGGTGGAACATGTGGTAGGAGATATCTAGACTATTTACAACAATTCCATGGTCTTAAATCATCACATTTACTTATATATAATTTTGATATTTAAACACAAGTCGCTTCTGATCGTATTACATACATATAGATTACATGATGCACTAGCGCGCCATCTGTTATGAAAATTCGAAACTATTTTAAACGGGTAAGATTCTTTTTGGAATTAAACAATTTCTACTGCCTTTACTGCAATGGAAAAATTAATGGGAGGGCCTGGCTCATCAGTGGTGAACCCTCCCAGCGAAGAAGGAATTGTTAAACGGCAGACGTGAGGTGAGTGCTAGACTTGGTCATTATAGTGTGCCTCGAATTAGCTATAGAAGATTATGCTTCTACTCTCCCACAGTTACTGTTTGTATTGGATTTCTCCGTGTGAAGAGATTTGCTACCACTTCTCCCAGTGGTAGATTAAACTGGCGAAACCGCTGGGAGGGTTCAACACTGATGAGCCAGGCCCTCCCATTAATTTTTCCATTGCAGAAAGGGCAGTAGAAATTGTTTAATTTCATAAAGAATCTTACGCGTTTAAAATAGTTCCGAATTTATCATATAGATTACATGCTATCTTTATATGCATGTTTTAAACTCTCAATCCAGCTTCTATCCACAAATGGGATTCCAACAGTAAAACGTGGCCCTTATCGCAATTCCCTAGAGAGGATATTAACACCCACCCAATGCAGATAACCAAAGTAATTTACACATTTAATCAAAGAAATAAACGGAGTTTTTCAGGTTTTAAAAGAGTCCATTAGAGAAAACGCGAGCGAATTGAAATGCAAACTGAGAAATTCTCGTTAAGAAAGGGTTTCCAGGTCTTATCAATTGGATTAAAAAAGAGCGAAGAAGGAACAGTTAAACGGCAGACGTGAGGTGAGTGCTAGACTTGGTCATTATAGTCTGCCTCGAATTAGCTATAGAAGATTATGCTTCTACTCTCCTACATTTACTGTTTGTATTGGGTTTCTATTATGGTGTATCATGGCCTCCGTGTGAAGAGATTTTCTGCCATTTTCCCCCAATTACAGTACCTAGTGGTGTGTGGAATGTACATGTTATGAGACTGTAAATAGGATGCAAATCAATAATAGCAGGGATTTGCACCATGTTGAAAATTGCGTGTGTATATGTAGAAAAACCTGATGTAAAATAATGTGTTTTGAAAATAGAGCAATCCATAAATAAATCTTTAAATCAAAAGGTATATATTGGATCAAAATATCATTTATTTTCCCAGTATTTCAGTTGGATGAACACCAACCTTTATCAAAGTATTATAAGATATTAATGTGTGTCAACAACAAACTCAGCCTCATATAACATCTATAACATCAACAGAATTAAGTTTTTTAATATTTTTAAAACTAAATTCTGTTGATGTTATATGAGGCTGAGTTTGTTGTTGACACACATTAATTGGTTATAATACCTTGATAAAGGTTGGCGTTCAGCCAACTGAAATATTGGTAAAATAAATGATATTTTGATCCAATATATGCCTTTTTAATTAAATATTATAATATATAAATCATTTGTATATAACAGATATATAAAGAAATGTATTAATCAATATATTAAATTAACAGATTTGCATTTTAAAGAACATAAATTTAAAATGTTTAAAACTTTACTAATGAGCTTTTAATCAAATATAATATTTAGAATGAAATTCATCTCAATGAATATTTGAAAGGCAAATTTTACGTAATTTTGAATACAAGAGTTTATTATCATTTAATATATTATACATATGTTTATATTCACACTATTAAATCATATTTAAAATATAAAATTTCAATTCTATTCGAATATATCTTTCTACCAAGTATTTAATATTATATATTTTGTTCTAAATTGAGAAATAATGCGTTTATTCATGAAAATTTCCATTTTATTTTTCCAAAACAGATAAATCCTTCAACCAATTCAACAATATTTCTTCCATTATGATATTCAGACAGGGGAAGTAATTTTCTCCATCTTTATTCCATCCCATGTTGGGTTTAATAGAATTTTTCGTGGCAGAAGACAACCTTCAATTTACACCAATCAAATTCCAAAACTTTATTTGGAGCTAAACTTTTGGTTTGTTTTTTTACTGGGGTGAAATTAAGCTGGGATTGTTTTGGTGGGAGGAAGAAGTTGATGCGATGGCTTTTCTCTCAAGGGATAAAATCACCAGATTTTTTTTATCTCTCCATGAAGGAATTTATTGTTTATAATTTATATATCTTTTTACATCTATAGATTTGTTCAATAAATATATGAATTAATCTTTTTGAACAATTTTAAAAGGTATTTAACTTTGACAAATTTATATACCAGAAATATATTTGCCGCTCTAAATATATATATATATATGTTATATTCAATTTAATTTTTTAAAATATATAAATAATTTTTTAAAATTTGACCAAAAAACAAAAATATTTTTAAAATTATTATTTTGTTCTGTTGTATATATAGATTTGTTTTTTCTTTTGGGTTGGTTAAATGTGTTTTTTTTTTCTAATAAACTCATTGGCCAAAATATAATATTATATAGTTAAATTTGTTTAAAATAAAATAAGCATATTTGCTAATAATTGATATTTCATTCTTCTTTTTTAAGTAAGTAAAATTTACATTTGACAAACTAACCATTTACTTAATAATTAATATTACTTTTTTCATTCCCTCTCCCCCCAAATATAAGATATATATTTATCTTATAATAGAAAAAAAAAAGATTTTTCTGTTGTATTTTGATTATTAGAGCTATATAGAATTAATACTTGATGCTGATTATTTTGAGAATAGAGATATTTGTTGAGCAGTCGTGGCAATGATTAAATAAAATCAGTTATCAAAATAGATTTAATTGAACTTATGGAATATATAAAAAAACATGGTTTGATAAAAGTGCTGGCTGACTTAAGGCGAGTAAACAAGGGAAACAAAAGATTATTTACAAAATGTACAAAGTTTTGAGCCGGCCAACGGATAACAACAACAATGAGTATTTATAGTGGAAGCGTGACCTCTGGCGGTCGATTTAACAGAGTATTTGAATCGATGAAATATAATTTTAAATAAAAGAATACTTTAATATAACATAATTTTAAATAAAATATTTTAATATAACATATATATATATACCGCATCGTTTTATCAAAACGTATCTTCAATAATATTTATTCAATTCCTACTTTAAAATCTTTAAGAAATAAATAATATTGATAAAACTGTTTATTATGATGCACTAGAGCGCCATCTGTTATCAAAATTCGAAACTATTATAGACGCGTATGATTCTTTTTAAAAATAAACAATTTCTACTGCCCTTACTGCAATGGAAAAATTAATGGGAGGGCCTGGTTCATCAGTTGTGAACCCTTTAAACCGTTGGGAGGGTTCACCAATGATAAGCCAGGCTCTCCCATTAATTTTTCCATTGCAGTAAGGGCAGTAGAAATTGCTTATTTTTAAACCATTTTATGTTATCTATTATACATATGAAACTTAACCCTGGATTGCTTTTTGATTTTATTAAATATTCATCTCTAGTGAAGGTTTTCAAAAAGATGATGCACAATTCTGAGGTACAATTAAAGGAAGAAGTGCCTCGCCTTTGGTATAATATAATATATTTTTGCGTTGTTTGTTGACAAAGAATAACTTCCGTGGGTACAAAGGATGTTTAAGACTTTATTTAAGCCTAATAAATAAAATAATTACAGAAGAGTGCAAAAAATAAAACAACAATAAAGAAAACAGCAGTTACAAACTCACCAACTGCAGCACAGTGAAGGAAAGCAGGCGCAGAACGGGAGAGAAAAGTTCGCAGAACCTTCTAGAATCTTCCAGGAAGTACACCGGCGTCGGCGGTAAGCAGCAGTCCGACCTCTTGAGACAGCAACTTACTTGGAGTACACCACGTATCTTCGTTCTTCTTCTCCACTTCTTATCTTTCTTCTCTCCCGGCATGAGTTCCTAATCCCTATATATCCCGGAGTAGATCTTTACAGAACGGTCACGGTTGGTCAGCCAATCAGAAAGCCGCCAGCACCAAGTCTTGCGCAATCGCTTTAGATTGGCCAATCAGTTGTCTTCAGCTTTTTCTACATTATTCTTGAACGTTCTAGAACATTCTCTCTCCAAACCGAAATGTACTTTTCTTTTTACGTAACAATTATATATGAAATAAGGCTTGTTTTGAATTTAATAAGTTTTATTCTTCCGAAATAAGCCTTAATTATTAAATATTTATATTTTGGATTGCTCTATATTCAGAATATTATAAAATATATGGCTATATTAAGGTCAGTTGAGAGTTAATGAAAGAACATCTCTTGATCGTGCAAAAAAAAAAGTTGCTGATGGCTTGCACCATCTGTCGGAAAGATTATCAATTAATCGTTGATTTTTAATTAACACATAAAATATCCATAAATCCTTTCTCGTTTATTAAAGAAAAACAAACCACGTACTATTCATATAGAAATATATTAAAAATAAAGAAAACATATCCTGACCAGAAGCACATGTGCTTTACAGAAGGTAGAGCGCCATTTTGTGGAACAGAAATCAACTAAACATTGATTTAACCTGTTCCCTGATATTTGGCCAACCCAATTTCTTGACAAATCAAAAAAAGTTCCACCAGATGGCGCTCTGCCTTCTGTAAAGCACATGTGTTCTTGGTCAGGATATGCATTCATTATTTTTAATATCAACACCTGACCCACTTATATTTTATTTTTCTATTGAATTTTCATAGAAATATGTATATTTTTAATTCCAATAGATGGCGCAAGCCATCAGTAACTTTGAATTGTATATTAAGGCTTTTATTTTCTCAATTTATTCACCTGAACTCAATACCCTATCACTTCTATACGATTTATTTCATATGGTACGAAGTATTTTACAAGGTTATCACAAATGTTCGTAAACATTTGCAAAAAAATGGAAATACTAATAATTTTCACCGTTATGTATAATGTCTTTGTATTATGTATAAAGTAATTGTATTATGTATTCGCCTTAATATTATTATTCGCCAAGTAATAAGAAAAACAAATATTTAAGAAAAATACGTACTTTTGGGACAACCTTATATACCACGGAAATTTTAAGGAATTTTTATAAATAATTGGAGCGGTTGAGGACTCTAGCTGTCACTGTGGCAAAGAAATCCAGGACTCGAGACACCTACTGTTGGAATGTCCACTCTTCTTCACCGCTAGACAACAGACAATAAATAATGTTGTAGATCCATATCAGTTTGTAAATACTTGAGAGAATTATCAGAGATTTAACTATTTTTGTAAATATATTTAAAATTATCTTTCTATACTGGAAGGATCAAATTCATAATATATCTTATTGTTTTTCTCTTTTTTGTAATTTATTTTCATATATTATGATGCATTAGCGTGCCATCTGTTATCAAAATTCGAAACTATTATAGACGCGTATGATTCCTCTTGAAAATAAACAATTTCTACTGTCCTTACTGCAATGGAAAATTTAATGGGAGGGCCTAATTTTTCCATTGCAGTAAGGACAGTAAAAATTGTTTATTTTCAAAAAGAATCATAGGCGTCTATAATAGTTTCGAATTTTCATGTATAATATGTTTATAACTGCTTCTGTTTAAAAAAATGTAAATCATAAGATGTTATAGATGTTATATGAGGCTGAGTTTGTTGTTGACACACATTAATTGGTTATAATACCTTGATAAAGGTTGGCGTTCAGCCAACTGAAATATTGGTAAAATAAATGATATTTTGATCCAATATATGCCTTTTTAATTAAATATTATAATATATAAATCATTTGTATATAACAGATATATAAAGAAATGTATTAATCAATATATTAAATTAACAGATTTGCATTTTAAAGAACATAAATTTAAAATGTTTAAAACTTTACTAATGAGCTTTTAATCAAATATAATATTTAGAATGAAATTCATCTCAATGAATATTTGAAAGGCAAATTTTACGTAATTTTGAATACAAGAGTTTATTATCATTTAATATATTATACATATGTTTATATTCACACTATTAAATCATATTTAAAATATAAAATTTCAATTCTATTCGAATATATCTTTCTACCAAGTATTTAATATTATATATTTTGTTCTAAATTGAGAAATAATGCGTTTATTCATGAAAATTTCCATTTTATTTTTCCAAAACAGATAAATCCTTCAACCAATTCAACAATATTTCTTCCATTATGATATTCAGACAGGGGAAGTAATTTTCTCCATCTTTATTCCATCCCATGTTGGGTTTAATAGAATTTTTCGTGGCAGAAGACAACCTTCAATTTACACCAATCAAATTCCAAAACTTTATTTGGAGCTAAACTTTTGGTTTGTTTTTTTACCGGGGTGAAATTAAGCTGGGATTGTTTTGGTGGGAGGAAGAAGTTGATGCGATGGCTTTTCTCTCAAGGGATAAAATCACCAGATTTTTTTTATCTCTCCATGAAGGAATTTATTGTTTATAATTTATATATCTTTTTACATCTATAGATTTGTTCAATAAATATATGAATTAATCTTTTTGAACAATTTTAAAAGGTATTTAACTTTTGACAAATTTATATACCAGAAATATATTTGGCGCTCTGTGTATATATAAATGTTATATTCAATATATTTATTTTTTTAATATATACATATTTTTTTTCAAATTTGACCAAAAACAAAAAGCTTTTTTAAAATTATTATTTTGTTCTATTGTATATATAGATTTGTTTTTTTCTTTTGGGTTGGTTGAATGTGTTTTTTTTTTATTATAAACTCATTTGCCAAAAATATAATATTATATAGTTAAATTTGTTTAAAATAAAAAAGCATATTTGCTAATAATTGATATTTAATTCTTTTTTTTTAAGTAAGTAAAATTTACATTTGACAAACTAAACATTTACTTAATAATTAATATTACTTTTTTCATTCCCTCTCCCCACAAATATAAGGTGGGAGGATAATAATGCTTCTGTAAAGCACATGTGCTCCTGGTCAGGATATGCCCTTTTTAATAAATAAATATATATATATATATATACCGCATCGATTTATTAAAACGTATTCGCAATAGTATTTATTCAATTCCTACTTTAAATTATTTAAGAAATAAATAATATTAATAAAACTGTTTATTATGATGCATTAGAGCGCCATCTGTTATCAAAATTCGAAACTATTTTAGACGCGAATGATTCTTTTTAAAAATAAACAACTTCTACTGTCCTTACTGCATTGGAAAAATTAATGGGAGGGCCTGGCTCATCAGTGGTGAACCTTTTAAACCGTTGGGAGGGTTCACCAATGATGAGCCAGGCTCTCCCTTTAATTTTCCCATTGCAGTAAGGGCAGTAGAAATTGTTTATTTTTAAACCTGTTTATGTCATCTATTACATATGAAACTTAACCCTGGATTTCTTTTTGATTTTATTAAATTTTCATCTCTAGTGAAGGTTTTCAAAAAGATGATGCACAATTCTGAGGTACAATTAAAGGAAGAAGTGCCTCGCCTTTGATACAATTCTATATACAGTTACGAGCGTCATGCGTTCTTAATAATTCTTCATCTCTGTCACCGTTTGCTTTTTTTTTGGAATGGCGCTCTCCTATTGGTTGGCTACGATCACGCCACCTTTGCCCCCCCTCCCATCACCCGTCTAGTATAATATATTGTTGCGTTGTTCGTTGACAAAGAATAACTTCCGTGGGTACAAAGGATCTTTAAGACTTTATTTAAGCCCAATAAATAAAATAATTACAGAAGTGTGCAAAAATAGAACAACAATAAATAAAAAAAGCAGTTACAAACTCACCAACTGCAGCACAGTGAAGGAAAGCAGGCGCAGAACAGGAGACAGAAGTTCGTAGAATCTTCTAGAATCTTCCAGGAAGTACACCGGCGTCGGCGGTAAGCAGCAGTCCGACCTCTTGAGACAGCAGCTTGCTTGGAGTCCACCACGTAGCTTCATTCTTATTCTCCACTTCTTATCTTTCTTCTCTCCCGGCATGAGTTCCTAATCCCTATATATCCCGGAGTAGATCTTTCCAGAACGGTCACGGTTGGTCAGCCAATCAGAAAGCCGCCAGCACCAAGCCTTGCGCAATCGCTTTAGATTGGCCAATCAGTTGTCTTCCGCTTTTTCTACATTATTCATAAACGTTCTAGAACATTCTCTCTCCAAACCGAAATGTACTTTTCTTTTTACGTAACAATTATATATGAAATAAGGCTTGTTTTGAATTTAATAAGTTTTATTCTTCCAAAATAAGCCTTAATTACTAAATATTTATAATTTGGATTGCTCTATATTCCGAATATTATACAATATATGGCTCTATTAAGGTCAGTTGGAAGTTAATGAAAGAACATCTCTTGATCGTGCAAAAAAAAAAAAGTTGCTGATGGCTTGCACCATCTGTCGGAAAAAATATCGATTAATCGTTGATTTTTAATTAACACATAAAATTATCCATAACAACAACAAAAATCCTTTATTGAGGACCTCTCGTCCTATATAGGATTCACCAGTTTACAGAGTAATTGAAGAGAAGAGAACTAAGAATACAGAGAGAAACCTATATGTAGTAGGTATAGTGTGGTATTTTCTACACTGTGACTATATACAACAGCAGCAACAAGCCTTTTACTGGAATCAAAGTCCCATACAGGATTCGTCATTCTAATCCTGACATAGATTATTTGCATATCATTATTTACATCAATTAGATTATGTATATAGCTTTCTTTTCTCTTCAGCCGTCTTCCAAAATTTGAACAACGCAAAAGCTCCAGCTCTGTTTCTCACCACCTCATTCAACAGGAGCTCCAAAGAGAGTCCCTCAAGGAAAATTATCCATAAATCCTTTCTCGTTTATTAAAGAAAAACAAACCACGTACTAAGGCAGAGCACCATCTGGTGGAACAGAAATCAACTAAACATTGATTTAGCCTGTTCTCTGATATTTGGCCAACCTAATTTCTTGATAAATCAAGAAAAGATCCACCAGATAGCGCTCTGCCTTCTGTAAAGCCCATGTGCTCTTGGTCAGGATATTCTTTCTTTATTTTTAATATCAACACCTGACCCACTTATATTTTATTTTTCTATTGAATTTTCATAGAAATATGTATATTTTTAATTCCAATAGATGGCGCAAGCCATCAGTAACTTTTAATTGTATGTATATTAGGGTGTTTCTATTTTCTTGATTTATTCACCTGAACACAATACCCTATCACATCTATACGATTTATTTCATATGGTAGGAAGTATTTTACAAGGTTGCCACAAAAGTTCGTAAACACTTGCAAAAAAAATTGAAATACCAATAATTTTCGCCGTTATGTATAATGTCTATGTATTATGTATAAAGTAATTGTATTATGTATTCGCCTTAATATTATTATTCGCCAAGTAATATGAAAAACAAAAATTTAAGAAAAAGACGTACTTCTGGGACAACCTTATATACCACGGAAATTTTAAGGGATTTTTAGCAGCAATTGTAGCTGTTGAGGACTCTAGCTGTCACTGTGGCAAGGAAATCCAGGACTCGAGACACCTACTGTTTGAATGTCCACTCTTCTTTAGTGCTAGACAACAGACAGTAAACATTGTTGTAGATCTATATCAATTTGTAAATACTAGAGATAATTGACACAGATTTAACCATTTTTGTGAATATATTTATGATTATATTTCTAACCTGGAAGGATCATATTCATAATATATCTTATTGCTTCTCTTTTTTTGTAATTTATTTTCATATATTATGATGCATTAGTGCGCCATCTGTATTCAAAATTCGAAACTATTATAGACGCGTATGATTCCTTTTGAAAATAAACAATTTCTACTGTCCTTATTGCAATGGAAAAATTAGGCCCTCCCATTAATTTTTCCATTTCAGTAAGGACATTAGAAATTGTTTATTTTCAATAAGAATCATACGCGTCTATAATAGTTTCGAATTTTCATGTATAATATGTTTATAACTGCTTCTGTTTAAAAAAAATGTAAATCGACACAATTAACTCTAGCCGGGATATTGCGTTTTGTGTGTCTGTTCAAATAAATGAAATTATATTAAAATATATATAGATAATATGGGTGTTAAATAGGTTCATTTCATATATCCAGTATCTAGATATATAAGGTTTACATGAAGAAGCAGCTACAAGAAGAAAGGCACAAATCCAATCTTGTATATTACAATTATTCACATATATCAATTCTAAAATTCTACAATTCATTTTAAAACTAGTTCTCAATATGATGTGTTAAAGAGAGAATACATTTCATATATCCAGTATATAGATATATGAGGTTTATATTAAGAAGCCGCCACAAGAGGAAAGGCACAAATCCAATCTTGTATATTACAATTATTCACACATCACACACACACACACATATATATCAATTCTAATATTCTACAATTCATTTCATAACTAGTCCTTAAGATGATGTGTTAAAGAGATCAACATTTCATATATCCAGTATATAGATATATAAGGTTTAAATGAAGAAGCCGCCACAAGAGAAGAGGCACAAATCCAATCAATTATTTACATATATTAATTCTGAAATTATACGATTAATTTTATAACCAGGTTTCAATATGAACTGTTAAAGAGATAATACATTTCATATATCCAGTATCTACTCGTTGATGTATGAGGTTTATATGAAGAAGCCGCCACAAGAGGAAAGGCACAAATCCAATCTTGTAGAAGTGGCGAGGTGTAATTTTGACGTTCCAGATTATTGGAACGTCTGGTCAACATAGCATAGCAGCTTTAATGAGGTACCCCTGAGGCATCTATTACCATCTTATTAAAGATCTCAGTAAGAAAGCTTCCATAATATTAGCATGGCTGCTTCAATTTGTTTCCCTAGGATTTGTTTTTCTCTCCTCGAGAGCACATGAGACTTTATTAGAGATCCTTAACTCCTCTAAACAAATAGACTGGAGATTAAAATACACACACATTCTCCATCTAACATATCATCTTGAGAACTGGTTTTAAAATGAAGTTTGTAGAATTTTAGAATTGAGATATTAGATAATAAAAAGGTATATATTAGATTTAATAAATGATTTATTTGCCAATATTTCGGTTGGCTTAACGTCAAACCTTTATCAATGTTACTTTTTTGTATAGTTTATTATTAAATATTATAAATAATTTGAAAAATATATTAATTTATCGAATATGGATTGCTCTATTTTCAAAAAGAATTGAAATATTAAGTTATTTTTCAAAGTATTTTTAAACTGTATAACTTCACACACTGTTTATATTTTAATAATTATATAGTTATTTCTATATCAAAATGACTTTTTTTTAAATTTAATATTATTGTATTGTACAATATAATACGATATAATTCGGCTTATGATTCCTATCCCTGAACACTTTTATTTTTCCGTTTATCATTACTCTTCATAATTCATCTTTTCATACTTTATCCCTGAGGTTGGACATAATCATTATTTCTCCTTAAAATAAATTTCGATTTTTCGTTCAAAAGAAACATTTGCGGGATAATTTTCAAATGTCGTTTCTTTTATGTAATTAAAGTAAGTAAGAAGTAAAATCCGTAACTAATTTAACTTTACATATTATTTATTATTAATAGAAATTATACAAAACAAATATTGGTATATATGTCTACATGAAAACAACAAAAACAATAATTATTATATATATACAAGTTCCTTTTCAAACATGAGCTCATCTATAGCCATTGTTACTCTGTGTAATATTCTAATAGTTTCTAGAATTGTACAATATATTTATTAAAATAAAGGTTCCAACTTCATTTTTTAAAACAATTTTAAAATTATTTACGAACATTCTAATATGTATTTTTATTAATAAAATATTTGAAAAAAATTAATATATATTATATATATCATTCTGAAAATAAAGCAATCCATACTTAAATCCTTCCTATTCTGCCGAGCGGTCTGCTTCTGTAAATCTACACTCGCTCCCTCTGTACTCCAAGATGTACATACTTTTTAAACTAATTTGTGTACATTCTCCTCTTCTTCTTCTTTCTTACCTCCACTCAATCATATTAGGGTATCAAGCTTTGACAACTATCATGACTGGGTGAAGTAGAATGCGTTTGCCTTTGTCATTAAGACTGGAACCACTACTCAGTAGCAGGCCACTGACTAAGCTCCGAAAGAAATGGCCGCCTCTGACATGAGGAACAGACACCATGTGCAGCCGCTCCTAACATGGAGTACAAACGCTGCCCATCCTGTGTCTCTGGATTAGGAGACCTTTACAGGGTACTATCAGCCGGGCCAGCTGAGCCCAGGTTTTTTAGTGAGCTTGTTACTGCTCCCCCTCTCATTTTTCATCCGGGCTTGGGACCGGCAAAGGCGGAGTTTGCATTCTCCTTTTTTCAAGGAATCTGTATAATACCAATGGTCTTAATGATGTTTTTGTGTATGGTATTCTATTATTTACAGCGTTTGCGCCACATCTTTAGGGTGGTAAAAGATAAGATATTTAACCCTTAGCAATAAAAATTATTTTTTTACTTAATGAAAAATAAAATTTCGAAATGCAGTTTGAAATGAAAAACAATATAAACATGTATAGAATTACACCTCAGCTAATACATATTCATAATGAACTGGTAAAACATACTGTATGATTTTATTGATGAATCGGTAGGCCTTATAGTTATAAATGATATTCATGCTGGAAAGACAATATTACTTCACATATATATACAATATTTCATATGAATTTAGTAAAGGAGAATGGTTGAATGCAATTATGCAAGTTTTTAAACGGAGCATACAAGTGTCTCCCACCTTTCTAAAATCAAATTTGAAATGATTTGAAAATGTCTTGACTAAGGCAACAACAACAACAGCAACAAAAACTTTATTAAGACACTATTGTCTTACAAGGGGATTCCTCTAAAAGGTTATATATGTACATGAGTGAGGAGGAAAAGCAATTTAGAGGGGAGGGGGAGTAATCAGCCGTCGTATGTGGAGTTGAGCACTTCTTCTCTCATATTATCAATCGCCTTGAAATATTTAAAATATTTATAAACAAATGTTTTATCCAGTAGGAGAGTAGTAAATATTTTATATACATGTTGTTCATTGTAGTGAGTTAGCCCCGAAATTTCGCGAATTTCCAGTCGCTTTTCATGTAGGAATGGGCAATGGAATAGATAGTGGACCAAATTGTCTTGGATGCCAACATTGCAGAAGTAGCAATTTGAAGGGTCGCTGTTCCAAATTCCCGTGATATCCTCGCGAAGAAGTAGCCATAGAATCCTTTGACGAGCTATAAATCGTTTAATTTTCAAAGGGAGGTGTCTTCACTAAGGCTTTGGTGGTAAAACATATCTCTCCCCATGGCTGATTGTTGGCAGTTGTACAATTTAATCCTTAGTTTTGACTATGTTAATTTAACTTTAGGTTAGCACAACCTAATGAAGCCCTCACTGCAAGCATTCAAATTGCATTTAAAAATGAGTAGAAACTAACTTAATGTAACTCACTCCACATATAAGTGGATACTAAGTATATTATCAACCAACAGTTTCTTCAATAAACATTTGGTGGAATTTTTATACTTCTTATCACCAGAAACATAAGATTTATAAATATAATTATGAGAGATCGACATAAAATGAGAGCTTGTAAAAGAAGCAAATGCAGTAAACTCTCCTATAACGCGATTAATGTGTTCCGTGTTGTATGAAATCGCGTTATAGGAATTCGCGTTGTACGAAATAAAACTTGTATAACGCGAATGTTGTTAGGGTAAATTGTTAGTGACAAATATCATGTAAAAATGTACTGTATAAAATGATGTATATAGGAAAAATAATTATATAATAAAACAAAACTAAATGTTATTTTATATGCAAATGTATTGTACAGTTGTCAATAAGGAAATTTCCGCATTTTATTTTATAACGCGTTATACGAAAATTCGCGTTGTATAAATAAATTTGTCGCAATTTTTTTATCGCGTTGAAAAAACTCGCGTTATAGGAGAGTACTGTATTTCCTATAAATCATGTCAGGCAATTTTGACCGAAGAATAGAATTTCTTCCTAGGAGGAGATCTCAGAATATTATATAAGAAATAACGCTCCATCTCTATAATACAAATGAAAACACCAAAATGCGAATGTTTCCTTTCAGAATTTATCCAAAACCCTCTCAGATAGCCAGAGGGATGAAAGATTGTCTAGCTCTTGGAAACTTCAATCTAAAATTGACCTTTTTCAGCCTCCCATTAGCTGATGTAGGCATCATAAAGAATCTGATAAACGCTTAAAAATTAAGCCGTTATCATACCCAATTCTTTCAAAATGTGAAAGTTTTAAAATAAACCTATCTCTCGATTAACATGGTACTTGTTTTACACGTTTTCGCTTTTACACGGTTTTCCAAATAAGTTTTTTTTTTTGTTTTTATCGCACTATACTAAATGCTACTGTGATTGAACACATGCGCTGTGTACACATCTCACGAGGAATCCCGAGCTTATGTGCTGACTTGCTGCACACGCACACTTTGTCTGTATTTCTAATTTAAAAAAAATAATAATATTCGATTTGCACGTTTTTCTCAGGAACGTATCTACCGTGTAAATAGGGGGATAGGTGTAATTACAGTTATGATATATGCTATGAGAATTCGAAACTAGTATGGACGCGTATGATTCTTTTAAAAATTTAACAATTTTTTAACTGCCTTTACTACAATTGTTTAATTTTTAAAAGAATCATACACGTCTATAATAGTTTTTAATTATCATAACAGATGGCGCGCAAATGTATTATAATGATATATGCTAACATAGTAAGCGATTTATTAAATAATGCTTACAAATTTACATATTTTCGAGTTCAATTAAACAATTTAATGTAACAATTAAATTTATATCAGACTAGCTAATGGCCCGGGCAACGCCCGGGTTTTACCCGATTAAATGCTTTTATTCAAATACTATTCGTTACAATTATAAATTGGCGCCGTGGATGTCATTCTTGTATAATATATATATGAGTTTTAAAAATTGTAAAAAAAAAAAAATTGCATCGGCCGGGAATCGAACCCGGGCCGCCCGCGTGGCAGGCGAGCATTCTACCAATGAACCACCGATGGTTATGAGAAATGGCCATATTTGGGTATTTATTCCATTCACAAAAGCCAACGGTGACAGAATTGATTAAGAAAGAATTGATTATGACGCTGATAACTGTATATATTAATTTGTTAAAATTGTGCTTCTCAGCTTTGAAAATACACCTATCCCCCGATTTACACGGTAGATACGTTCCTGAGAAAAACGTGTAAATCGAAAATTTTTAAAAATTAGAAATACAGACACAATGTGCGTGTGCAGCAAGTCAGCACATAAGCTCGAGATTTATCGTGAGATGTGTACACAGCGCATGTGTTCAATTAAAGTAGCATTTAGTATATTGCGATAAAAACAAAAAAAAAACTTATTTGGAAAACCGTGTAAAAGCGAAAACGTGTAAAACAAGTACCGTGTAAATCGGGGGATAGGTGTATATAGTTTTATTTAAAAGATCGTTTATTCGCTTAATTTTAGATCAATTTTCTCCCCTTTTCAATTAATATATTTTCAATTTAAAGTGCACAACTTCTCACATTTCGCTAGTGTCATCAAAACTGGAGACAACACAAATCTTTCATTACTTTATCAAAACGAAGGTTTAATAAAGAACGTCTCTCAGGGGTTTACTTAATAGAAAAAGCGTTAATAAAAATGTCAATCTTCCATGGAAACTTTTTTTGTTAGAGAACCTTTTTATAAAAACATGTCAGATAGAAGTTTAGAGATATGTTGGAAGAAGAATTTTTTTATTTATTGAATGATTATATTTGTGATAATTCATATATGTTTATATTGAATATTTATAATATACACAATTTACATATTATGCTGCATAGCGCGCCATCTGTTATCAAATTACGAAACTATTATAGACGTGTATGATTCTTTTGGAAATTAAACAATTTCTACTGCCATTACTGCAATGGAAAAATTAAAGGAAGGGCCTGGCTCATCAGTGGTGAACCCTCCCAGCGGTTTCGCCAGTTTAATCTACCATACTGCTGTTATATTGCTTTTTTGGAACTTCCTTTTATAGTGATACTGATGCTAGACTCTTGGAATGGGTATTTTAGATGAACTATGGATATAAGCTTTGAGGACATCAGAATTACATATAATTATAAATATATAATATGCTTTGAGCAATCGCTCTTCCGAAAACTTAAAATTGAGTATATATATTTACATATATATATATATGTTATGATTATAATTTTTGATTGTGGGTTCGATTCCCATCCCTGGACACTTTTATTTTTCCGTTCATCATTACTCTTTATAATTCATCCTTTCATACCTCATCCATAAAGGTTAGAAATAGTCAATATTTCACCTTGAAATAAATTTTAATTTTTCATTGGAAAGAAACTCATGCGGTGTAACTTCAAGTGTTGTTTTACAGTATAAGTTTGTTTTATGTTTAAAAGAAACATTCGTGCTTCGATACTTCCATTTCTTGTATGGATGTTTATTTGTTTCTTCTTTCTGTTTGCTCAAAATTTAATTAATATAGCTGAAATATTACTTGAATATAAAGTCTCGAAGAGGTTTTGTCACATTATCAACCATCCACCATGAAAGAAACATTCGCGCTTTTAAATCCTTTTTTTTTATATGTATAGATGGCGCGTTTTTGCTTTGTGTTAATTTATTCCTAAATGGCCTTGTCTTTATAGTTTGCTGAAGAGCATTTCTCGAAGCAAATATTTTAATGTAATTCTACTATCCTATAAGCTTATGTCCATAGTTCACTTGTAAACCATTTCTAAGATTCCATCCTTCAGTGTAGCATATAAAAGCAAAATGATCCAATACAGTATTAGAGCTCTGAGATGCGGTCTGGTGGATTAAATTGGCGAAACCGCTGGGAGGGTTCACCACTGATGAGCCAAGCCCTCCCAATATATTTTTTCATCGCAGTAAGGACAGTAGAAGTTCGTTTTATGTATGAAAGAAACATTCGCGCTTTTAAATCCTTTTATTTTATATGTATAGATGACGTGTTATTGCTTTGTGTTTATATATATATGCGGTAGGCAGGTTGATATGCAGTCATGGGGCCAAGTGGTTTCAGGCTTTAACACAAAAGAACGAGGCAGGTTGGAAGTCACCTCATAGAGAGGCCAGCGCCGAAGACGCGGACACATAAGGTCCAGAAGGGCGTAATTTGTTTGAATCATCAAAAACAATTATTGAATGTGGCCAATCTATACTATCTCCATTTCAAAAGCAAAAAATTATAAATCAGTAGAAATTATAGGACGACTTGATTCCGAGGATGACCATGCAGAATCACCTAAATCTATCAAAATTATCTCTATTTCCATATATGAATTTTATAAAAAATACTAGCGAGCTATCTGTAATAGAAAATTTGAACTGTTTATGACGCGAATGAATCTAAAAAAAATTGTCCTGCTTTTACTGTAATGATAAAAATAATGAGAAAGCCTGGCTTATTAGTGGTGAGAGCTACCATTATTTTATCGTTTCAGTAAAGGCAGTAGAAACTTATTGTATTTACAAAGAATCATACGTGTCACAAGAACAGTTCAAATTTCCAATATTTGTATTTGTAGTAATCAGAATTTAAATAGACGTGGATGGGGTTAGGGAATAACGAATTATTCCTAGACAAAAAAAAATTCTAATTCAGACTTCTCTTATTTTGGTTATACATGGCTAGGCGGAGTTTTGGCTCACAAATTGCAACACGCAAGCCAATTTGATTCCCTCTGGGATATGTATGCTGCTTACATTTCTGAAATTGATGGCTACACCATTTGTAAAATGGTCTATTTCTTACATCCCACTTATATTCCAACTTACGATTCACTCAATATCGAGAAAGATATCCAATCATGCCACATGTATCATTCACCGAAGAAAAAACAGTAAATATTAAAAATTGTAAATAACTATACTGAAATTTTCAGCTCAGTCATTGTCAATAACATATCGCAAATCACAGTTAAGCATCGTATTTTAACAAGCGGCATTGCACCTTACCTTAACGAATGTTCAGATCATCCAGGTTGAGGCACAGAAGTTGATAGACGCAGACATTATCCATCCATTAGCCTCTACCCACCCCCCCCCTTCGCCTTTTCGAAGATATAACTTCATTTAAGACTCAAATAGCCTTGATGGGCTTTTTCTCTCAACGATCGTTTTTTCTAGAGTTACCTTCATGTTGGTACTTTTTACAACTCGATCGAGAATTTTCTTTCTTCAAAGGCCGCCCTTTCGAAGAGTAACTTCTACTAGGACTCGCATCGCCTTTGATGAAACTCTTAATGGTCTTCTCTCTAAACGATCATCCTTTCGAAGAATTTCTTTCCGCTGGTACCGGACATGCTTTGATCACTTTCTAAACGGGATTTTACTTTCACCAACAACCGTTCTTTTGAAGAGCTACCTTTGTCCTTAATTCATCATTATCTGATCACCTTGATATGTTTATTCTTTCTTCAACGACCGCTCTTTTCGAAGAGCTACCGTCCGTTTGGATTTATCATACCCTGATCACCTTCTTGATGAGATTCTTCTTTCTTCAACGGCCGCCTATTCGAAGAGCATCTTCCATCAGGAATTATTGCAGAATACTTGATTTTCAGAACAGCCTATTAAGGGTTTCAATTGACACGACTTAATATCCCTGTTGATGAGCTTTTCCTTTATTCAATCATTGTTTTCTTGCAATCAATACTTTCATCAGTAAATCTGTGTTGACATTTCAATTTAGACGACGTTTGAGATGAAGTGTTTGACTTGGGAGTCTTATATCTGCATATTCAACCCATAGCATTAAATCTTTTAGAATATATAATATATATATGTAGTACACCTGAAATCAATCATTATGTTTATATTAAACAATGGTAACCATATTATCAAAATAAAGGATTAAAGAATCGAATGATTGTATATTTATTTTGTGTGTTATTTTTGCAAAGATATATGGCGTTATTACAACTATATCCTCATTTATAAAATTTAATGAACATTATGAAAATTATATTGCAGCCAAAAATCTATGATGATATTTAAGATTTAAATAATATTTAAAAGGATTGCATAAAAATAAAAAATATATGAATGATATAATAAATATTAAAATATTAAAAATATAAAAATTAAATATTTAAAGTAATTAAACTGGTTCTGGTTCAGAATCACATTAATAGGTACCGTTCAGCAAGAGCAACCTAGTTCATGATAAATGAAACAATGAATAATATGTGAAGATTATTGACATATTAAACAAAATGTTAACGCGTGATTCAATCCCAGTTCATGACTGTCGGGAATTGAGGGTGTTACACACTCGTCCACGGACTTTTATGTAATTAAACTATTTCCATTTTTATAATATCGAATGAGAACCAAAATAATTCGAAATATATATTTTTAAATCAGTAATTAAATCGATTATAGAAATGTTAATTAGGCGAAGCCGCTTGGAAAGTTTAGCTCTGATGAGTCAGGCCCTCCTATCAATTTTTCATTGCAGTAAAGAAAGTAGAAATTGTTTTAAATCAAATAGAATTATACGCGTTCAATATAGTTTCAATTCCTTATTACAGATGGCGTTTTATTGCATCATTTTCAAATTTGTAATCCGAATGAACTTCTTTTGTGTAAAACTAAATTTAGCCTTTCGCCATTTACGAAAGATCTTATACCTTTATAACATTGTGGAGAGATCTACACCCATGGACAAAACTTAAGGAAGTTGTACCTTTCAGCATGTATATCGGGATTCAGACAATAACTCTGAAAGATACACTCATGGACAAAACTTGAGGAAGTTGTACCTTTCAGCATGTATATCGGGATTCAGACAATAACTCTGAAAGATACACTCATGGACAAAACTTAAGGAACTTGTACCTTTCAGCATGTATATCGGGATTCAGACAATAACTCTGAAAGATACACTCATGGACAAAACTTAAGGAAGTTGTACCTTTAAGCATGTATATCGGGATTCAGACAATAACTCTGAAAGATACACTCACGGACAAAACTTAAGGAAGTTATACCTTACAGCATGTATACAGGATTCAAACAATAACTCTGAAAGATACACTCATGGACAAAACTTAAGGAAGTTGTACCTATAGCATGTATATCGGTATCTATACAATAACTCTGAAAGATATTACAGTGACCTTTATAGATGACACACGAGATAACCACAAGTGTAAACTAAATTGCTTCTGTCTTCTTCTTCTTCTTAAAAAAAGCAGATGACCGAGGACAAGAAGGACCTTTAACTTTCTTAGGGTTTTGTTCATGAGTCTACATAGTACGTTACCCCTCACAAAGGGAGAGAGGATAGTTTGTTCAATATTGTACTGTACTTAAATTATCTATTGTTGTTGTTGTTATAAAAGCTAAATGAAGACATTGTGACGCGAATGTGTATTTTCACAAATAAATCAAACTCTACTGTCCTTACTGCGATGAAAACTATTGGGAGAGCTTGACTGATCAGTAGTGAACCCTCCCAGCGGTTTACCAATTTAATCTACCAGACCGCTTCTTAGAACTCTAATATTGTATTGTTCATCTTAGTAAGGACAGTAGAAGTTTGATATATTTGTGAAAAGGAACATTCGCGTCTTAAAGTCTTTTTTTGTTATATATAGATGGCGTGTAATTACTTTGTATCAATAAAAGCTAAAGGGGATGGTGCTCTTTATTAAAAATATAAAAGCTTAGATTATTATAAGGAATTGCTCGAAGCATATTATATATTTATAATTATATGGAAAATCTCCCCCATTACCTGCTTAATTATTCACCCCTTGATGAAGAGAGGAAGGCCCTATATCAACAAATTAAATGTACCAACATTTAACCCTACGTATTGCTTTCAAAATTATCAGCAAACAAATCTAAGGCAATAGCTTACTATAAATATTTTAGATCATCATTATGTAAGGACCAGTCAACAAGTGAATGACTTTGAGACGAAGAGTAAAGCCAGTTCAATTTCTATCTTACTACCTATGTAAATAACACAAGATGATTGTTATCTTACCCAATTGGAAGAATCTGTATGGGGCATGTCCCTAATAAAGGCTTTTGTGTGTGTGTGTATTTATAATTATATGTAATTCTACTGTTCTCAAAACTTATGTCCATAGTTAATCTAAAATACACATTCCAAGAGTCTACCAACAGTATCACTATAAAGGGAAGTTCCAAAAATGCAATATAACAGCGGTATGGTAGATTAAACTGGCGAAACCGCTGGGAAGGTTCACGACTGAGGAGTCAGGTCCTCCCATTAATTTTCTATTGCAGTAAGCGCAGTAGAAATTGTTTTATTTTTAAAAAGATTCATACGCGTCTATAATAGTTTCGAAATTTAATGGAGAAACTCGTTGATCTTAGATTTTATCTTTTATTACCAATGATATCTAACAATACCTCTTCTATTGTAAGCTAAAAATATGTAAATATACTGAACACAATACAGGATATAGCATACAGTGTTATAAATCTCTATTCATGATAAAATGTGAAAAAAGGTTTTAAAATTACAAAATATTTTCTTACAATGAGTTTCTTCTTATTTCAAAACGCTAGCTTTCAAACAATAATCGCTCTTCAACTTTAAAATTACAGTTGTAAATATTCACACTGCGCGCGTATGTTTTTGTAAATATTTCTTGTAATATATAGTCGATGTTTTATTAAGCCCGTTAAAGAGCGATTATCAATTGAAAGCTAGCGTTTTGTAATAAAAATAAACTCTAAAGAGACAAGGGTCGCCTCTCCCGTCAAAATAGACGTCTAAAACCAGACGCCATCTATTGACCGTCTCCGCAACTAGCGGCCAGACGGTCAATAGATGGCGTTCAGGTTTTAGACGTCTATTTTGACGGGAGAGGCGACCCATGTCTCTTTAGATCAATTTCCTCCCGGAAAAATACCATCTATAAAAAGAAACTCATTGTGAGAAAATATATTGTAATTTTAATACAGTGATATAGTGTAGGATATTCTATATATATACAGGCAAGGTTTATACTAATAACAACAAGCTGGGTATCTCCACGGAACAGGTCCAATAAGACCGACAGAAAGAAGAGGACTTATGAAAGAACCTCGGAGCCACAAAAGGTTTCTAATGGGGTGTATTAGGAATCTTTCATAAACCCAATAACACCGCCACGCCAAGCTCGCTGCTTTGTGGCTTTTTGTCATAGCCTGGAGATAGGCGTGAAGGCTTTTACTGCCTTTCACCGCAGCTTTCTCTCTCTGTAGCTTCTCCTTCAGTCCACATTGATACAGATACACTGAGTAAGGACTATTCAATAAGTAAGGTAAAAAATAAAAACTTTTTTCTGAAAAATAATGTTTATTTTTTTCAACATAGTCTCCATTCAACTCTACACACCTTGTCCAACGATGTTCTTATATTTTTATTCACTCGGAAAAATATGATGTTTTGAAGTATTCAAAGTATTCGTTTGTATCGTCGATAATCTCCTTATTCAATGATAATTTCCTCCTTTTCAGCCATTGTTCTAGATTTGGGAAGAGGAAGAAGTGGCATGGGGCTGATTCTGGAGAATAAGGTGGACGAAGGACTAATTGGGAATATAATTCGTACAATTTAGAAACTGCTATATTCCATCTATGAGGCGGAGTATTATAGTGGTGAAGTTTTCTTATTAAATTGTGCTTGGCTATATTTCAGTTTAGCTAAGTGTAATTAAATATATAAATTAATAATTTTAAAATGTATTTATTCTTTGATATTTTGATCTTTGAACAATTATAATAGACTATAACTAAAATTTACTTCAATATAATAAATATAAGAAAAGAAAAAAAAAAACATCTCCTTATTGGGAAACTGTAAGTTGCCTTTTTTTCATAATTTATGAAACTTATCCCAGTAAAATATCACATTTATACTATTTTTGCGCATATTATATATTTACAGTTAAAGCTGTCTATAGCGCCCCCTCTTGGGACTCACCAAAATAGGGTGCTATAAAGAGGAGGTGCTATAGACAGGTCACTTTTAATGTGAAATGTTTACAATTTAATGTTTAAAATCGGGCGCTATAGAGTGGAAGGCGCTATTTAGAGGGGGCGCTATAGACAGGTTTAACTGTAGTTTGAAAGCTCTGGAAGCACTTAAATGAAGCCCTCACAAGATGATTACTGAAGGGCCGAAAACTATCGAATAAAGAAGACCACTATCCTTCTCTGAAATCTAAGCTCTACATAGAAGGATAACAACTCTTCGCTCATTAATGAGCTATCAAGTGCCATTGGATTGAAAGTTTCATTATAATCTCTAGCGATAAGTCTTCAATACAGCAATATTTATGCAAGTCGACCAATGGTATATATCCCTCTTTTCCTTTCTCATAGGAGATCCTGATCAAATCTGTGTCGTGAACATCAGTCCTGACCCAGTACCAGTTGGCCCATGTTCTCTTCAGATTATCGAGTGAAGAATCACTCTTGATCCTTGATTATCGATTTGTTTTTTCTCTGAAGAGAATCAGTTCCTTCACCGCTAATAGAAGAAGTAAGAGACAATTTGGAAGAATTTCATGTTCTGAGACTTCATTTCGAAAAGATTTTCAATTCTACAAATTTTGAAGAAGGGTTATAGACTGCCTGAATATATTGAATTGCAATTCGTGAGAGAGAGAGAGAGAATCCTATGTGATTACCTTCAAGAGTCTTATTTTCTTAAAGTTCATTTTAATGTATGGTATTTTGTTCATCCACATAGGGGACAATGGTAGTCAATGCTTGATTCAGAGTGAGAATTTTCAGAGGATGGATTAGCTAGCCAGACCTGAATACAAAGATAAGTCTGGGATGTCTTGAGGAAACTCATTTTGCTCATCAGTCCCTTCCCAGAAAATCCGTTGAACAGAAATTTATTTTACGTGGTCTCGGTAGGTTTAGGTGTCTAATACTCAAGTCCTCTTCTAAAGAACTGGTGATCAAAATGAAACCTTTTTGCGAATATTCTGCAGATGAAAATAGTGTCCAAAAATTTCTATAAGGCCTCTTATTTCTAGAAAATGTTTCCTAATGTTTGGTTAAAATTAAAATTAATTCAAATATATCATTATGATGCATTAGCGCGCCATCTTTTATCAAAATTCTAAACTATTATAGAATTACAGTAGAAATTGTTTATTTTTAAAAAGAATCGCGTCTATAATAGTTTCAAATATTTTATATTTATTTTAAAAATGGTATAGAGTGATACTATTTACCTATAGAATCAACTATTTGTTTAGATATGCATGTTATATTAGAATATTATTTTATTTAGGGTTATATTTCATAAATTCAAATACTCTGTTAAATCGACCGCCAGAGGTCACTCTTACCCTATAAAAACTCAATGTTGTTATTTCCCGCTGGCCGGCTCAAAACTTTAGTACATTATGTAAATAATATTTTGTTTTCCTTATTCTACTCGCCTTAAGCCAGGTATTACTTTTATCAAATGATGAATATTTCTATATATTCCATAAGTTCAATTAAAGCAATATCTGATCAAACCATTTTTATTATGATTCTTTCAAGATTTTAACCACAAGTGCATTACCATAATCCTCAACATGATCTAAATTAAAGCAGAAAATCTCTTTTTTCATATATATTATGCATATATAAATTTCAATAATTTTAAATAAATGTATTGTTGCAACAGGTTGCTGTCTCTCAGATTCTTCAGCCTTGATTCTCTCCTCAGACTCACATGTCTTGTATATTTCCATAGCGCCTTCAGCCATTCCTCCACCAGGTTAGATAAGTAAAATAACAATATTTTATATAGGTAGCACCAAGAATTATCTATTAATAAACCCAATGCGTCAGACCTGGTGGCTATTGAGTTCTGGGCTGCCTGGAGTATAGGAGCTCCATCTATGCTTCCTTTCTTCCTGTGGTGAATCTGTATAAGACCGGTGGTCTTAATAAAGCTGTGTGTGTGTGGGTATATTTATAAATCAATATTTAAAGAGGTGTTTAATCACTATTTTTCAAAATACAAATATTTAAAAAATATTGTTTATAAGTATAGACGCTTTTCAAACCTGATGTGATAATATCTGTTTAATAAGTTAACATTTTGTTCACTTAATTTCGGACACCAGTATTTTTCATTTATTTAACAACCATGCGGCGATATTGAAGTATTTGCTCCTATTACAGAGGAAACAAATAAAACAACAAACAAATTTTAGAACTTAGAATTAAATATTTATATATTTACACATGTATTAATCGACAGAGTTCATAAAATTTATATAGACAAAGTGGCTAATGTAAAAGAGTTGAATCATTTAGATCAGTGAACAATCGATGTCTAATTTTGTAAAGAAGGTATTTAGTGTTCAGTACAAGTAACCAAACGGGGCTCTAACATATTTATAAGTGCAAAATTGAACTGCTTTTCACATGTGTAGATGTGTGGTGCGCTTACAGTAAAAGCAGTCGCCAACTTCTACCCACCAGCTTTGTGCAGAGACGATATCGTAACCAATGAGGATCTTCCGAGGCCCGATTATTGCTGGTTGAAAACTTTACTTCTACTCACCATGATTATCATAGCCTATTCTACGTGTACTAGGGATAAGCAAAAAAAAAGGTATTTAGTTTGAATATTTGCCAAATATTCGACAACGGAGCTCAAATTCTACATCTCACGGTATTCCTTGTAAAAAAAAAAGAACACATTAATCATTTGGGCTTCTTAAAAGCATTTAGAAAAAGAATGAGAAAAGGCCTCCATCCGACCTAAGCCAAATCTAAGCTTAGTTGTTAAGTGGATTATAGGAGTATTTAACAAGATTAAATGGGTTAAGTTGTTCGTCTGGATCAACTTTTTCTCTTCGTCATTTATCGATTCTGTCCCCATTACCATGTCTCCCAATAGGTATCCTATTCTCTCTTGAATGGAGATTATCTTTTTTGAAGATTTTAATAGTTTGTAATAATCTATATAGTTTAAAACCATTATATCTACTTGATACATTAGTTTGCAACCTGTTACTGAAATTGTTAGCTCTTTATAGCGCGTATCTTTTATATTAAAACAATGTCACTACCGTTGCCTTTTTGTATAAATAAAATGAAAAATTAATCACTTGTATATCACATCATCTTCTTTCTAGTATGTTAATTTCATGTTTAGCGCTTCGACTGTTTTTTTTTTCTTTTTGGTGCAGAAATTTAATGGCGATATTTGTATTTGTCCTAAATATAATCAAAATACTTTCTCTTTAAGCTATTAATAATCATATTAGAGAGTAATTAATAAATATATTAAGATATATTGAGATATGTGTGAACTGAAACATTGAAAGTTCTGTAAAGGAACTATAATATTGTTAGTAGATGTAAAAATATATCATTCCTTGAATTTTTCAGTTTTCAAATATTTAAAAATATTTATTTTGGATTATGCTATTTATTAAACTTCGACTACTGCAATGTATATGCAATGTTGTATATATCTCTCTTCATATTCCTACCATTATTATTACCTTATAACTCCCTTTGAGTGTAAAGATTGACGAGATGTCAATAAAGTTGTTTTATTGTCAATTGTCACTACTGCAATGTAAAAAATGGGAGGGCCTTGTGCATCAGAGGTGAATCCTTTTCAGAAATTTTGCCCCTTGAATCTAACACACATATATCGCTCTGATTTTATTTTATATTAGATCTAAAAGACGTTTTTGTTGTTGTTTGAGCAGAATAGAGATGCTCGAAACATGTATATGTGGCAATATGATAATAATGTGGGGAGAGAGAAATAAGGAAACCACAAGTTTGGAAGAGGAATTCCAGGCAACCAGCGAGAGAGAGAGAGAGCGCGAGGTTATATCACCGCTGAACGACCGTTTATGTCCCACACCACCCCCCGACTGTCCAAAAATAGTCCTGAGGTTCCAAGAAAAGCCCCCCCGGAATGTGGCCAGTGGCCCAAAATGGCCGTACTTTAGCTACCTTCTATCTACGTCTCTCTCTCTCTGGTTGACTGTAGGTTTACTTTATTATTCCTGGAAGAACATATATTATGACATATATATATTTATGATCATATGTATTTCTACTGTGTGTATCCTGAAGATAGAGGTTGTCTGGCCGGCATTCATATTTCTATGAAAAATAGCCACTTCGGCCAGTTAGCTTTTTTAATTTTCTCAATATGGGTTATGAACGGAAAAATACGTCCAGGGTGGCCGAGTGGACAAGGCACCTGCCCGGTAAGCAGAAGGGTGTGGGTTCGATTCCCGCCCCTGGACACTTTTTATTTTTCCGTTCTCCATTGCTCTTCATGTTTCACCTTTCCATACCTCATCCTCAAAGTTAGAAATGTCGCTATTTCTCTTTGAAAATAAATTTCGATTTTTAAAAGAAACATTCGCGGTATAATTTTAATTTTCGTTTTAATTTTCTCAACGTTTCGACAAAAATATTGTCTACGTCAGTATAAATAAATAAAAATAAAGTATTTGACAAGGCGTTAAAAATTATTCTGAGGTTGCAAGGGCGTTCTCACGTGATTTTTCGAATTTAGTACATCGTCTTTTTCACGAGTCAAAAACAAATATTAAACTCGTCAAAGACTATGATCTCGAAAATAAATAAATATATAATAAAAAATTATTTTTAAATAATATTTTTATGCCTTTAAAAGCTTTTATTATTTTTAATATTTATATATGTTTGATATATCTAATATAAATTTGTGTTTGAAGGTTTTATTAAAGGTTTCTTAGCTAAGTACCGTTGTGAGAGAGAGAGAGAAAGTTGGATGAATGACTTTAATATTTTCTTTAAAATCCAAAATAAATATTTTTTAATATTTGAAAACTAAATTATTTAAGGAATGATATATTTTCACATCTACTAACAATGTTATAGTACCTTTGCAGAACTTTCAATGTTGCAGTTCTCACATGTTTCAATATTTAATAATATATTTATTAATTACTCTATAATATAATTATTAATAGCTGACAGAAAAAGTATTTTATAGTATACAAGCGGATATATCCGGCTTCGCCCGGTTTTTACCCGAGTAAAGGTCTGTCTAACGAACATTTGTTAAAACAATTCTCTATAAACTTATAAGAAAAAAAGATATATTTGATAATTTGAAACTCGTAAATTTGAATCTCTCGATAAAGTGAACATTTTTTCCCGGTCCCTTGAAAAATACTCGATAAGTTGAATAAAATCAATATTAATTGGTTCCCTCGGTAATTGGAAGTTAAAGGAATAGTATCTTTGCCTTGGAATTGTATCATTATTCTTGTCTCAAATAAATTGCCGTGTCATCCTGAATTTTGTCTTTCCTAATTTTCTACATTACAAAATCATCATTTTATCTATTCTCCCAATATATATATATTGTAGATAAATGATAAAAAACTAACTTTGACTTGTGCGTAATTAATAGGTAGAAAATCTTACTTTTGATAAGTAATCTTTAAGATAATAAACTTAGTGATAATAAAACTTATAGATAAAAAAACTTGTTATCCCCCGCTAGGGGGCGCTGCTTGCGAGTTAAATCTACAAATCTGCAAATAACTCTAAGGGTATTCAAGATATTCAAGAAATTATTTTTCGAAGACCTTTCCGGTGATATACCTAATAATATCCCAAAATTTCACGGCGATTGGATGTATGGTTTTTGAATCTATAGAGTACAGACAGACAGACATTCAATTTTATATATATATATATAGATTTAGAACACACCTACACAGAAATTGCAATAAAATTGATACACCAAGAAAACATGGTACGCTACAGACATCAAATTAATAGGATAGAAAGAAGATAATGCGATATACGAATAATTAGATTTTCATTTTATTTATACAGAAAGACAACGGTAGTGACGTCTACAATGTGTTGAAAAGATTGCATGAAGCAGGTTTCTCATACACACATTGCATTTGAAACTTTATTTCGTTGTAAAAGTTTATCGTAACGCCTAATGTAAAACAAAGGAATACTTAACACGCTTCTGTGTTTGATAGAGGTAGAACTATAGACTTACCGGGATTGCGGTTTATCGTATTGCCCTATTGGTGCTGACGTCTGTTGAGATATCATGACTGTTATCAGAATATGAAATAGATGAATTCAGTGCGGCATACTAGATCTCAGTAGCCCGCTATCGCTAAGAGCCGGGAAAACCTACTGGTCTGAGACGAGCATTACCTACTACTATCCTATGTGGACGAGCAATGTCATCCTTTAAAATGAACTTTAGGAAAACAACACTCTTGAAAGTTATCACATAGGATTCATAAATCGCATTCAAGTTTCTTTAGACAGTCAATACCCCTTCCCAAAATTTGTAGAGTTAAACATATGTTTGATATGAAGTCTCAGAACATGAGATACTTCCTAAATAGTTTCTTACCTTTTCTATTAGCGGGAAATAATTGGTTCTCTTCAGAGAAAAAAACTAATCGATAATTGAGGTTAAAAACCTACCTAATGGTCTTAATGAATCGTATAGACTCGTAAAGAGCTCTAAGTCAAGAAATGGATACATTTATAAATCAAAAAGTAAGATTCTATTAGAAGGGAAATTTTCTATAAAGTATAAAATTAATATTGTTGGAATAGCGATCAAAATCGACCAATCATGGAGCATTGGAGGATCGACCAATCAACGGCCGCGGCGGCGCTGCAGTCGACGTCAAGACATTTAGTCTTTGTCCCTCGCCTTCCTATATATACTTGCCTTTAAAATGTTGTTACTTTAACATCTTGTTTTAAGTTACTTTGTTTAATAAATAATCCTTTTATTCCTTGATTCAATCTCAAACTTCAACAGGTTATGGGCCCAGCACGCTTCCACTGCGCCTAAAAGGATTAACCGCCAGCAGTGAGTAAGCCTTTGTTTTGCTCGAAGTTTAGGCGTCAACCGCCAACCATAACCCTAGTTTCTTTTTGTCGTTGGCCGATTCCAAGACAAAGAAGATGAGCGAAGATTGTCTTTCAAGGATTAAAGTTTTTAATGGTGAAAACTTTTCACTATGGAAATTCCAATTCAGGCTTCTTATGGAACAACAAAAATTACTAGAATTATTGGAAGGCTTAGAAATAAAGCCGAATGTTGTTTCCTCCGACAGTAACTCTGAAAGTTCACTACAGAATTGGAAATCAAAGGACGTTAAGGCAAGGATGTTGTTATCACAGGCAATCGAATTAAAGTTTCTTCAGCCCCTGATGAACTGTACTTCCGCTTCACAAATGTGGCAGAAATTACTTGCTATTCATGAACAAAAATCCGAATTTACTATTGGCCTACTTTGGCAACAATTCTTCGATGCACGATTGACATCGGAAACAATAAGTGATTACATAGCAAAAATTGAAAATATTTCTGCACAAATTTCACAAATGGGCGGAACCATAACGGAAGATCAAAAGGTAGCAAAAATTTTAAATACTTTGCCTTCGAGTATGCGCTACTTTGTTGCAGCGTGGGAATCGTTAGATCCGAAAGCTCAAACTCTTAACAATTTAACTGCAAGACTTTTGATTGAAGAAACAAGGAATCAACAAAGCGGTTCTTCTAAACAAGATGAGGCCTTATTACACAGGCAAGCACGAACTAAGCCTAAAGATACACAACGTTCTTTTCAAGATGCCAAGAAGAACACTAAATGCCACTATTGTCACAAAATTGGACATTGGAGCCGCGAATGTAGAAAAAGATTAGCTAATGAGAAAAATAAATCCAAAAATCTTCATGATTCAAAAGGAAGTTCAAGTAATTATGGACTTATTTTGTGCAATAATCAAGTAGAGCCCAATGATATTTGGTATGCTGACAGCGGTGCAAGCTGCAGCATGACATTTCGACGAGAGTGGTTCAAGACCTACACGCCGTTCACCAGTGATCATCCAATCTACTTGGGAGACAGCTCGACACTACTTGCAGAAGGCATGGGAGACATCGAGATTCAAGCCTACGTCGACGGTGGATGGTACAATACGTACATAAGAAATGTGCTCTACTCGCCGCAACTAAAGAAATATTTGTATAGCCTTTCTACGTCCACAAGAAGAGGATTCAACGTCATTATCAAACATGACAAGCTACAGATCTTCATGGATAATGACCTAAAAGCCGTAGGAGTGCGTCATGACGGCCTCTACAGGATGCTCTTCAAGGTTACGTCATCATCACAAGGCTACATCACCAACGAGAACAAGCTTCAGTTGTGGCACGAGAGACTTGCGCATCTTCCAGTTGCTACACTTCGAGAGATGGCGACCAAAGGATTGGTGGATGGTCTGCAGCCTCAAGATTTAGAGGGAGAATTTTTCTTCTGTGAAGGATGCCAACTTGGAAAAGCCCATAGAAAGTCGTGCTATCCCTCAGATGGCAAAAACTACCAGCTAGGTGAGTTTATTTATGCTGATATTTGTGGCCCAATGCAGACTCAATCATTAAGTAAATATCTGTATTTCTGCTTATTTAAAGATTACTTTAGTGGTTATCGCCATATTTATTTTATTAAAAACAAATCAGATGTGCTAGATATATTCAAAGAATATGCTACTCTAATCTATACTCAAACTGGAAATAAGATAAAAGTTCTTAGGACTGATAATGCGCTAGAATTCAAAAGCGATAATTTTGCAGATTTATGTAAAAGATTTGGGATAATTCACGAGTTCACTGCACCTTATGTGCACGAACAGATAGGACGTATAGAAAGAGACAATCGTACGATTATGGAAGCAGCCAGGTCCATGCTAAATTCACGAAATCTTCCAGGATTTTTTTGGGCTGAGGCATGTAACACAGCCACTAATATTCTAAATAGAAGTGCGACTAAGCAAACCCCTGGAACGACACCTTATGAACTTTTCTTTGGCACAAAGCCTAATGTAGCTAACTATAAAATATTTGGCTGTAATGCTTATATGCATATTCCCAAAGAAAACCGTAAAAAGTGGGATAATAAATCGATAAAACTTATGTTTTTAGGTTATGAGAATACAAACAAAAATTTTAGATTATGGGATTGGAAAACTAGAAAAATAAGAATTTCTAAAGATGTCACATTCGATGAGAAAGCTACTCCACATTCAGATAGAGAATCTACCAAACCGAAGGAAATAATATTTCAGATTAACAGCGCTCCAGATGAATCACCAGTTGCAACAACAAACTTCCCAGTGCAGGAAATGCCGCCAGTATCCGATATCAGTTCGCATCCAATGATAACACGCTCTAAAGTTTCGGATAGCCAATGTAACTTTGCGCTCGCTGATGAACCCAGTAACTATATAGATGCAATAACAAGTTCAGATTCAGAAAGATGGAAATTAGCCATGGATGAAGAGATTGATGCATTAAATAAAAATAAAACATGGACTTTAGAACGTCTGGCAGATGGTCATAAACCTATCGGTTGTAAATGGGTTTATAAAATTAAAACGGAGTCCGATGGTACAATTCAACGGTTCAAAGCCAGATTAGTTGCAAAAGGCTATTCTCAAATAAAAAATGTTGACTATTTCGATACGTTTAGCCCAGTAGTCAGGTATGATTCGTTACGCATTCTTTTATCACACGCTGCTTCTGAAAGGATGTTTCTTAAGCAATTCGATGTAAAGACAGCTTTTCTCAATGGCGAATTAGAGGAACTTGTTTATCTTGAACAACCAGAAGGCTACAAGAGAGATGATAATAGCTGCTATAGATTACATAAAAGTCTGTATGATCTTAAACAATCTTCTAGAAATTGGAATAAGAAATTTACCAATTTTTTGAATAGCCATAATTTCAAAACATCAGACGCCGACCCGTGCATTTTCATTGGAACACACAATGATTCAAATGTTATCTTAGCTCTCTATGTTGATGATGTAATTATTCTATCTAAAGATAAAGAGGCAATAGCTATTATAATGGATGAGTTAGAACACGCATTTGAAATTGCATCTGGAAGTGTTAACTTTTTTGTTGGGCTACAAATAGAGCAGTCAGAAGATAGGGCAAGTATTTTCATTCACCAGTCATCATATATTGACAAAATTTTGAGTAAATTTAATATGGCTGACTGTATTCCTGCTTCGGTGCCTATGGATCCTTCTGTCATCTTAACAAAGCAGGACTCTCCTACTCCAGAACAAAAGGAAAATATGCCTAAATTCCCTTTTCGAGAAGCTGTTGGATCCCTTATGTTTGCATCATGTGTTTCACGTCCAGATATCACTTATGCAGTTTCACAAGTGAGTAAATTCCTAGAATATCCAGGATCTGCACATTGTACAACAGTGAAGAATATTTTCCGTTATCTGAAAGGCACTCCACACATGGGAATTCTCTTCACTGGACAAGACCAACTTGATGTTCGCTACCACTTCATTAGATCCAAACATGAAGAAGGTGAACTTAAAGTGCATCATGTTTGCAGCTCAGAACAGCTAGCTGATATAATGACTAAACCTCTTCCACGAAACCAATTCCACTACTTAAGAGGTCTACTGAACATTTTGGATCGAGAGCGAGTGTTGGAATAGCGATCAAAATCGACCAATCATGGAGCATTGGAGGATCGACCAATCAACGGCCGCGGCGGCGCTGCAGTCGACGTCAAGATATTTAGTCTTTGTCCCTCGCCTTCCTATATATACTTGCCTTTAAAATGTTGTTACTTTAACATCTTGTTTTAAGTTACTTTGTTTAATAAATAATCCTTTTATTCCTTGATTCAATCTCAAACTTCAACAAATATATACAGTTATCAGCGTCATAATATATATCAAGCAACAATTATTAATCAATTCTGTCACCGTTTGCTTTGTGAATGGAATAAATACCCAAATATGGCCATTTCTCATAACCATCGGTGGTTCAGTGGTAGAATGCTCGCCTGCCACGTGGGAGGCCCGGGTTCGATTCCCGGCCGATGCATTTTTTTTTTTTTTTTACAATTTTTAAAACTCATTTATATATTATACAAGAATGACATCCACTGCGCCAATTTATAATTGTAACGAATAGTATTTGAATAAAAGCATTTAATCGGGTAAACCCTGGGCGTTGCCCGGGTCATTCGGCTAGTAATAATATAAACATTAGCAATGTGTTTCTTTATTCGTGCAAAGTGAAAGATTTCGGATCTTTATAATCCTTCCACAGACATTAGCTAATGCCTGAAGAAGGATTATAAAGATCCAAAGTCTTGCACTTTGCACGAATAAAGAAACACATTAATAATGTTTATATTATTATTTTAAATATGTTAAAGAACATTATCCAAGTCTACGTGAACCCAGTTCAGCTAATCAGAATAATGTCCGAGAAAAAATATATAGCGATAGAATTATTTAATTTTCATAAAGCGTTAGAGAACAAGGTAATCTCTAAGAACTAAAATTACAAAACAATTTCCATCCATAGTTAATTTGTATAGTGTGTGTGTTATGTTGAATACTTTGATTTCCTTTTCATTTTCCCTTCTCTCCTTTGTTTATGTTTTTTTCCCCTTTTTTCATGAAAATGAGGTATGGCGAGTCCTTACAGGACGGAAGTGTCCTAATAAAACAGTTGTTGTTGTTGATTTTAAATCAAAAGGTGTCTGCATGAACAATACGACAACCTCAGCAGCATGCACTGTCAGCTCGGTGTCCATTTCTTCGGTTACCCTTGACGTTACATCACAGACAGAAGTGCATTCAATGGTGCGATCAATAATGAACCAGGACGCAGGAATGGCGTTACATCGTGTTAACAGTCAAATCCACGTTCTGTATTCAGCACCGTGTAATGATTTTAACGTCTTTGTTTATCGCCATCGAGGAGAAGACACATTGCCATGGTACATTCGACATCGTCATACTAGCCTACACTTGCAATAATGGTAACAGACACCTTCGATGACACGACTTGGTCGCCTCTTTTTCGCAATCTCGGTACTTTGAACAGTTCACATTACTAACCTATTAAGGCCCATGGCAGTGCTCTTTATTCGAGGTCTGAGAAGCGCTACGTTCATACAGAATAATGCACTACCTTAAGGTTTTGGTAGTTTTTAAACCTTCAACTTTCAGAAAATATTCGGCTGCTGCGATGGCCATCACGTTCTCCTGATCTGTCACCAATAGAAAATGGCTGGTCAATGGTTGCCTAGCACCTAGCTCGTTATCACACGTTAAACCTTTTTTTTTTAAATTATCCCTAGTACACGTGGTACAGGCCATGATAATCATGGTGGGTAGAGTTTGGCGACTGATTTTACCACAGTGTACCACATGTCTACACATGTGGAAGTATTTCGACTTTTTCACTAACAAATGTTACAAACCAGAGCGCCGTTTGGTTATTTGCTCTCGCTGGTGAGGTTGGACTTTTGTAAGAATCGGGAGCCATTGGGCCATTTTTTAAATTAAAAAAAAAGTGTCCAATGCGGGAATCGAACCCAGGTCGTAGTGGTCGAAAACCGACAATTTAGACCATCCTTCCACCGACCCTTATATACCCTAAACCTAAGCGACATAAATGGCAGATTGTGAAGATTCCATTATATCCCTTGTGGATCTCATGGAATAAAGTCAACTTTGGACTGACGAGAGCTGATTTATAAGCTTAGTTCCATTGTTAGATCTTATTATTAAACATTCCTAAAATTTATTGATACATTAAAAATATATTCATCTCAAAAATAATAATATAAACTTCACAAGGATAATAATACCAAATCCAAATAAATAAATAGTGTGTAACGTTTTGGTAACAGCGTTGTTACCATCTTCAGACAAATGTACTGGATGAGAAATTTTACCACATCATGTTTTATATAGTTACTGCTATCAGGTGTGTAAACAAGATGCTGTGGTAAAATTTCTCATTCAGTACTTTTGTCTGAAGATGGTAACAAGGCTGTCACTGAAATTTCACACACTATTTATTTGGATTTGGTCTTATTACCTTGTGTTTAAAATCTATAATCCAAATTGTGCCTTATCTTCTTCTTCTTCTTTCTTATCTCAAAGCCATGATATTCATGGTGGGTAGTTAGCGACTGCTTTTACTGTAAGCGCACCACATGTCTACACATGTGAAAAGCAGTTCGACTTTACACTTACAAATATGCCAGAGCCCCGTTTGGTTACTTGCACTCGCTGGTGGAATTTGGACTTTTGCAAGACTCGGGGCCATCGGAGCATTTTTTTTTAAACAGAAAAAGTGTCCAATGCAGGAATCGAACTAGGGTCGTAGTGGTCGAAAACCAAACGGTTTAACCAGCCTTCCACCGACCCCCCTGCCTTATAATTAATATAAATTTCATTATACTCATTTTTTAAATGTATATATGTTATATTAAAATATTTCATTTAAAATTATGTTATATTAAAGTATTATTTTATTTTAAAATTATGTTATATTAAAGTATTATTTTATTTTAAAATTATGTTATATTAAAGTATTATTTTATTTTAAAATTATATTTCATAGATAAAATACTCTTCTAAAATCGACCGCCAGAGGTCACTCTTCCCGTATAAAAACTCATTGTTTTTGTTTCCTGTTGGCCGACCCAAAACTTTGTAATTATGTAAATAATATTTTGTTTTAATTATTCTTACGCCTTAAGCCAGGCATTACTTTTATCAAATTATGTTCTTATATATCACTTTAGCTCAAATAAATCAATATTTGATCAAGACTATTTTTATTATTTTACTTTCAAGAAGATTCGTGCCACGACTGCACCACCCTAGTTTAAACTTCAAGATTATCCAAAACAACAGAAATCATATCTTTTTTTTAATAATATAATATATATATATAAATAAAAAGGCATATATTGGATCAAAATATCATTTATAATATTATAATATGTCGCGGAGATAAAAAAAAAAGCAAGGGCAAATTTTCGAATAATTAATTTATTATAAGGGGTATTTATAGGGGGAGAGAGAGAGTACAACTTACCCCAAGTTAAAGATAATCCTAATGAGCGGCGTCAGCCACCGTCCCGTTTTCCTTATTTACAGATCAGCTTCCGAGAACCCCTCACACCTGTGGTCCCCCCCCCCCCGGGTCCAGGGATGATTGACAGGTGTCCCATCTGGATGGAGCTTCTTGACAATATTAAAAATTTATATTTATTTATTACACCTGGTTTCATATTAAGAGCTGAATGTGGAAGAGTATTTCTAGATGTGGTGAAACTGATCCTAAGATTTTGGTTACGAGTGATGAAAATGAAGGAAAGTCGATTACCATCTTACCTCTGGAGAGATCCGACAGAGGACAGGACCTATTTTGTTCCTATATACAAGTATATGCTTGTATATGAATTAAAAATGAAAATATCATATTCTCACCCCTCATATGAGCAATATTTACTCAAAGAAAAATCGAATAATCAAAAAATAATGGAAAATAATTTCTTTATTTTGGGGTTTTGCAAGATTTCAAGAAAAACCTGTTCTACAGAGAGCAAATACAAAAACAAAAGAAGAAAGATGTTATCAGGCGTGGAATAGACTATATTAGAGCCCAATAATATTCTTCTTCATTTCTTTTTTGATTTGCACATTGAAGAGCAAGTTTTGCTCGAAACCTTCCAATACCACAGAAAAATTAAACCTTTTGCCCTAATTTTAGTTTATTTGAAAATACATATTTATATTTATAATAGAATCTATGAAAGGGAGGGGTGGGGGCTAGAGTTTATTCTTCTCTGGATGAAAAGGATGCTCCTGTCGTATGATAGGCTGTATCCCACAGAAGCCATTCGATTGGCGCTCGGTGAAAGGCAGAAAATGGGAAATAAGCAGCGAGGCGGAAGCGGAAATTGACTCGGGGAATGGATAATTAATTATTCTTAGCAATGAGGACTCATCACGACATTTTAATTGGCTTCCGCTTGAAGGGGAGTTATCTTCGGTCGGAGTGAATATTTCCTAAGGCGACTCTGTCCCATTTATTCTGTGGTAGCCTCATCATGTCTTCCATGGATATGTGATAGTTATTAACCTACCTCATGGAACAGAAAGTTGGCCTGAGCTCGACTAAAGAGATTCTACTTTAAAATTCCTGTTGGAACTAACATTTATTCTTAAATTCAATAATTTAAGAACGTGCTTATATGTAAAAAAAAAACACCGATAATACTTTAAAATTCTATATATTAAACATTTTTTCCAATCAAATAATATTTTAATTTATACAAAGGGTGTTCACACTTATAGGAAACAGGTTTTATTGTAAAATATTAAAAATTAACACCATATTTGAAATTTTTCAAATGTACTATTTAAAAGCCTTTTTGTTTATTTACAGAACGGCACCTGATTTTCCACGATAGCAGACACTTTCTGATCATGGTCATGCTCAAAATATCCCATTCTTCCTTTACCACTTTCCAAAGACCTTCAATTGTCCTAGGGTGTCTCTTTCCAAGTGCTCTTTTAAGGCATCCAAAAATGCAAAAATCCATCGGGGCTAAATCAGATTTTACAGGGGTTCTGTTCTTTGGAATAGTGTTGATTCCTGTTCTTTGCCTTAGATCTTCCAAATAAGCTTGGGTTGAAAATGAGGTATGACTTGTGGCGTTATCATGGTGAAACCAGACTTTGTTGCTCTGTTTTCCATAGATAGAGGGAATATCATTTAAAAATATAGGTTCTAAAATGTTGTTTTGATAGTACTCCGAGTTCTTTTGGCATTTCTTTCAACTTTTCTAATTTTTTATTTTCCTTCATATGATATACCGCATGCCACCATAAATCCTTTGGGGTAACTTTCGGTACATTCCTTCAACCAAATTGGCCTAGATTTTTCCACCCTTTTTTGATAGTATATAGCTCTTTTTCTGTCGCAATCGGTTAAATATACCCATGCTTCGTCATATGTAACAATAAATTTCCATCTATCAGCAGCCAAGAAATTTTCATTAAAATATCTGCTGATAGTGTGTCGCTAACGAATATGGCTCTGAAACAATTTGTGAACCGCATGTTTTTTTGTAGCTTTTAGGCCTAAATCTTTATTTATTATTTTATTTATTGTTGACACTGATGTTCCTATTAATTTGGCTATATCTCTTTGTGGCATAGGATTTTCTTTTGTAATATATTTTTTCACTTTTTTGACAGTTGCAGGAGTTCTCACAGATATAGGGTGATAATCTTTTGTCCATTTCTCCGTAGGTGCTTTGAATAAAAACTTGATATTTTTGTCGTTAATAATATTATAAATACCTTTTTTAGAAATGTTGATATCATCTTGTTTGCATATTTTAATTATGTCCAAATAGGTAAGATTAGCTCTGGAAAGTCCTAAATATAACCTCTTATGAAACTATTGTATTTGAAGGGCATTCTTTTTAAATAACAAAAGAAATGTATAGCGTGTTAGAATTAGCTTAAGCCTTTTCGAATTCCACGTTGTTGATTTTTCAAAATAAATTAATAGTTCCTTTTTACACCGGGCGCTCGTTTCCTATAAGTGTGAACACCCTCTGTATTTTTAACATTAATTAGCCGACAAGTGTTCAGAAATAAAGGTATAATATGCAAATTTTTCAATGAAGGAAAAAATGATAAATTTCCTATTATATTATATTTATAAATGCTATATAAAAATTGTATTTAATTTCAAAATTATAATTCCCAGATCAAATTACTCTGTTAAGTCTACCACCAGATTGCGCGATTTTTCCCTATAAAACCCATTGTTGTTGTTTCCCTTTGGCCGGCTCAAATCTTTCTGTATATATGTAAATATGTGATCTTTTATTTTCTCTTCTTTACGCCTAAAATCAGGTTTTACTTCTTGAATTGTTTCAATAGCACAATTAAAGAAAATTGCGATTCAAATTTTTTTTATTTTTACCACGACTGCAAAATCACAAACATACGAGGTGTGTTCAAAAAGTATCGCGACTTTTGTGTTTTTTCAAAAATTATTTATTTATTCATGAATACCTATTTTGTCCCCTTTAAAGTAATCCCCATGAGATATTATACACCTGTGCCAACGGTTTTTCCAATCTTCGAAGCACTTCAAAAAATTTTTTTTTTTTAAATCTTTTTCAGCTCCTCCTTCGATGCCGTCTTTATATGTCAAGCGTAGCGTAACGTCGTCCTTTCATGGGCCTCTTCAGTTCAGGGAACAAGAAAAAGTCACAGAAGGCCAGATCTGGGGAATACGGTGGCTGCGCGGCATCATTAGTGTGTTGTTTTTGGCCAAAAAGTCGCGCACAAGCAACGATGTGTGAGCAGGGGGGTTTTCGTGGTGCAAAAGCCAATTTTTGTTCTTCCACAAATCCGGGCGTTTCTGGCGGATTGCTTCGCGCAAATTGCGCATAACTTGCAGGTAATATTCCTTATTGACCGTTCTACCCTGTGGCAAGAACTCATGATGCACCACGCCCCTGCAATCGAAGAAAACTGTCAGCAAAACTTTCACATTCGACCGAACTTGGCGCGCTTTTTTCGGTCTTGGTTCGTGCGGCAGCTTCCATTGAGATGATTGAGCTTTGGTTTCTACGTCATAACCATAAACCCACGCTTCGTCACCAGTTATGACCCTCTGGAGCAAATTTGGGTCGTCGCGGACAGAGTCCAACATCTCATTAGCAATGTTCATGCGATGCTGTTTTTGGTCGCAATTGAGAAATTTTGGTACGAATTTCGCGGAGACCCGTCTCATGCCCAAATCATTGATAAAAATCGAATGGCATGAGTCAATCGATATGTTTAGGTCCTTAGCAACTTCTCTAACGGTGATTCGACGATTGGCCAATATCATTTTCTCCACTTCATTAATTTTTTCGTCTGTTGTTGAAGCGCTCGGGCGTCCGGCACGCTCTTCGTCGTTCACATCTTCTCAGCCTTCTGAGAACATTTTGTATTACCGATAAACGTTGCTTCGGTCCAAGGTAGCTTCTCCGTTGACCACAGTCAACATTCGGAATGCATCCGCGCACTTAATTTCGTTTTTCACACAAAATTTGATACAGGTTCTTTGATCCATTTTTTTTAATAGGTAAAAATCGAAGACGATCCAAAACACCTGCAAGCAAAGCAGCTGTCAACAATTAAGTGAATATTCAAAATGGCCGAGCTTGTCGGCATAAGTGAGAGACATGAGTACCAACATAAAGCCACAAAACGATCGAAATTCGAATATACGTAACCCGCGAAAATGCAAAAGTCGCGATACTTTTAGAACACACCTTCGTACTCATGTATCCTCAAAATAACCAGCATCAGAAACTTAAGAAAATTCTATATCAGACTAATTATTTATAACATATACATGTTGTAAAAAGATTTTGTGATTTCAGAGGATTTTATATAGATTTATTGACCATTTGTTTGATTCCGGAATTCATGAGCATGTTACACTGCAGTTGTAGCAATAATTAAATAAAATTAGTTATCAAAATATCTTTAATTGAGCCAAAGGAATATATAAAAACATAATTTGATAAAAGTACTGCCTGGCTTAAGGCGTAAGAATAAAAAAATGAAAAACTTATTTACATAATGAACCAAAGGTTTGAGCCGGCCATCAGGAAAGATAAAATATCTTTATTTACGGGGCTGCTAACCAAAATGAATGATTTTTGAGCCCCGATGGACGCATAAAGCGGAATATATACAAAGCACAGTTGGAGGGGCCTGGGGGCCATCAGGAAACAACAACAATGAGTTTTTATAGGGCAAGCGTGACCTCTGGCGGTCGATTTAGCAGAGCATTTGAATCTATGAAATATAATTTTAAATAATATTTTAATATTTCCATAACACAAGTTTTCTATCTTACAACAATAGTATCGTCCTAAACGTACACTATCCATAGACAACAATAACAATATCCAACAATCACAATCCAACTCCAATCAACAATAAACATCTCCAACCAGCCTTGGCCATTTTCAAGTAAGTTGCTATGCATTTATTATTATGTACATATTGGAGAATTGTGGTAACTCATAGTAACCCAAGACGTATGGATTAAACCAAAGCTATTTACATGAAAAACAATTAAACACTAAAACAATATGCTAAACATTGTTTTATTATTTTAGAGAGAATCTTTTAAAATTAGTCCAAAATAAAATTTCAATTAAAACAATGTTTAAACTGTGTTTATACATTTGCCAATTTGTGGAAGGCGCTGTGAATGTTAAACAGTGAAATGTTACATTAGACATGTTTTTTTTTTATTCTAAAGTAAACTAATTAATTCTAGATGCACAGAGAAAATATTTCTAATTAAAACTACCCCTTTTATAATGAAAAAATCTAGTTTGTATTCCTTTTTAATTCTTTGTATTGGGGTTTTGGATTATCATTTAACAACAGACAATAAATAATGTTGTAGATCTATATCAATTTGTAAATAGCAGAGAGAATTATCATAGGTTTAACTATTTCTGTAAATATATTTATGATTATCTTTCTAATCTGAAAGTTTCAGGTTTCTAATATATATTTTATTGTTTCTCCTTTTATTTTTGATTACTTTTTCTTGTATAATATGCTTATAACTGTTTCTGTTTTAAAAAATGTAAATCAACGCACTTATCCCTAGCCGGGATATCGCGTTTTGTGTGTTGAAATAAAATGATAAAATGATTATAATTTAACATATATTAAATTCAATACCTTTGTAGATATGTTTTAAATTATATAACAACAAATATCTTTTAAGAAACTGATAATTTATTATTATGCTAATTGTACATATTGCCAGACACTTCTTTCTTTTGTACACAGTTCTTTTTTTCTAGTTTTCTTTATCTCTTTCTCATCATTAATATCATATGACTATTCTATTCACGGCCTAAACAAATTTATATATAAGTATAGAGAAATGTAAAGGCATACATGTATGACAGTGCAAGTGTTCCTAGGGAGACATAGCGTTTTAAATTGAAATAATAATAATAAAACATGTGTTGAATAAAAACATAGACAATACGCGGATATTTATAAACCTTAATTGAAAATTTTCAACATTAACCAAAGTAAAACGACATTTGAAAATTATCCCGCATGTGTTTCTTTTGAGCGAAAAATCAAATTTTATTTCAAAGAGAAATAACGATTATTTCTAAACTTAGGGATGAGGTATGAAAAGATGAATTATGAAGAGTAATAATAAATTTGAAATAAATTTTGATTTTTCGTTCAAAAGAAACACATGCGGGATAATTTTCTAATGTCGTTTTACAATCACAAGCCGCATTATATTATATTAACCAAAGTCTTAAAGAAATGTCTTCTTACCTAGATATTCGTCCAAAAATCAAAATTAAGAAAATAACCAACAATGGAAAAAGGTATCCATGAGTAAATTGGAACTGATCTATATACAGTCTTAGTATTTTATATAGTAAAACGAACTAAGTGTTTTTCATTCAACCTTTCTTGATGTAACGATTTCCTTAGCATTTCTGCAGATTTGTAAAATTGATAGTAGAAGTATACAAAACTCATTGGCCAATGATTAAAAGAATACTACTGGGTGAGTATTGTAAGAGGCTTCTATTTGTCTTTTTCCATGAAGCCGGGAAAACCAATAATACAATACAAAACAAAACTTTCTATCAATATTATAAGTTGTTCCTATAAAATATTATTTTATATAGTAACGATTAAAGGTAAAGACTCTTCTAGTAAGGTATATCAATTAAGAAGGATCAGAAGATGAGTTTCTTTTATTGTATGAATGCTACGAGCTTTCGGGCAAAAGCCCTTCGACAGGCAAAAAATAAAACTATACTAAGAAAGATAACGATTTATATATGTTAATCTTAACAGAAGACCGTTTTTTGAGAAAAGTAAATATTAAATCTGCTGTCTGAAATCACGAGACGGCGCATGGTTTGGGCTATTGAAATAAACATGTGGGAGGTTTAAATGTAGTTTGTGTAGGCTGCGGGGATGTCAATTTTTCTATTTATGCTGTGTAGCTTGGATGAAACTATGGATTCCAGAACCAATCTCTGGTGTAGGTTGGAGATATTTTTGTAGTGAATGGTTGGGTTAGCAGTGTCAAAGGAATGGCCAGAAGATGCAATGTGTTGGAAAATAAGGGAACGGGTATCTCGGTTGGTGATGTTGCGTGTGTGTTCTGACATTCTGATGGCGATGGTTCTACCGGTCTCCCCCACATAGGTGGCTGGACACTGTTGGCACGAGACCGAGTAGACTGCCCCAGAAGATGTTAGAGGATCAGTGGAGGAGTCGGTTTTTGTGATGGGATGCCTAAGGAGTGAGTGGAGGTTAGGTGTGTTAGTAAAAAAGGTACAGATGCCAAAGGGTTTGAGGAAACGGGAGAGGTTAACCGAGAGGGGAGAGAATGGGATCACACATGTGGATTTGTAAGTTGCAGGAGGGTTGAGAGGAACAGGTGAATAGGTGTGTTTTTCTATGAAGGATAGAGGGAAACCTGAAATTGTAAGATGGGAGATGATGCGGTTCTTTTCAATAGTTTTGAAGATGGGGAGTGAGCAGTGGGTTAATAGGCGGCGGGTGAGGGCTTTAACTATATTGATTTTGTGGGAGGTTGGACAGTGTGACCTATAATGGGTGTATCTGGGGGGGTGGTTTTTCTTGTAGTAGACCTATTGGGGGGAGTCCTATTGGAGCGTAGGACGGGTTGAACTAAGTCCGAACGAGAGGGCTCGGTCAGCAACCTTGCCAATGAACTCTCGGAGACGCCTGTGGGTGAATGGTCAACCCCATTGTAGCCGGACCATACTGGCGGGCGCGAGGGGCCTACCAAAGGCCGCTCGATGCATGGAGAATGCATCATTCCTTCGGGCTGTGTGACGCTAGAGGGGACGCAAGGGCATTGCTGCCTATATCGTCCCTGGCTAGGTGAGCCGAATTTCTTCTTCTGTAGTAGACTGTGGTATGGTAGGTGTTTGGGGTGCGTATGACTAGGACGTCCAGGAAAGGAATAACAAGTTCATGTTCTCTCTCAAGAGTGAATGTGATGTTGGGATTGTAAGTGTGGAGGTCGGTGAAAATGATATTCTCGCTGTCGGTTTTGCATAGGCAAAAAATATCGTCAACGTATCGACGCCAGAAGAAGATGTTTGAGGGTTGCCGGTTACAGATCCACTGGTCTATGGTAGACATCGTTATTTCAGACAAAATGGATGAGAGGGGGCTGCTAATTGGGGTTCCCCTGATCTGTTTGAAGTGGGTATGAGAATAGGTGAAGGTATTCATGCACAGGCAGATTTTGGTGAGTGAGATGATGTTGTTGGCTATGGTGGCATCTGTGTGGATGGATGAAAGGAATTGGTGGAGGTTATCTAACATGAGGCTGTGTGGAAGGCTGAGGAATAGGGAAGATACGTCGAACGAGTACATGGATGAGTTTGGAGGGGGGAGCAGGGTTGTTATATCCTGTATGAAACTGGTGGAATTGGGTGTCGTGAAGGCTCTCCTGTTATTATTCCTAAGAGGGGTTAGAAGGTTCGTAAGGTGTTTGGCCAGGGGGTAGGCAGGGGATAGGTGGTATGCGATGACTGGACGAAGGGGGACGGATGATTTGTGATCTTGGGGAGGCCGTAAATATAGGCATTAGTTCTCAAGTTGGAGGTGAAGTTTTTGTGATCTTCTATTGTGATGGAGGCCGAGCGTTTCATGCGGTTGAGGGAAACTCTGAAATTCTTGGTTGTTGCTTTGCTTTCTTCTGCGGAGATTTGGGTGAAAGTGGTTGTATCATTCAGTATGTCTGTCATTTTTGTATGGTATTCGGTTTTGTTGATGATAACCGTATCAGATCCCTTGTCTGATCGGGTAATGACAATGGATCGTTGGGATTTCAGTTTGCGTATGATCTTGTGTTCTAATCTTGACATGGAGAGTGGAGGTAGCGGTCGTTGGAGGGTGCGGGTTACTTGATTCCTGATGGTCCATTGGTCTTGGTGGGAGAGAGAGGGTTCTGATAGAGGCCTCTATTCCACTAATGAGTCGGGGTGTGTCTACTTTGGCTGGGATTCTGTATTTTAGCCCTTTGGATAATAGTCTGTTTTCAGCTGGTGATAGGGTTATGTCAGACAGGTTGATAACATTGGGGACCTCATGGTCGGTGTTCCTACGTTGGAGAAGGAAAGCATATTTTCGGGACCAAAACTCCAGTTTTTGGTTATGTTTGCGGTTTGTATTCTGTTCCAGGGCCTTAACGTCTGTTGTGGTTTTTTCTATGAAAGAGGTGAGAACTGCGATGTCCATGTTCTGTGTGATCAGAAAGATGAGTCCTTTGATGGATTTGCTGAGGAATCTGATATTGGAATAGCAGCCTTTGGTTCTGGTGCGTAGTAATTGTCTTTGGGTACGTTTGATGAGTTCCGCTGAGAAAGGGTTGCGTACTGGGTCCTTCAATCTGAGTGACTATGCGACCAAATGGACTTCATTCCCCCGTCACTCAGATTGAAGGACCCAGTACGCAACCCTTTCTCAGCGGAACTCATCAAACGTACCCAAAGACAATTACTACGCACCAGATCCAAAGGCTGCTATTCCAATATCAGATTCCTCAGCAAATCCATCAAAGGACTCATCTTTCTGATCACACAGAACATGGACATCGCAGTTCTCACCTCTTTCATAGAAAAACCACAACAGACGTTAAGGCCCTGGAACAGAATACAAACCGCAAACATAACCAAAAACTGGAGTTTTGGTCCCGAAAATATGCTTTCCCTCTCCAACGTAGGAACACCGACCATGAGGTCCCCAATGTTATCAACCTGTCTGACATAACCCTATCACCAGCTGAAAACAGACTATTATCCAAAGGGCTAAAATACAGAATCCCAGCCAAAGTAGACACACCCCGACTCATTAGTGGAATAGAGGCCTCTATCAGAACCCTCTCTCCCACCAAGACCAATGGACCATCAGGAATCAAGTAACCCGCACCCTCCAACGACCGCTACCTCCACTCTCCATGTCAAGATTAGAACACAAGATTGTTGTGTTGTGCCCGTTGTTTTGTCAATAATCCACTCTGAGTCGTCGGAGCTCCCTTGGTACCGGTTTTATTTATAACCAGTGCCGGAACATAAAGGGAATACCACACACAGCTAGACGCGGAGTTAGTCCTCCCTCCCAGCCGACACCAAAACAAACTGGCGGGATCCAGTTTCGGCCGGTTCCCGCCGTCACCTCGGCGCCGCTCGACACCTCAACATCTCCCCCAAAAGGTTTAGAGGAGGTTAGCGCTGGACACGCTTGTATCTTCTCCCATACCGCGACACCTTCCCAGGTGAGGGAGACAGCTGCTTTATCTCTGGAGCGATTGCTGGCAGCTGTTGTTGCTCCTCTGCAGGCAGTTCATTTCCCGGAGTTTCCTCCGTTTCAGCAGGGAGTTCACTGTCAGGAGATGTCTCACTGGGGTCGACCTGTTGTTGGGAAGAAACCAGAAGAAGAGAGTTCCGCCTGTAGGTCCCTACAGGAGTTTCCACGATGTATGAGCGGGGCGCTGAAGCCTTCTCGAGGACACTTCCCCACGCTCGAAGATCCTTCACCCAAACTTTCTCTCCTGCAATTAGTTCCGCCTTTTTCGTGGCCGCATGGCGTCTGTCAAAAGCCGTTTTCTGCGCCATCTTCCGCTGCTCCTCTTCCCCCCTGAGTTTGGATTGATCCACTGTTTTAGGGGTTAATGATGATGAAGTGCAGGGAACCATAGTGCGAATTTTCCGTCCAAATAGAAGTTCCGCAGGGGAGAGACCGTTTGCCAGGGGTGTTGCCCGATACTCCATGAGTGCTAGGACCGGATCTTTATTCTATTTCATCAGGTTTTTCACAATTTTTAAAGCAGCCTCTGCTTGACCATTTGATTGTGGATGCTTTGGGCTGGAAGTGATGTGTCGAAACCCAACTTCAGAGGCAAACTTCGTAAAAGCTGAAGTTGTTGATGGCCGAAATTGTGGTCCGTTATCACTGATTACAATGTCAGGGATGCCATGACGAGCAAAGATGGCTTTGCAGTGATCTACCACAGCTTCCGAGGAAAGTTTAGTAAGTCGTACGACCTCGATAAATCGAGAAAAGTAGTCAACGACGTCTAAATACTCACTTCCTTCGTAATGGAAGAGATCCATCCCGACCTTTTGCCACGGTCTTTCCGGAAAGTCGTTGGGGATGAGTGGTTCGTGCTTTAGAGGTTGATTCTCTATGCATTTCTCACAGGTTTTTACCATATCCTGGATTTCTTGACCTATTCCTGGCCACCAAACATGATCCTTTGCTCTTGCTCGACATTTTGTTATTCCTTGATGACCTGCGTGGATGCGGTTCAAAACATCTTTTCGCATGTTAGAGGGGATGATCACTCGCAGTCCTCTCATTAGTAAGCCGTTCAAGTGTGTTCAATGAAACCTTCCTCATCGAAACAGATCACAAACCTTTAGTCCCCATCTTCACCACTAAAGATCTGAACGATCTAACGCCAAGGCTTCAACGGTACCGTATGAGGATGCTTCAGTTCTCGTTTCATATCTTTCATACACCGGGGAAGAACCTAATCACCGCTGATGCCCTTTCAAGACAACCACTTCCAGGTCATCTTCCCGAAGATGAAGAGCTCCAAGAAGAAGTTGAACATTTTGTGCGTAGCATCGTCCTGCATCAATCCACGACAGACGACCGACTTGCCAAAGTAGCCCTCAACCAGAAGCTGGAGCCTACCCTTCAAAATGTGGCATTTTATTCCAAAAACGGGTGGCCCGCCAAATGTCAGCTCTCTCCCTTAGAACGCTCGTTCTACGATGTTCGCGGCGAGATAGGGGAAGAGAACGGCTTACTAATGAGAGGACTGCGAGTGATCATCCCCTCTAACATGCGAAAAGATGTTTTGAACCGCATCCACGCAGGTCATCAAGGATTAACAAAATGTCGAGCAAGAGCAAAGGATCATGTTTGGTGGCCAGGAGTAGGTCAAGAAATCCAGGATATGGTAAAAACCTGTGAGAAATGCATAGAGAATCAACCTCTAAAGCACGAACCACTCATCCCCAACGACTTTCCGGGAAGGCCGTGGCAAAAGGTCGGGATGGATCTCTTCCATTACGAAGGAAGTGAGTATTTAGTCGTCGTTGACTACTTTTCTCGATTTATCGAGGTCGTACGACTTACTAAACTTTCCTCGGAAGCTGTGGTAGATCACTGCAAAGCCATCTTTGCTCGTCATGGCATCCCTGACATTGTAATCAGTGATAACGGACCACAATTTCGGCCATCAACAACTTCAGCTTTTACGAAGTTTGCCTCTGAAGTTGGGTTTCGACACATCACTTCCAGCCCAAAGCATCCACAATCAAATGGTCAAGCAGAGGCTGCTTTAAAAATTGTGAAAAACCTGATGAAAAAGAATAAAGATCCGGTCCTAGCACTCATGGAGTATCGGGCAACACCCCTGGCAAACGGTCTCTCCCCTGCGGAACTTCTATTTGGACGGAAAATTCGCACTATGGTTCCCTGCACTTCATCATCATTAACCCCTAAAACAGTGGATCAATCCAAACTCAGGGGGGAAGAGGAGCAGCGGAAGATGGCGCAGAAAACGGCTTTTGACAGACGCCATGCGGCCACGAAAAAGGCGGAACTAATTGCAGGAGAGAAAGTTTGGGTGAAGGATCTTCGAGCGTGGGGAAGTGTCCTCGAGAAGGCTTCAGCGCCCCGCTCATACATCGTGGAAACTCCTGTAGGGACCTACAGGCGGAACTCTCTTCTTCTGGCTTCTTCCCCCCTGGGCCGTTGACTCCTTAATCCGAACAAAGCCCGTTCATAAACCACGTTGCGTTTGCCAATAAAGTGGTTGTCGAACGCTTCAATGACTCACTTCTGGTTTGAGGCACCAGTCTCCTCGGAGGCGTGGGTTCGTATCCCACCGCTGCCACCATGTTGTGTTGTGCCCGTTGTTTTGTCAATAATCCACTCTGAGTCGTCGGAGCTCCCTTGGTACCGGTTTTATTTATAACCAGTGCCGGAACATAAAGGGAATACCACACACAGCTAGACGCGGAGTTAGTCCTCCCTCCCAGCCGACACCAAAACAAACTGGCGGGATCCAGTTTCGGCCGGTTCCCGCCGTCACCTCGGCGCCGCTCGACACCTCAACAAAGATCATACGCAAACTGAAATCCCAACGATCCATTGTCATTACCCGATCAGACAAGGGATCTGATACGGTTATCATCAACAAAACCGAATACCATACAAAAATGACAGACATACTGAATGATACAACCACTTTCACCCAAATCTCCGCAGAAGAAAGCAAAGCAACAACCAAGAAAATCAGAGTTTCCCTCAACCGCATGAAACGCTCGGCCTCCATCACAATAGAAGATCACAAAAACTTCACCTCCAACTTGAGAACTAATGCCTATATTTACGGCCTCCCCAAGGACCACAAATCATCCGTCCCCCTTCGTCCAGTCATCGCATACCACCTATCCCCTGCCTACCCCCTGGCCAAACACCTTACGAACCTTCTAACCCCTCTTAGGAATAATAACAGGAGAGCCTTCACGACACCCAATTCCACCAGTTTCATACAGGATATAACAACCCTGCTCCCCCCTCCAAACTCATCCATGTACTCGTTCGACGTATCTTCCCTATTCCTCAGCCTTCCACACAGCCTCATGTTAGATAACCTCCACCAATTCCTTTCATCCATCCACACAGATGCCACCATAGCCAACAACATCATCTCACTCACCAAAATCTGCCTGTGCATGAACACCTTCACCTATTCTCATACCCACTTCAAACAGATCAGGGGAACCCCAATTAGCAGCCCCCTCTCATCCATTTTGTCTGAAATAACGATGTCTACCATAGACCAGTGGATCTGTAACCGGCAACCCTCAAACATCTTCTTCTGGCGTCGATACGTTGACGATATTTTTTGCGTATGCAAAACCGACAGCGAGAATATCATTTTCACCGACCTCCACACTTACAATCCCAACATCACATTCACTCTTGAGAGAGAACATGAACTTGTTATTCCTTTCCTGGACGTCCTAGTCATACGCACCCCAAACACCTACCATACCACAGTCTACTACAAGAAAAACCACCCCCCCAGATACACCCATTATAGGTCACACTGTCCAACCTCCCACAAAATCAATATAGTTAAAGCCCTCACCCGCCGCCTATTAACCCACTGCTCACTCCCCATCTTCAAAACTATTGAAAAGAACCGCATCATCTCCCATCTTACAATTTCAGGTTTCCCTCTATCCTTCATAGAAAAACACACCTATTCACCTGTTCCTCTCAACCCTCCTGCAACTTACAAATCCACATGTGTGATCCCATTCTCTCCCCTCTCGGTTAACCTCTCCCGTTTCCTCAAACCCTTTGGCATCCGTACCTTTTTTACTAACACACCTAACCTCCACTCACTCCTTAGGCATCCCATCACAAAAACCGACTCCTCCACTGATCCTCTAACATCTTCTGGGGCAGTCTACTCGGTCTCGTGCCAACAGTGTCCAGCCACCTATGTGGGGGAGACCGGTAGAACCATCGCCATCAGAATGTCAGAACACACACGCAACATCACCAACCGAGATACCCGTTCCCTTATTTTCCAACACATTGCATCTTCTGGCCATTCCTTTGACACTGCTAACCCAACCATTCACTACAAAAATATCTCCAACCTACACCAGAGATTGGTTCTGGAATCCATAGTTTCATCCAAGCTACACAGCATAAATAGAAAAATTGACATCCCCGCAGCCTACACAAACTACATTTAAACCTCCCACATGTTTATTTCAATAGCCCAAACCATGCGCCGTCTCGTGATTTCAGACAGCAGATTTAATATTTACTTTTCTCAAAAAACGGTCTTCTGTTAAGATTAATATATTTAAATCGTTATCTCTCTTAGTATAGTTTTATTTTTTGCCTGTCGAAGGGCTTTTGCCCGAAAGCTCGTAGCATTCATACAATAAAAGAAACTCATCTTCTGATCCTTCTTAATTGATATATTTTATATAGTATTTAATATAATCAACTTTACATTATAAACACATTCTGCTTTCTTCTTTTACATTTATCAAAACATAAATTAAGTTTCAAAGTAAATTTATTGAATATATGGCGAAAATATAGATAACAAGATGTTACCATCTATTGGCATTATTAGAAAAAGTAAAATAATATATTTTGAATTTCCTCTCTCTCCCTCTCACCTATCTTTTATAACAAACACATAAAATACATTTATCAAATGCAGAGAAAGTAGTATATTAACTTTCGTCACTCAAATTTGATAGTATAAGTTTAATAGGCTACCATTTGGTCTAAAAACTGTCTCTCAAACCTTAAAGAGAAATATTGGTAAATCAATGTATAAACATTGAGGGTCATGAGCCATTATTATAACGATTTTGTGCCATTTTCTGAAAGTAAAAATTGTTTCTATTAGGAGCTCTATTTAGTCTATAATTTATAAAATGAGCAAATTTTTGTATTACATACAAAATAAAATACAAAATATGTAGTGAAATCGGTTTCGAACGCCGGTATTGAAACCAAAATGGTGTCTACCAAGGGCCGATATTTCGCTCTACAGGGAGTTTGAGATGAGCTGTTGGCAGGATAACCACTGCCTCATATAGAAGTTAACGGAAGACTCAGAATTCTACCCGAAACAAATAGCTATATCTCAGGAAAATTCGCTTAAGTATTACAACAGTTGTCAGTTCGATAATAAAAACAGCGACATTCTGAAGCCCTCATTAAAACCGGGACTTTATTGACAATTGCGACGTCCCTAACAGCCGCTTCGTCTGCTCAATTAGGGACATGGGGGAGTGCTCGCCTCACACATTGTCACCTCCTCTTATTAGGACAGTCAAGCATCTATTAAGGATAGAAAACACAGACATTCTATAGCCTCATCACCACAAATATAATTAAAACCCTATTCTCCTATAGACTTTGCATTGGTAAAACGTTTTACTAGCCAAGAAACAAATATTCTTGGAAAACCCGAAACCAGGACGAAGTAGGACGATTTTTAATAAAGAAGAATTAGTCCTATATGTCTTTTCACGTACCAAATATTTCTGATATTCAATATCAGTATGGTTTACAGTATGTGAGCGTAAGTGGATGAGGGCCTAGCAGCGATAGCTAGGAATCCACTTCCTTTGTCTATAAGACAATTTTTTGACAATTAAACAACTTTATTGACATCTCGTCAATCTTTACACTCAAAGGGAATTATAAGGTAATAATATTGGTAGGAATGAAAAGAGATATTTACAATCGACGTAGCCGTCTCCGAGGGTACGTCCTGTTCTCCTTTGTCTATAAGGCTGGCTGGTACTTTATGTTTTGGTCTGGCAGAGCGTGGACTGTATCTAGATAGGCCAGACCTTTTCAACTGAATAATACCCATGAATTAGAGCCGTTCGATTCTTTATAAAACCTTCTGAACACATGAGCAACACATCAACCTTCTTCGACTAGGTGAACCTCCTAACATTAATTAATTAGAGCAGACTCAAAGAACTAGACAGATTCGAAGAATGACTACAAAACACACTGTTTTTATTTAACCAGCTGGGGCAGTGTTTTACAATAAAATTTTGCATATTCAACTAAATTAACGAAATTTATATAATAGACGTGAACAGTATGAATATTTTGAAGAGATTGTAAATGTTCCCATATTTCGATTCTCGAAAAATGAGTTTCAAAAGAAGATGTTCGACATTTTACTACATCATCGAGAGAAGAGCCGGGAATCAATTGAGCTAGCTCCACAATGATAAAGTATCGTCAGTGAACAGATGGGTTGGATGCACGCTAGCTGTACAGTTCAACTTGTACTTGAATTGTATCGCTGACCTTTTACGGTAATATTTATCTTGTAACTGGGGTATATACGTTAGAAAACTGGAAACAAGTTTGCTTTTATTGCCTATCAGCAAAGTCACTATTATGCATGTTTATCAAAAATGGGATATAATAAAACTTATCTTTTTGTCATTAATTTTAAAATAGTTAGTCAAGCAAAAGTTTGCCTCCAATAAAACAACAGTACAGCTGAAGAAGAGATAATTAATTGTAGAACGACATTTGAAAAATTATCCCGCATGTGTTTCTTTTGAACGAAAAGTCGAATTTATTTTAAGGAAACATAACGATTATTTATAACCTTAAGGATGAAGTATGAAAGGATGAATTGTGAAGAGTAATGATAAACGGAAAAATAAAGTGTCCAGGGATGGGAATCGAACCCACAGTGTTCCGCTTACCAGGCAGATGCTATGTCAACTATGCTTCATGTCGTTCTCTACAATCACAAGCCGCAATATATTGTATTATAAATTACTTTATATAATATTTACGAACGGAAATATATGTCCAGGGTAGCCTAGTGGAAATGGCATCTGCCCGGTAAGCGGAACACTGAGGGTTCGATTCCCATCCCTGGAAACTTTATTTTTCCATTTATCATTACTCTTCACAATTCATCTTTTCATACTTCATCTCTAAGTTTAGAAATAATCGTTATTTCTCCTTAAAATAAATTCCGAATTTTCGTTCAAAAGAAATACATGCGGGATAATTTTCAAATGTCGTTCTACAATCATAAGCCGCATTATATTGTATTAATAATTAATTGTATGAGTTTTTTAAAAGTTGTTGTGTTGTTGTTGTTTATTCCTCAAGTCGTTTAAACGATCTCCATTAGGTTCCATTGTCTCAGCTTTTCTATTATAGTCCTGGGGTTTTCCCAGAGGTCATTTTTGGAGGATTTGATACAATTCAATAGATTTCCCCCTTTCCTTTTCCATGATGTCTGATTTTTACAACAATAAGCATATATTGGACCTCCAACGAGTCTGTACTCCAAATAATTAGCATTAGGAGATTCACCTAGTCGAAGAGGGTTGATATTACTCAAGTAGTCAGAAGGTTTTATAAATAATCAAACGGCTTTAATTCAAGAATATATTGTTGCACCAGACTGCGGTTTGGCAGATCCTTCAGTCTTTATTCTCTCCTCAGACGCGTCTTGTATCTTTCCAGAACGTGTCTCAACCATCCTACAAGGTTAAACCAGTCAATAATAAGACAATTATATTTTTATGTAACACCTAGAATATCTCTTTATTTATCTCATCAAAGTTTAAAGCAGGTTAGGTAGTCAGTGTATCAAAATACAAATAATTTATAGTAGATAATATTTTATAATAATATTCTGTTTTATAAAAATAAATAAATGTAAAATTTAAATTTGAAATATATGAAAAATAATATTATAAATATATTTTTAAAATATGCGCATTAATCATGATGCAACAATATTCAGCTGGTCTGGCTTATCTAGATACAGTCCACACTCTGTGTCTATGCATTAATTAACATTATAAAACCCACATTTTTCAAGTATGAAGAAAAGTTATCTCGGCAGTAAATTCAAATAAAGTAGTTTGAGCTTCGAGCTGGATCGCCTCGTAATGATTCGCGCGTGATCCGCGGCTCAAAACCAACTTGGCCGAGAAGGGAAAGCCAAAATTTGGATGCGATGTCCGAGGACTTCATCGTAGTGGATGACCTGGTGTCCAACTTACGTGACGCATTCCAGGACATCAAGAAGGATGTCAGCCTCGGCGTTCAGATGTACCGGGAAAATCTCGAAAGGGGCAAGGCTGCGGAAGCTAACCAGAAGAAATTTCTACGCCTCTTCATGACCTTCAATCTCATGGTGTTACCCATGGTGATGGCCTTGGTACTGGGACGTTTCACAACGGAACAAGGTCTCTCTGAATGTGCCTTTCGTGTTCATAAAATAGTTCTGGATTTGTTGGTTAGTTTCGCTTTCGGCGTGGGTCTTCCACTGTACCTGTACGCCTTGTGTGAGGCGGGGAAAGTCTTCGAGGCAGCGAGGCGACGATAGAAAGTCCTGGCATTCTTCTTCAAATCTTAAATTCGCCTTCTGACAGACATTTGATGCAATAAATTGTTATTGGATTATCTAAATCTTATAGTTGCCTGATTACAACCCATTCCACACTTATACACAATCTGTTATCAACCAGCTTCTATGTTAGAGTAAATTAATCTTCATTCCAAATTGATTTTTTTTTGTGATTGAAATTAATTTTAAAATTGCATAGCTCTTTTACTTGCGATTCTTTATTTTCTCTAATGGATACACGAATACAAATATATAAGGGATGGAAATCGGTACAATCCCAAATTATAAAGACAATATTGATAGCCAAAAATATGTTTGTACTAATATATCAAACGCTAGTGAAACATTTACATTCAATCGTTATATTTGATTCAATCAATATCGCTATAAATAGGATTATTTTTCTATATTTCAATAAATATACTAATATTTTCGTTATATCGGGGGTCTTTGAATCGGACGCGCGTTATAACGGGGTTAGTTGAATAGGATGCTCGATATATCGGGGGTCGTTGTATCGTATGCTCTTAAATCGGGGTCGTTGAATAGGAGGTTCGTTAATTCGATGGGTAGTTGAATCGGTTGTTCATTAAATAGGGGATCGTTGAATCTGATGTTCGTTAAATAGGGGGTCGTTGAATAGGAAGTTCGTTACATCGGGGGTCGTTGAATAGGATATTCGTTAAATCGGGGATCGTTGAATCCGATGTTCGTTAAAATAGGGTTGGTTAAACATAAAGAGTATTCCAGGTTCTACTCTAAGACATATCACTTCCAAAATTCATTAGACTCCGTCGAGTCATTTGACCGGGATGAAAGGACCAATGTCCAAACACTTTGACATTTATAATTTACTAGCGGACGTACCCGGCTTCGCCCGAGGTTTTACCCGAGTAAAGGTTTGTCTAACGAACATTTGTTAAAACAATTCTCTATTAAACGTATAAAAAAAAGATATATTTTGATAATTTGAAACTCGTAAATTTGAATCTCTCGATAAAGTGAACATTTTTTCCCGGTCCCTGTGTGCCGTGTCATCCTGAATTTTGTCTTCCATAATTTTCTACATTACAAAATCATCGTTTTATCTAGTGAACATATTTTCCCGGTCCCTTGAAAAATATTCGATAAGTTGAATAAAATCATGGTCGTGAATCTCTCGATAAAGTGATTATTTTTTCCCGGTCCCTGTGTGCCGTGTCATCCTGAATTTTGTCTTTCCTAATTTTCTACATTACAAAATCATCGTTTTATCTACATATTTTCCCGGTCCCTTGAAAATTACTCGATAAGTTGAATAGAATCATGGTCGTTTATGGAAGATGGACGTAGTTCCCGGAGGTTACCCGCCCCCCCAGCGCCAGGACCTCTTGATCCCTCTGATTGGCCGGCGGCCGGACGGGGGTGGGGGGGAGGGGGGGGCTCTTGATCCCTCTGATTGGTCGGTGGGAACTTGGACTGTCCAATGGCCGGCGGCCGGACGGGGGGGCAGACCTAAGCCTAAGGTGGCGTTGCTTGCGAGTTAAAGCTACAAATCTGCAAATAACTCTAAGGATATTAAAGATATTCAAGAAATTATTTTTCGTAAACCTTTCCGGGGATACACCTAATAATATCCCAAATTTTCACGGCGATTGGATGTATGGTTTTTGAATCCATAGAGGACACACAGACACACACACACACAGACATTCAATTTTATATATATAGACAAGCAGATTGCTTCTTTTACGGAGGGATATAGAACTATAACTTACCACCCCTCCCAAACACTTTATTAATACTTAAACATAGTGTCGTGCATGCTGTACTTCAACGACCAACTATTTGGCCCAAGAGTCCTCCTGAGATATCGAAGAATTGAGTATTAAAGGTTAAATTTACCATATTACACTAAACATAATTTTTTAAAAATAGATAAAAGGTTAGGTATTGATATTGAAATTACAAAAGGCATATCCTGACCACTCCCATGAGCATTCTATATGCAAATATAGATATATATATAAATGAAAATAATATTTTTGATCGTTAAAATAATACTATTTCTTTTAGATACTATATACTGGCATGAGATTTTCCACGGGTTTCGTCCCCAAGAGAGCGTGTGGGAAGATAAATGAAACGTCACTCTCCTAGCCTATCTCCATAATTAAGTGATTTTTTCATCCTTATTCTGAACATCTTCTATTTACGTAATTATGACATGCATTATTTAGACCCCTATCATTACTTATCATAACCTATTCTCAAGTCATGTTAGCGTTGATGGCCATTAGAGATTTGTTGTCGTGGTGTCTTGTCATCTCTCCCGCTGCTGATTATTGTATAAACCCGGGAATATATGAAGATAAAAGATTGGAAATAGCAGCCCCATTTAAAATAATTACGATTATATAAATCAAAAAGCGATATTTTTATGCTACAAATATAAATTGTTTAATATCATCATCATTTGATAATAATAATTATTATTATTACATAGCAATAACGCGTCATCTATATAATTCAAATGGAAACGCTAAGACCCGAATGTTTCTTTTCACAATTAAATCAAACTTCTACTGTCTTTACTGCGATGAAAAAATATTGGGAGGGCTTGACTCATCAGTGGTGAACCCACCCAGCAGTATCGCCAATTTAATCTACCAGGCCCCTTCTTTAGAGCTCTAATACTATGTTGGATCATTCTGATTTTATATGGAACACTGAAGGATGGTACAGACCATGTAATCATGGTGGGTAGAAGTTGGCATGTAAGTGCACCACATATCTACACATGTAAAAAGCAGTTCGACTTTTGCACTTACAAATGTGCCAGAGCCTCGTTTAGTTATTTGCACTCGTTGGTGAAGTTGGACTTTTGCAAGAATCAGGGGCTATTAGAGCATTTTATAATTAGAAAAAAAGTGCCCAATGCGGAATTAGATCCCGGGTCTTTAGCGGTCGAAAATCAACTGTTAAGACCATCCTTCCACTGATCCTTTGATGAAAATTATAAATATCTTTAACGCCATAAACAAAAAAGACATATCCTGACCAGGCTCACATGAACATTTCTAGATGGCAGAGCGCCATCTAGTGGAACAAAAATAAACTAAACGTTTATTCAACTTGTTCCAAGATATTTGGCCAACCCATTTTTATATATGTTTATTGTTTTTTCACATATATATACTTCTTTCAAAACATTATCAAACTCTATTTCTACATATCTCTTGAATTTCAATAAATAAAATACTAAAAGAGGGAGTGCAATGCTCTTCAGTGGTGAACCTTTTCAGCTGATTCGCCATTTAATTTTCCAGACCGTTCTATTATTGTATTAGATTGAGTTTGAAGACACTTCGTTCAGTAAACATTTACTAATCGAAATATCTCTTAATTCATAGAACTATGAATCCCGGCTAGGAAACCCCTATCTTCATAATACAAGTTGATTGAATTTCTTATATGGCCTTTTCTATTTCAAGTTTTATTCAAACTCCGACTTTGCCGGTCCCAAGCCCGGATGAAAAAGAAGGAGGGGAGCAGTACCAAGCTTGCTAAAAAAACCTGGGCTTAGCTGGCCCAGCTGATAGTACCCTGTAAGGGCTCCTAATCCAGGGATACAGGATGAGCAGTGTTTGTACACCATGTTAGGAGCAGCTGCACATGGCGTCTGTTCCTCATGTCAGAGGCGGCCATTTCTTATAGAGCTAAGTCGGCCTGCCACTGAGTAATGCTCCCAGTCTTAATGACAAAAGTAGACGCTTTCTATTTCACCCAATTATGATGGTTGTCAAACAGACACCATCAAGGGTCACAACTTGATACCCTAATATGATTGAGTGGAGATAAGAAAGAAGTAGAGGAAGAAAAGGTTTTATTCATTGCAGTACAAAGTTTATAGAAAAAGGTTTTGTTCATGTGTTTCAAAAAGTACGGTCAATTTCTTTTTACAATTCTAAACGATAGATCGCGCTAAATATAATGATAGTATTCAATATGTTGCCTAAATGTCTTATTTGTGATTTGTGAAAGAGAATTTCTCGATATATTGAAATATTCAATTTATAGGAATATATTCCTAAAATTATTGAAGCCTAGGTCCTTAGTTATCTTAAACACATTCACTGTGTTCCATTACAAATGAAGGTTTTATAATAAATTCAATCTAACACACACACACACAAGATAGTCGGTGGACGAGTGGGTAACTCCCTCCATTCCTGATAGCCATGAACCGGGATTGAATCCCGTGTTAGCATTTTGTTTAATATATTGTCAAGTAGCTCCATCCAGATGGGACACCTGTCAATCATCCCTGGACCCCGGGGGGACCACAGGTGTGAGGAGTTCTCGGAAGCTGATCTGTTAATAAGGAAAACGAAACGGTGGCTGACGTCGTTCATTAGGATTATCTTTTAACTTGGGGTAAGTTGTACACTCTCTCTCCCTATAAATACTCCTTATAATAAATTAATTATCCCCAAACTTGCCCTTGCTTTATTTATCTCCGCGACAATATGAATAACTTTCACATATATTATTCATTGTTGCAATTATCATAAACTAGGTTGCTCTTTTTGAGGGGTACCTAATAAAGTGATTTTGGAACAATATAATACAATAGTAGTGCGGTCTGGAGATTAAATTGGTGAAACCGCTGATAACCATGTTCTTTCTCTCTTTCAATATATATGTATATTTATCAATTATATTATATATTTTTATCTATTTATATATATAATTCATATATTTATCAGTTATTTAATCATATTTATTCATATTTATATTTATTCTGTATTTAACCTTATATAATCTTATATGGACATTGTAATAAATCAGTTTCAATCTCAATCTCTCTCTCCTTCAATTATAATTCATTACAGTGCAAATTCTGTAGAGAGATATCCTTTAGTTATCTGTTTCAAAAAATAACCATTGTTATATATCTAAATTTCCAATTCTGTATTTCTAATTTTTAAATATAAATTACGCGATCATTAAGACATAGATGGACATTTATGCCAGGAGGTAATTGATTTTATAAGCATAGGGTGCCTCTTCCGTCAAAATAGATATCAAAAATAGATGTCATTCATTGACCGTCGCCGTAAACTAGCGACCTCAGGTCGGTGACAAAGCCCAACACCAGCTTTGGTAAGCTGAAAAGCATCCACCTAGAGACCATGGTTTTGGGCTAATGGACCTCGTCAGCCTAGGGTGGACTTTATTCCATGAGATCCACACGAGATCCAACGGAATCTTCACAATCCGCCAAAGAGGTGTTTAGCTGACAAAGAGGCTGGGCTAAATCTATAGCCAAAATATAGATGGAAATTTTGCCGGAAGGATATTGACCTATAAAAGCCTAGGGCGCTTATTCCTTCAAAATAAACGTCAAAAATAAAACCCATCTCTTTGACGGATTGTGAAGATTTCCTTAAATCCCATATGAGAGAACCGAATGAAAAGGGAGATATACACACACAAAGCTTTATTAAGACCACCGGTTTTATACAGATTCACCAAAGGAAGAAATAATAGATGGAGCTCCTATACTCCAGGCAGCGCAGCACCCAACAACAGCCTCCTGGTCTGACACATTTCCAATGGCCACACGTTCCTTTGTGCATACGTCATGGTTAGTGTATCTCTGAACAGGCTAGTGTGGAATCAGCCGCGTTCTAGTCTTAGAAAAGGGAGATATACTGATATCAACGTTTAATTGATATTTATTCCAACAAATGGCGCATGCCATTTGAAAGATCAGAAGATTCTTTTTATTAATCGTCACAAGTTTTTTTGTCTTATTTTTACGTTCATCATTACTCTTCACAATTCATCCTTTCATACTTCATCCCAAATGATAGGAATATGTGTAAAGAGAAATATTAACGGTAAAACTTGTTAAAAGTCATTCTACAAGATGTCTTTGTTCGAGGAAATTTTGTTTGTTATCCAAAAATCAATGAAGAATATTTTATCATTGTAATTGTATATATAGTGTGTTATGATGCATTAGCGCGCCATCTGTTATCAAAATTGGAAACTATTTTAAACGCGTATGATTCTTTTTGAAATAAACAATTACTACTGTCCTTAATGCAATGGCTACTACAAGCCCTCCCATTAATTTTTCCACATGCATTAATGGCAGTAAAAATTGTTAATTTTTAAAAAGAATCATACGCGTCTATAATAATTTCTAATTTTGATAGATAGTGTCTATTTATAATTTATGGTAAATGTTATGTATTCATAGAGATTATTTATCATCATCATTTACCCCTGTAATTTTTTCCTGCAAAACACTGGCGTCTGTACTAGTCGATTCATCACATATAGCAATTATTAAGGCCTTTTCAAAAGTTAAATTACTTTCAGATAATAATCTTTTCACTATTGATTCTTTTTTCAATCCACACACCAGTCTATCTCTCAATCAACAGTAAAATTGTATCAAAATATTATATATGGTTTTTTCCTACACAAATGCTGCTTGCTTCTAGTCACATCGTTTACTCAAAAATAGTTTTGCTCTTTCTTTTATATAGGTACTAGCGGATGTACCCGGCTTCGCCCGTGTTTTACCCGAGTAAAGGTTTGTCTAACGAATCTCTCGATAAAGTGAACATTTTTTCCCGGTCCCTGTGTGCCGTGTCATTCTGAATTTTGTCTTTCCTAATTTTCTACATTACAAAATCATCGTTTTATCTAGTGAACATTTTTTCCCGGTCCCTTGAAAAATACTCGATAAGGTTGAATAAATTCATGGTCGTTTATGGAAGATGGACGAAGTTCCCGGAGGTCATCTTGGGCAAGCTCCCGCGAGGCTTTTTTTCTTGTCTACTTGGCATAGCTGTGTCACCAACTCTGCCCTGATTGGTCGGTGGGTACTGGCGGCCGGGCGAATCCATTCTCTCACGGGGTGGGGCAGACCCAAGGTCATCAGGAGCAACAAACCTAAGCCTATCTCCGTCTCAATGGTGGCGCTGCTTGCGAGTTAAAGCTACAAATCTGCAAATAACTCTAAGGATATTAAAGATATTCAAGATATTATTTTTCGTAAACCTTTCCGGGGATATGCCTAATAATATCCCAAATTTTCACGGCGATTGGAAGTATGGTTTTTGAATCCATAGAAGACACACACACACACAGACAGACAGACAGACAGACATTCAATTTTATATATATAGATTTAGAAGATTGATTCACGCTTTGAAAAATCGAATATTTTTAAATTTACAAAAATAAATATTTATAATTTTAAAAATTAAGAAATCATCTCCTTAGCGTCAACTGAAAGTTGCTTATTTTTTCACGCTATCTGTCGGTATACGTATAAACTATTCTTTGATATTTTCAATTATTGAAGAATATTCAACTCTCGGTTGTTCACAATCAGAAGATACCTTTTTCTTGATTTACCAATCTGATACTAATAAAATTTAACTTTTATACTATTTTAAAGTATGATTTCATCAAAGTGTCTAGGTTTTGTGAGGTTTGCCTAAAGAAAGAGATCAATTCTTAGTAAATTGAGAGTAATTTGAATTCTACTGTCCTATAAGCTCAGAGTAATTTGAATATAATTCTACTGTTTTAAAAGCTTATCTCCATAGTTTTCTTGAAACCCATTTCTGAGATTCCACCCTTCAGTGTAGCATATATAAGCAGAATGATCCAATACAGTATTAGAGCTCTGAGAAGCGGTCTGGTTGATTAAATTGGCGAAATCTCTAAGAGGGTTCACCACTGATGAACCAAGCCCTTCCAATATATTGCCACGTGGAAAATTAGGGAAGGCAAAAACTTCAGGAGGAGACAACAATTTATTTCAGGCAAGAACAAACTATGAATGGTAAACAAAAGATAAGCCACGAGGGAAATTTACAGAGTATCAAAATATAAACATAAAAATGATCACTCTGTTAATAAAAATAATAAAGTTAGTAAATACTTTGTTACAATATTTTTTCATCGCAGTAAGGGCAGTAGAAGTTTGTATTGTGTATAAAAGAAATATTCGTGCTTAAATTCGTTTCAATTTATATGTATAGATGGCGTGTTATTGGTTTGTGTTAATGAGAGTAATTTATTAGAAAGATACATACATAGGTTATATTCTCTTAGCAATATTAGTGAAGATTTTTCATTACAGTAAAGGCATTAGATAATTGTTTAATTATAATAGAATTCATGTAAATTCATTTTAGATTTTCTCTTCTGTTTGAGAAAACCATCGTTTCAGTTTAGTGTTTTTTAGTCCGATTATTGAGTTGTATATAATGAACTGTATATAGGTTGATAAAATTTATTTAGGCGCAAGTATCCCGAGCTGGGATATCGCTTCCGATATGTCAAAAAAATAAATAAATAAAATAATCATAGAAGAGAATGATGCATAGAAAAAAAACAAGTCTTTGTCGTGTCGATCTGTTCCACGAAAGAGGTTTAAGGCAACAAGACTAATCTTTTCCTAAGGCTGAACTGACTACCTTTATTCATACGTCCTATTTATAGCACAAATACGTTAAATTAAAACTGTGTAAATTACAACAACAACAACAAAAAGCCTTTATTGAGGACCTCTCGTCCTATATAGGATTCGCCAGTTTACAGAGTAATTGAAGAGAAGAGAACTAAGAATACAGAGAAAAACCTATATGTAGTAGGTATAGTGTAGTATTTTCTACACTGTGACTATATACAACAGCAACAACAAGCCTTTTAGTGGAATCAAAGTCCCATACAGGATTCGTCATTCTAATCCTGACATAGATTATTTGCATATAATTATTTACATCAATTAAAACTATGTAAATTAAAGAAGAACAAATATGCAAAGACACAACAGTCTTCAATAACAAAAAGTAGTAAACTGTGGAAGCAACAGTTCTCTGTGGTATAAAGAGCTCTCACATCAAGCTAACCAGCTCAGTTTGCCTCATTGATTTCCTGTCAACAAGTTTTATCGCCTCGTCTTAGCCGCCGCTTTAAAACTGAAGCACTCTCTTCGATTCTCATCCTTTAAGACGTTAAATTCGTCAATCCTTTCCATATACGAATTTGTAAGATAATTATAAACAATAAAATACTATTCAAATTTTATTTCTTAGATGCACATTATTTGATATTTTCAAAATCGTCTATATGTTATGATTATTTTGTTTTGTTGTTGAAAAAGATAGAGAATTGAAGGTGCAGTCGTGAAAATAGGAAAGATAATTATTTACCCATCAAGTAGTTCTTATTTTGAATTACTTGAAGCAAATTACACATCATTATTTTTCACAGTAATATAGAATTTATAAAATGAATCCTATATTCGTGAATTGAAAAAAAAATAGGTAGGTCAACTATACATATTTACAACAATATTAAAAAGTTATGTTCTAAATCTATGGCCAAAAATGAAAGAATAGTCGATGATGAAAATAAAATACATGTATTTTGAAAAATAAAATATTTGAATTTTAGATTATATAATATATTTAGTTCTGGAATAATTAAAAATATCAACGAATAGTTAATATTTAAATGATAGATGGCGCCAGCCATCAGAAACTTTTAGTTGCACGATAAGGAGATGCCTTTTTCTTAATTTATCCACCTTTTTCCAGTATAGTTGCACATTTGTACTATTTTTTACTTGGTTTAGCGTCCTAACACAATTTTGCCTTAACTACCCGTTTCGTGATTTCTCAGGATGTCTTAATGACAAGAATTTTTGGTCGTTGAGGTACAGATTGCACCACGCTGACGAGGGTCAACAGCCCAAAATGCGTACGTGGTTAGCTTTTCTAGATCAATCAAGAATAGGTGTTTGGTCAATTCTGGAATATATTTTTTTTTTAATCAAAGAATAGTTTACATTTATTCCGATAGATGGCGCCAGCTATCAGAAACTTTCAGTTGCACGATAAGGAGATGCATTTTTCTTAATATAGTGAACTCTCTAATTAATTTCAAACATTAAGAACGAAATACTTGATGAGGAAAGAGTTTCTTTATTACACAAAATTAGTTCACAAGCTTTCGGGCACAATCACCCTTCTACTGGTGTAAAACGAGACAAAATTATTAGTGGCATTCAGCTATATACATATATACAAAAAGTAAGAAAATAAGACAGATATGTAAAATTGTGCCAGAGAAAATTAACATAATATTGGAGGACCATTCATAAAATTAAGCAAAGCAAGTAAACAAACGTATAACACATTCAATACCTGGCTATCACAGAAACTAAGCATGAACAACGACTGTTAAACGAAATAAAACAAAACAAAACAGAAATAAAACAAAATAAAACAAAACAAACCAAAATTGCCATTGACGTGTAAAAGTATAAGTAAGTTAATGAAAACTAGATCTTTCAGGTAGGAGGTTCCAGTACTAAATTATCATATATTTCAGGAAGGTCTATTGCTCTATTGATGCTTTTAAATTTTTTGGTGAGTATAGCTTCCAGGACCAATCGCTGGTGTTTGTTCTTAATCTCATGATAATGGGCCGAGGGGTTATAGATATTGAATGTGTGGCCTGTGCATGCAACTTCAATTGTTCTTTTAAACGATCTTTCACCATCAGTAGGAAGATTCCAATGTTAGTTCTTTAGCTGATAAATATGTTAAAAAATAGTACAAATGTAATATTGTTACTGGGATAAGGTGCATAAATTCTGAAAAATACATCTCCTTATCGTGCAACTGAAAGTTGCTGATGGTTTGCGCCATCTATCTGAATAAATATCAACTATTCTCGTTGATTTTTATTTATTCCTGAATTGGCTAAATACCCCTTTTGATTAATCAAGGGTCTGTTAAGGTACAGCTTGCACCACGCTGATGAGGGCCAACAGCCCGAAAGGCGTCCGTGGTTAGCTTTTCTTGATTATTCAAGAATGGGTATTTGGCTAATTCATGGAATAATTAAAAAATCAACGAGAATAGTTGATATTTATTCCGATAGATGGCGCAAGCCATCAGCAATTTTCAGTTGCACGATAAGGAGATGCCTTTTTCTTAATTGATAAATATGTTATTGGAATCAATCAACAACCTATTTAGTAAAAGATTTAAAATTGAAGTGAGGGAATAGATATATTATAGTCAAAATAAAAGATGATATTGTGAAAGAATTCTAAAGTAATAATTCAGGTTTGGCAACACGAAATTGCACAATATATCCAAGAATCCTAAAATTGGATTTTAGGTTTGTACAACGTTAAATGATTCAATATATCCAAAAATTATAAAATAATATAAGTTTATCTCATAAATAATGGCCGTTTGGAAGCGACCAATTAAAGGCACCATATCTAATATTATAAAGAAAATAAAGTCTCCAGGGTTAAGTTTCTTGTTCAAATTTTATTCCCAAGTTTTCGGACCTGTCAGTCCTTCCACAGGAGTATCACGATAACAATTTGATGATATATATACTACATAATAATCTTTTGCATATTTAATTTTATAAATTTTCAATTTAATAAAGATATTAATACTAGATAGAATATTTACATATTAGATTACGTAATAGAATGTTTATATATTTAACTATATTTTACATATTTTAAATCTAAGGCTTAGTGTTTGTTAATATTGTTTCATATATTTCTGATATTATAAATCAGGGAAGAACGTTCACACCATATCTAACTCAAAAATGAGTTTATTTAAACAATATAGGCATCATTAGAATCGCAATACTTTTACCAACGTGATGGTAACATTTTTATGCCATTTTAATAAAGGTCTTGTTGTCTTGAGGCCAAAGAATTCAAAAAGGCGTTTTCCACATCTCTCCGGTTGATCAGACGTTTTCTATGAAAGAAATTATTCAAATGCTTTTTAAAAATGGAAATAGGTAGGGGACAGATCAGGTGAATAAGGATGGTGAGCTAGAACTTCATAACCTAATTGAGCAATTTTTGTTGGGTCGTAAATGAAGAGTGTGGCCGTGCGTTATCGTGAAGCAGAATAACGCCTTTCCTATTGACCAAACTGAGCATTTTTTCTGACAATTTCAGAGTGAATGGCTTGTAAATCTTGACAATACACTTCTGAATTTATCGTTTTGTCACTATTCAAAATTCTGTAATGCAATAATCCAGCATATGACCACCAAACAATGAGTATTATCCGCTTTGGATGCAAGCTTGGTTTGAAGAAGTGTTTTGGGTCTTCATATTTGTCTAAGCACTGCAATCTCCAGACGTCGCTGACGTTGAGCATCACTCAAATCGTGCGGGATCCATTGTGGTATTTTTTTCTAATTTGGTGAAGATGTCTAGCAATGGTTGATTTTGAATAGGGCTTCCAATCCCGGTACATATTTTAAATCCCGGGATCCGGAATTGCTTTTTTCTCAATCCCGGGATATCCCGGTCATTCGATTGTGATGGTTCATGGGGTTCTTGTAAACTGCACAAACCAGTAATCCCGGGATTTTTCCAGCAGAATCCCGGGATTTTGGGATCATTCTTTGGCTCCGGGATCCCGGGATTGGAGGCCCTAATTTTGAAGCATTAAGTTCTGCACTTACCTCATACACTGTTTGGGTATTATTGGATTCAATATGAGACTTTCGATCATCATTTTTGAAGGTTGACTGACGATTAACCGCCATCTTTATCTTCAAGTCCGAAATCGCCAACTTTCTGTAACCATCTTCTTGTGGTTCTTTCAGAAGCTTCTCCCCAGGTCTCAATAATGTGTTGGTTGCCTGGGCGGCCGAACGTCCAAGTTTAAATTTGTGAAGCAAAATAATGCGCAAAAAAAAATTCCTAAGTTCCATTGCTCAATAATTTAAATTATAGATTTTCTATCATTCGTGAAATTTTCGAAAGAATGACTGCACGTAAATGCGCGTTCTATAAGCTTTAGAACAATATATAATATGCAGGTGTTGCCAAATTATTTATGTATTATTTTTTTTTATTTCGAAAATGTTTTTTTTTTTCAAAATCGGCCTTTATTTATGGGACAATTTGATATTTTATGTCTGGACAACGTGAAATGGCTCAAACTGTATAGAAGTTATTCGAGAAGTGATAGACGTCAACCACTCCATGCCTTATAGATCCAGATCGACAAGACAATAGAGACTTATAGGAGAAATGTCTCTAGAAAGTTGGAGCTATCAAGTGGTAATTTCGGTTGTCAGGAATCGGAATTCGAAATGGACCAAAGAGGTGTTTTGGCAGATGTTTTAATAACTCATGTCGATCCAGGCGTCAATACAATATATTGTTGCGCGAGGTCAGGAATTGTTTGTGTTTACCAGAAGTTGTATGGTCCCATTACGTACAGAAATATAGTTTCTAGACAATTGACAATTAAAATAATTTTATTGACATCTTGTCAATACATGCAAAGTGCACAGTCTGAACTATTTAAAATAAATATATAATATGGATTATATAGACTATGTACAATGAATATGGCGCCTCTGCCAGCGCTGCAGAGTTTGGTGGAGAATCGCCAGTGGGTCTCCAGAGACACCACGCATTTCGCGATCTACGAAGAATACGTAGATTGCGTACTTCGCCGCTGAGGAGATGGTGATGGCGTGGTCCTCGAGACCAACTGGAAAGATCCTGGATATAGTTTCTAGATACTTTGTTGTTTTACTTTACTGATTGTACTCATGGAGACAAATCTTAAGGAAGGAGAATATCATTGTTTCCTCCAGTCGGCTTTTCTTTATGAGGAGACAGGTAATTTTGTTCACTCTTGGTTATCTTGTGTGTCTTCAATAAAAGCTTCTGTATATCAAATATCTTTCAGAGTTATTGTCTTAATCCCGATAAACAATGCTGAAAGGTACGATTTCCTTAAGTTTTAACAATCAGTGTATATGAAAAAAAAAGAGGGAGAGAGATATATGAACTAGCAGATGATGTACAACCAAAAAAAAAAACGAAAACGCGTTATTATATAAATATATGTTATATAAATATTATATCTAATTTGAAATTATCATTTTGAGAATAAACTACTCTGTTAATACGACAACCAGAAGTCTCCGCTTTCCCTATATAAACCTTTTGTTGTTGTTTCCTGTTGGCCGGCTCAAACCTTTTATAATTATGTAAATAAGTCTTTCATTTTCTTTATTATTTCTTCTTAAATCAGGTAATATTTTATCAAATAATGTATTTATGTTACATAAGCTTAATTAAAGATAATTCTGATTAAAACTATTTTTATTATTCCCACGATTGCAAAACAGTATCATAATGATCAAACAACCCACTTATTCAAAAGCAAAACCTTATCTCAACATTTTTAAAATCTACAGCAGAAATTATTTTTCATTATATATATGGCGCAAGCCATCAGCAACTTTCAGTTGCACGATAAGGAGATGCCCTTTTCTTAATCTATGCACCTTATCCCAGTACAATATCACATTTGTAATATTTTTTCATATATATATTATATATAGTAAGGTAGTCGATCCTGTAGGATGACTGTAGTGTGTTGGTTAAATGCAGTCGTTGTGGCCTCAATGTTAGAATGGGTTCAGGCGTGATTGGGATTACACAAAAGGACGAGGCATGTTAGATGTCACCACGGAGATGGCGAGAGAGTGAGTGTAGCCTACGCCGATCAGGGGAGAACTGTCTAAAGGAGTCTGTCATCGTCGTGTCTCCAAGCGGACTAATCTGTTTGAGTAAGAAAGGGACACACCTGGGAACCCGACTTGTTTTTCGGACCTATTTCCTCCTACAGGCGCCGGCTGTCTCTCACTCGAAATTTTATTTGTTACCTTGGCAATTACACTACATCTATACAACACATGGAGACATAGATATATATTGGAAAATATATTACAACATATATATATATATATATATATATATATTCTAATGAACAAAATGGAACTCAATAGCAACGTATCTCATATTTGCTCTATCCATATAGTTCTTAAGTGCTTGATCGCACCAAATAAGTGCATTATTTTTCAACAAACTTCAAGCTACCAAATGATGCTTAAAAAACAAGTTAAAATCAAATGAAAGATTTAGATTGTTTTATTAGGTCTACTTAATCTCATATAATAGGCATATATCAAGTTTGTGAGCAGGGTTTAACATTTAACCATAGAATTTGTGTTGTGAAAGGTTTCTTTGTTCAATAAAAATGGCAAGCTTTTTCAAGCTCATCATCAGGCTAATTGTTTCGCAATTGGCCTGATGATGAGCTAACGCTTGAAAAAGCTTGCCATTTTTATTGAATAAAGAAACCTTTTGCAATTCTATTGATTTCACAATCTAAGGGTTTAACATTGTTTTAAAATCTAAAAAAATCTATCGAATGTCTTCCCAACCTAATTTTTATCACTGTCGTCTACAGAACAGCCCACTCTGCCAACATTTTATTGAGTGTTGTATCAATCTGTTTCACTTTCTTCCAATCATGGGAGCTTCTGCTGACATATTTGCATATCCAGTTGTACTAGTCCTCATTTGAATATTAATTTCCCAAACTACTTTCAAAACTTCTGTAAATTGCTATTCTGTTTTTCTGTAGGTGATATCATAAACTTTCGATTCTCTAAGCATTTATTAGATCTCAATGAAGAATATGCCTATATGGTTGAAACCAAAAGGTTCATGCAATAGTATATATTGAATTATTAAAAAAATGCATAACATATTAAATTTCCGAATATAAATTTATTTAACAACAAAGAAGGCATATCCTGACCACAAGTATATGGGCAGTTTAGATGGCAGAGCGCCATCTAGTGTAACAGAAATAAACTAAATGTTGATTTAGCCTGTTACCTGATATTTGGCCAACCTATTCTCTTGATAAATCAAGAAAAGTCATCCACGAACGCATTTCGGAGTATTGGCGCTTGTCAGCGTGGAGCAGGCTGTACCACTGCGACCAAAAATGTTTAGGTCCCAGAGGCTTCTTTAGAAACCAATTTATTTGAATCCAAATTGTTCAGCCAAACCATGCAAAATATGAAATGGTCGAGCTCAGGTGATACAGCATGTAAAATCGATCGCTGTAAAAACATGTGAATACATTATTATATATAAGAATGTGAAAAAATACATATATATATATTAAGAAGGTTGAAATCCTCTAAATAATATAAGTGATAGATTTAAAGCGAACGAGGATGCGTTTCTTATAAGTTTTAATAAAGCCAAGCTTTCGGGTCAATAACCCTTCTACAGGACATCATATCTGAAGAGAATCTTGCATCATATATTCATATCCATTTTGAGAAAAATTATCATATTTATACAAGAAAAATAAACATGTTATCAAACCAGTGAGAAAAACAATAGTAAGAAATATCCGCGTGCCCTGAGCATGCCAAGAAGAAATTCAAAAGAAGCCTTTAATTGAATCGTGTCTTAATCGTGAAGCTTCTTTTGAATTTCTTCTTGGCATGCTCAGGGCACGCGGATATTTCTTACTATTGTTTTTCTCACTGGTTTGATAACATGTTTATTTTTCTTGTAAATATGATAATTTTTCTCAAAATGGATATGAATATATGATGCAAGATTCTCTTCAGATATGATGTCCTGTAGAAGGGTTATTGACCCGAAAGCTTGGCTTTATTAAAACTTATAAGAAACGCATCCTCGTTCGCTTTAAATCTATCACTTATATATATATATTATATGAATAAAAAGAATGAAATTTTCTGTTGATTTTGGAATTGTTTTGATCATCTTGATTTTGGTTATCTTGAGAATTAAGCTATGGTGGTGCAGTCGTGGTCGAATAATAATCTTGAAAATATAAAGTCTAAAATAGTTTTGATAAGAGATTATTTTATTTGAGCTAAAGTAATATATAAGAACATAATATGATAAAGGTACTGCCTGGCTTAAGGCGAATAGAACATGGCAAACAAAATATTATTTACATAATGTACAAATGTTTTGAGCCGGCCATCGGGGAAGAACAACCACGAGTTTTTTTAGGGGAAGCATGACCTCTGGCGGTCGAATTAACAGAGTATTTGAATCGATGAAATACAACCCTAATAAATATATTTTACAATAACATATATATATATATATTAAAAATGGCATATCCTGACCAGGAGCACATGTGCTTTACAGAAGGCAGAGCGCCATCTGGTGGAACAGAAATCAACTAAACATTGATTTAGCCTGATCTTTTTATCTTTTATTTATTTTTTTCGTTTTATATATATATATGTCATAATTTGTATATAATTAAATGCAACCCCGACCCACTATGTATGTACCATGTATGATTTTCAAAGATTTAATAAAAGAATAAGGTAACTGGAGGAAAGAAAGTAACAAAAGACATAGGAAGACGTCGCAGTTAACCTTCTGACCCCAGGTCCCTGCGAGCTAAGTTTAAACCGACACTTCCTGGAAAAACAGGACGTATCTAATGACCAGAAGTTATAAATGTTAAAGCTAGCATTCAATACTTCCTGACAAAGCAGGATGTATTTTGATAGCCGCGGAAGTAAATAAAGTCAAACAAACACGAGACTTCCTGACCCAAGCCGGGCGTAACTAATACCAAAGGAAGCCGCCGGCCCATCAAAAGACAGCACCTTAAGTAGGTCAACCAATAGGAAAAGAGCATGTGACATCTCTCGACCAATCAAAAGACAACACCTCAAGTAGGTCAACCAATAGGAAAGGATCATGTGACATCTCTCGACCAATCAGAGAGAAACTGAGGCTTGGTGTTAAATCGGAAAGCAAGAATGAGTAGTTACGCTTGAGCTCTCATAGGAACAACACCTACAGGGTTCACTGGCTCTCGCCGAGTTCGGACAGTGCTCCTTCGCTTCCAACAAGGTAACATCTACTCTAGAGATATCTCTCTCCGCTCATTTCATCATCGCCATGTGATCAACTAATTAATAAGTCAAATCGCTCAACTCTTCTCAAGCTTTCTTCCCTCCAACACAGTTGCCTCTTATTTTCCAACTCAATCACGTGTCCTGATTATTCCTAACTGTATGCTTCACTTACCACTCAACGACTGCGCTTCAACCAATCCTCACCATTCAAATCGAACAACAAGAAATTCCCCACAACGATATTGCCACAGAACGGTTAAGTCGACAGGATTCTACAACAGTGTAATACATCAAATATTATAGTGTAATAACAACAATTGCAGCATCGTATTACACAGAGTCGACAGGATTCTACAACAGTGTAATACATCAAATATTATAGTGTAACAACAATTGCATCATATTACACAAAGTCGACAGGATAAAGATTATGGAATTTAATCAGGATCAAGATGGAAATTAGCCCAGACACCAGCAAATCAAACGGCAATGACAAAACCCAGAGGAAAGAAGCGGGCAAGCGGCGAGGCGACCAGACGCCTTCTAGCGGCCATCATATGGCAGATGACCGTGGCCATCCGACGTGTCAACGCCCCACAAAGTGAGACGGAATTCCGGAGCGCCATTCCCCGGGGAGGACGACGGACACAACCCCCACCAACCCCAGGCGAGTGTCACCAAGGCCGGACACCGACCACCGAGGATTCAACCACCGCCATGCCGTACACAGTCCCCGAAACCAATCCGCGCGATCCGGGACAGCCCCAACGATCCCAAAATGATCTTCCAGTACCGGACTTCACTTCAATTTCGCGGACGGTGCGAGCAGTCCCGAGCCAAGCCAACCATCCCAAACCAAGACGTCCCAAAGGAGACCTGTTGAACTGAGGTAGGCACCCACCCTATGGCGTCAAGGAATTGACTTTGAACTTTTACCTAGCTACCTACCCCTTTTAACCATATCTAACCTTTGTACTCAATGAATGCACGCACGGGCTAGGCCAAACCTGTCCGAAAGGACTTGCACTACAATCAAACTTGTCACACAGGACAACCCTTGCCTGCATTCATTGACCCCACTACCATGTTTATCACTCAACCCAATTATCAGTACTATATGCTCTCAAATATAAGCCACAACGGCTTCAACCCTCACCATGCCAAAATAAAACGTGTCAGTACAGCTCACACACTTACCACACAAAATCTATGCATGACCATACGTCGCCACACCATAAAAATGTACCTCACAACAATCCCACAAACGTATTTAGCAACAATCACGACATTCGCGACAACAATACACCGACAACATCCATCCAAAGGACGGTTTTCACGCTAACAAACACGCACAACCCGCCCGACAAGCGCGACACTCGCGCCGAAAGACGACAACCACCAACAAACGCATACACCGTCGTTAGTAACAATCATCTCGTCTACCCAAAACACTAAAAAAATGTTCACCTTAAAAGGTACCATATACACTAACAATAGAAATTTCGATATATGACTTTAATAAATTTGTTGTTCATAGTGAGAACAAGTAAAATTTTGTACAAACAAGGATTTCGCGTGACACCTTTTCATTCACAATTTTTTTTTTTCGATTCGTGTCACAGGTCACCCACAAAACTTTTCATTTCAGGCCACAGACGCCTTCCAACACACCTGTGACACGTCTCCACCCAACACGTGTTCACGTCGTAAGCCTCACTTTCACTCAATTCCACTCTAATATCACTGAATAGCTTTTTTTTCTAAAGTCACGACGACCATTCGATTTAATAAATGGATACAACATCCGGCTTTTCAAAATACAAATAACGTCGAACTTACACCAACTTATCTCTTCACAATGTATTGGCAGACCATAACACATGACACAAGACATCGTCAAACAAGTAAAACCCACAAACAAAACAAAATTTCGTACACCAAACATATCACACACGCACAAAAAACAAACATTTACAAGACAAAAACACTTATGACCAACGACACAAGCAACCACATTTCGAAGTAGGTGATCTAGTATTAGTAAAATTATATCACCACCCAAATACAGGGAAACTTGCGCCATATTTCACAGGACCTCACACAATATTAGAAATTATTTCACCAAATGTGGTCCGCATAGATCGACCAAATCAACCACTTCAAAGAGACACTGACACAATCCACGTCAACAAACTTAAACTGTATACAGAAAAAATCCATTATATATCACCACCCGCCGTTAGCACCTATCATATAAAGCACAACCCCAATTATACGTTCCCTTTCAAACATTTAACACCCGAATTATTCCCAACAGAATCATTAAGGTTCAAACCCACCAGCAGCGAACCTTTCAGGCATTTAGACCCTGCCATTTTTGCAACAAGACGATTTACATCACTCTTCCCCGATGTTAAAAACTGCAAACCTGACAACCAGCTCAATCATATCACACCACCCCCTAAAGATATCAAACAGGAGAACTACGAACCTACCAATCATTCAAATTCTACAATTAATAAGGTTCAAGCAAATATTTCAGAGTCCCCAGTTACAAAAATATGGACGAACATGGGACAATATCCTATATTTCACCTGATTTTTATCCTTTGTTTATTAGTTCTACCGTACAACTGTATCCCAATTTTATTCATTAATTACTTGTTTATATATGCCATGCCCGCGCAGAAAATCTTCGAACTACAAGAGGTAGTTTTTAATTTAGGACAAGCATTTTTTAATTTTGGACAAACAGTTTTTCATTGTGGACAAGCAGTTCTTCATTGTGGACAAACATTTATAAAACTTCTCATAATTTTAGGAACCATCTTCGCAGAAAATCTAAATAAACTCCGAAGAGATAGCAGTAACTGAAAAGATGACCAAACAATGTCGGAGAAATCATACTCCAAAAACAAGACCCGAGCCACACCCCAAAATAAATAGACGGCAGGAAATGAGGATTTGAAACACCACGATAGGAAGTATAGTCCGCTGCGGTTAAATTCGGCCTCTGCAAACAAAACGGAACGCCTCGTCCGATCTCCAATTTCATTCCCTCTCTTTTGCCCGACACACCCCACTTCCGTATCTCTAATTACAATGAGAAGATCCCCTATTGAGGTCGACTGGGAACCTCACTATGCCACCGGTTTTGATTCCAGTTCGAGTCTACATATCGATTTTTACCACCCAATTACACATCCACGAAACAACACCTAGAACTAGCTCACACATCTCTTACACAACCGACTTCTAACATTTTTCACAACACACACACAAAGACAAAAAATTACACATAAAGGTTATATAGATTTCCATGTCTCCTGTACACACAGCATAAACGCACTTGAGGGCTAGAATCACGTTTTTCACCTAAGTGTCACTACAGATGAGACAAAAAATTTATAGGGCATAATTGAGCAAGTAAAACATTTATAGGGCAAAATGGAGCAACCAATACATGTAGATCAGGGCATGAAGATACCAAAGGGTTCAAACCAATACACCTTATTTTTCATATCAATCATTTTCATTATTTTCTCTCAATTAAAAATATAAATGTTTAATCAATTTAGCAATTTATTCAACTTATTATCAATTTTAATCATTAACTATCATTTTATTTACCAATTAGTTTATATTATCATTTTCATTTATCAATTATCATTCTATTTACCACTTGACTTATATTGTCACAACTCAATTATCAACGAAAACCCACTGGTTTTCGATTAAACTAAAAACATTAAATCACCCTTTGTTGTTGAAACCTTTTTATTTTTCATTTTTTTTTTAACACTCAACTTTGATTTCGTTCAACTCTTATTTTTATTTTTATTTTGATTTCTCAAAAGACCTTATGAAATTTCCTCGAATTCCTTTCCAAAATTCAAGCAAAAAAGTAATTAGGCATTTTTCCTTTTTTTTTTCTCTCACCATTCAACCAAGCACTCAACTTTGATTTCACTCAAAAACCTTTTATTTTATTTTACTTTGATTTCTCAAAAGACCTTATGAAATTTCCTCGAATTCCTTTCCAAAATTCAAGCAAAAAAGTAATTAGGCATTTTTCCTTTTTTTTTTTCACCATTCAACCAAGCACTCAACTTTGATTTCGCTCAAAAACCTTTTATTTTATTTTACTTTGATTTCTCAAAAGACCTTATGAAATTTCCTCGAATTCCTTTCCAAAATTCAAGCAAAAAAGTAATTAGGCATTTTTCCTTTTTTTTTTTTTTTTTTTTCACCATTCAACCAAGCACTCAACTTTGATTTCGCTCAAAAAACTTTTATTTTATTTTATTTTGATTTCAAAAGACCTTATGAAATTCCCTCGAATTCTTTTCCAAATTCGAGCAAAAAAAAGTAACTAGGCATTTTCCCTTATCACCATGCAACAAAACAATTTTTCTTTTTCAACCAAAAACATTCAATTTTGATTTCATTCAACTATTTTTGAATTGTTTTTATTTTGATTTCAAAAACCTTAATAGAACTCCCTCGATCTTCTTTCTTATATCGAGTAGAATTCGTTTAGGCACATTTTCCTTTTTTAGCCCACTATGTACGATAGCATTCATTGATTTCTTACAATTAAAAATTTTTGATTTCTATTAATTATACTCAACCTATATCATCAACACCATTCTATCTTACCTTTTTGTCACCAGCAATGCTTGTATATAGCCCCTCAATACCCACAACTAATTTTCCCACAAAATTATTTTTCACTTTACAGAATTCTCTCAGGCTAACCCCTTCTTGAATTCTTCACATGTAGGGGGCGCATCTGTCATAATTTGTATATAATTAAATGCAACCCCGACCCACTATGTATGTACCATGTATGATTTTCAAAGATTTAATAAAAGAATAAGGTAACTGGAGGAAAGAAAGTAACAAAAGACATAGGAAGACGTCGCAGTTAACCTTCTGACCCCAGGTCCCTGCGAGCTAAGTTTAAACCGACACTTCCTGGAAAAACAGGACGTATCTAATGACCAGAAGTTATAAATGTTAAAGCTAGCATTCAATACTTCCTGACAAAGCAGGATGTATTTTGATAGCCGCGGAAGTAAATAAAGTCAAACAAACACGAGACTTCCTGACCCAAGCCGGGCGTAACTAATACCAAAGGAAGCCGCCGGCCCATCAAAAGACAGCACCTTAAGTAGGTCAACCAATAGGAAAAGAGCATGTGACATCTCTCGACCAATCAAAAGACAACACCTCAAGTAGGTCAACCAATAGGAAAGGATCATGTGACATCTCTCGACCAATCAGAGAGAAACTGAGGCTTGGTGTTAAATCGGAAAGCAAGAATGAGTAGTTACGCTTGAGCTCTCATAGGAACAACACCTACAGGGTTCACTGGCTCTCGCCGAGTTCGGACAGTGCTCCTTCGCTTCCAACAAGGTAACATCTACTCTAGAGATATCTCTCTCCGCTCATTTCATCATCGCCATGTGATCAACTAATTAATAAGTCAAATCGCTCAACTCTTCTCAAGCTTTCTTCCCTCCAACACAGTTGCCTCTTATTTTCCAACTCAATCACGTGTCCTGATTATTCCTAACTGTATGCTTCACTTACCACTCAACGACTGCGCTTCAACCAATCCTCACCATTCAAATCGAACAACAAGAAATTCCCCACAACGATATTGCCACAGAACGGTTAAGTCGACAGGATTCTACAACAGTGTAATACATCAAATATTATAGTGTAATAACAACAATTGCAGCATCGTATTACACAGAGTCGACAGGATTCTACAACAGTGTAATACATCAAATATTATAGTGTAACAACAATTGCATCATATTACATATATATATATGTATATGTATAGGGATTACAAATTTAGAAATTACAATTTATCTATTTGCCTATATCTTTATCTACAAGGTGCGTTCATTAATTTCCAGGACTGCTCTGTATCTTTGAAAAAAATAAAACAAATAAAAAAACTAATTTAATATTTTTCAAAATATGCCCCTCCTGCCTCAATACACCCGTTCCATCTTTTTTTCCAATTGTCGAAGCAGGAGATAAAATCACTTTTTGAGAGGCTCCTCAAGGTTGCCTTCGATTCAGCTTGTATCATATCAACTTTGTCAAATTTCCGTCCTTTCAAGTTAATTTTCAATTTAGGATAGAGGAAAGAGTCATTGGGGGCTAAGTCGGGGGAATAGGGTGGATGAGGGATCTGTATGGTTGAATGCTTGGCCAAAAACTGCAAAACAACATGGACTGTGTGCGGCCGCGCATTACCGACGTGAAGTATCCAGTCATTGTTTTGCCATCTTTCAGGTCTTTTAAGGCGCACTGCCTCCCTTAAGCACCTCATTATCCCCAAATAAACAGATAGTCCAGTCACTGAAGATAATTCTTCTGTTAGATTTAATTAACTCCTTTATTTTGAGCTTGTTTTCCTCGCAACGAAATGATCTTGGACGCCCAGTATGCTGATCATCGTTTACCTTTTCCCGACCTTTTTGGAAGCTTGAAAATCATTCAAAAGTTCTTGAACGGGATAAAGCTGCATCGCCAAAAGCTTCTTTAATCAATTCATACGTCTCAGTAGCACTTTTTTTCAATTTAAAACAAAACTTAATGCAGATTCTCTGCTCTTCGAAAATGGCCATTTTAAAATTAGAAATGCGAACCTTACAAGGAAGTTGTTTTATTCTATTTTTAGATCGGCGCGTGCGCCACGAGACTCGTGCTTTCAGTCAGGTGTGGTCGAAGGTTTAATATTCAACTCTGTAAAAAAATATTTTCTCTAGCTTTTTTATTTATTTTATTTTTAACCAGTCCTGGAAATTAATGAACGCACCTTGTATATATGCCTTTTTAATTAAATATTTTTCTATGTGTAAGCGACACACAATGAGGTTATATTATAAAATTATATTTATAGAGAGATATATATATATATATATATATTGCCATTTTTTGCAGCCTATATAAGTGATAAGTCATAAAGTAAGATAGAAAAAGAACAATAATTATAATAATTCTTTTCTTAATGGATAATTATAAAGTTAGTTTCACATATGTTTTAGATATTTAACTTTCTTAGTTACCTTTTTAGCCAAATATTAAATATATATAATAATATTTTGTTAAATAATACATATTGTTGTTGTTTCTTATCCCCTTGTGTAATGATTACACGAATTCAATGAGTTCATGCTCCTCGAGCTGTTTTATGATAAGCAGCGGCCTCTCCCAAAGGTCCTGTTTGGTGCATCTAATACAAGCCAAAATGTGTTCTGGAGCTGCAGGTGCCAAGCTACATTTTATATAATACATTTTTTTTTTGCTTATCCCTAGTACACGTGGTACAGGCCATGATAATCATGGTGGATAGTTAGCGACTGCTTTTACTGTAAGTGCACCACATGTCTATACATGTGAAAGCAGTTCGACTTTGCACTTAAAAATGTGCCAGAGCCCCGTTTGGTTACTTGCACTCGCTGGTGGGGTTGGACTTTTGCAAGAATCGGGGGGCCATTGGAGCATTTTTTTTTTAAACAGAAAAAGTGTCCAATGCGGGGATCGAACCCGGGTCGTAGTGGTCGTAAACCAAACGGTTTAACCAGCCTTCCACCGACATATAATACATAAAATACGTTAATAATTTTTTATAAATGATGTTATAGCTTCAAATGAAATATAAAATATAAAGGTTAAAAGATATAAATCCTAAATTCTATGATATTATATAAAATGTAATAAACAGACATTTTCGAATATTTATATAATATATTTCTATTCAAATACGAAGAGGAAAAAAAAAAGAGGAAAATGGTTTCCTTTAATTTCCATAAAACCTTGTGATCCGGTAGTTTCCTGAACCCATTTCTGATGAAAATGCATAAAAAAAAAGAAAGAAGAAAGTTTTAAAGATTCTCTCAAATCTTTTAAGGTTATTTACTGAGGGGGTAATTCGAGAAGATTGGATGATGGCGGATCAATTCCAAGACGACTCCAATAATGTCGTCATGTAATTTGTTTTGTCTGAACTAGTCCATTTACATTTATAAACAATCTTGTCATGGGCTCATATATATTCCCCCTTTCCCTTGTATCTCACACTATATATCTTATATTTATATATATTGAAATAGCTTTTCTTAGTTTATTATGAAATTGGTTATGCCAAATATCTCACGAAACAAATTAAATAAACGTTTAGTTTATTTTTATATCACTAGATGGCGTTCTGGAATTCAGAAATGTGCTTATGTGAGTGCAGCCAGGATATGCCTTATTTGTTATTAATATTATAAACTATCTTTAAAATTTACGTGACCTTTTAAAAACATAGTTGGTTGGTAAAATATTGTTGGTTTGTATTTTACATCTCATGGAAAATTGTCTTGAACAATTCGGATTTCATATGATTTTGAATAATCCGTAATTTTTCTCTTCTAGATATATTCTCAATTAATTTTCTATTAATATTTGAGTTTAAAATATTATAACAAAGTATTTATTAATTTTATTATTTTTTTATAACAGAGTTGTCATTTTTATGTTTATATTTTGCTACTCTGTAAATTTACCTCGTGACTTATCTTTTGTTTACCATTTATAGTTTGTTCTTGCCTGAAATAAATTGTTGTCTCATCCTTTAGTTGGTCTTCCCTAATTTTCCACGTGGCAATATGTTGATAGATAATTCTCTAATTTTAGCTTATATGAAATGCTGTCAGAAACGGTGAGAAGTAAACATAGTGCAATATATTTATACAAATTTTATGAGAAGACGAGAAGGATGAAAACATGTGTAAATAGTTTTCCTTTTTTTTTTAGTCTCATGTTAATACTGAATTGTATGTAGTACTTGATTTATGTTCAATTAAAACCATTGTTATACTGGGAGAATCCTGTATGGGGCTTGATCCCTAATAAAGGTTTTTGTGTGTGTGCTTGTCTTTATAAAATTCTAGAGGGATATTTTGTCGTAAGAATGTTGATCAATAAAAAGAAAGAAAGGTCACTCTTCTTCTATCAAAATTGAATTTAAAATTAAACACCTTTTTGACAGATTCTAGACTTCCTTACATCCCTCGTAGTGCTCTGCAAGAAAACTTTATACTATAGAACCTCAGAAAGAAGACATTTCTCTCTAAATCGGACAGGTTTCTTCATCATAATTACCATTTTTACTAATTAGCAGATTTTTGGTATGAACTCTCTCTAAATACCACTACGGCTATCTACAAATAGATTATTTATTAGAGAGATAGGAGTTTGAATGTATGTATATATAGGATAAAATATAAACCTTTAGAAATAAATATAGATTTGTATGCTCTTTAGCGTGGTGGATATAAGAAAAACAAATTAAAAATACTTCGGCCAGTATAAATATTTATTATTGTCTAGACGTTTCGACAAAAATCTTTTGTCCTGGTCAGAAGCGAACAAAATTTAAAACATTTGGCAAAGCGTTAAATTTTATATAGAATAATTTTTAACGCTTTGCCAAATGTTTTAAATTTTGCTCGCTCCTGACGAGGACAAAAGATTTTTGTCGAAACGTCGAGACAATAAAAATATTTACTGGCCGAAGTATCTTTAATTTGAAGAACTAGAATTCCGGCCAGGCAGCCCCTCTATCTTTATGATAAGAGAAACAGGTAAAAATGTCTAAAAAATTACATAGAAATTAAATTTGACATACCATTTATCTGTGGAAGTGTGTCGTTTGAAGGACTCAGTTGTCTTCATTTCATTGAAAGATGGTATAATGCCACTCAACACCATATATCTACTTTTTCTTTGGCTTTCTCTTAGATTGTTGAACGATTAACCTGATTCCAATATTGATTGATTTGATTAGAGATTCGGGGATCATTTCTTTTATTTGTGTTGATATCTTTTCCATCATTGATTTATATCCTATTTGAAGTCTTTGGTTCAGAGCCATTGTTAATGTAGAGATGGTTCCAATATTGGTAGATTCGATTAAAAATTCAAGGATCCTTTTTCATTTGTGTTGATATCTTCTCCTTTATTGAATTAACTTCTTTTTTAAATCTTTGGTTCAGGGTCATTGATAATTCTTTTTGGCCAAAATTAGAAATTTCTTCGATGTCAACATCGTTTGGTGGTTAATCTCATATGTAGTGATGGTGTGCCAATATTGGTTGATTAAATTAAAAATTCAAGGATATTTTTTATTTGTATTGATATCTTCTCCTTTATTGAACTATCTTATTTTTACAATCTTTGGTTTAGAGTCATCGTTAATCCTTTATGGTCAAAATTAGAATTTTATTCGATGTCCACATCGTTTGGTATAAAAGTGAATCTCACATGTAGAAATAGGGTCGTCATCTTCTTCGCTTGAATCATACTAAAGAATTTAGTATTTTTCTTGTCTGAGTCTATTTTATCATGTTTGGACATCCTTCTCAAATTTATCTTGATTTTTCTTGTTTATATCTATATGCATTTTTTCGAAGTAATTCATATGCTGTTATAATTATGTTTTCTATTATATTTGAATGCAAATAGAGAAGAGTTTTCTTTAAGATTCTTCGCTTCTATGTTTGTTTGACTTTCTTCCTATTCTATAGGAAATGAAAGGCTTGATATTTACATTGTTATTTAGGATTATAAACATTTTATTTTCATATAAGGGGATAACCTGCCATCTATACCTAAAAAAATGGAAGAATTATGAAGCATGAATGTTTCTTTTCATCTTTGAATTCAATAGGTATTTATCTCTTGTATGTCCTTATTTGTAACACCTTGCAGATATACCATTTTAGTTCATAAAACTATTGAATGACTTGTTTATATATAAGAATATAAATTATTTGACCATTGTTGCATATATTCCTTAGTTTGATTTCGAATTTCAAGATGGTTGGTTAGATATATGAGTTGAAAAACATTTGACCCAAAGGTGTCGAGTACTTGATCAAAACTTCATCTATAATAGATAACATTATACCTTGAGCAATAAATATTTATATTGAAGATGGAGGTGGCCTTGTTGGTATTCATAGTTTTCTTTAAAATTCCAAATGCTTTGACTTTTTTTGCAGACGAGGACAAAAGATTCTTGTCGAAACGTTTAGAAAGTAAGATTTTTATGGCCGAAGTGTCTTTTATTTTAAAGAACGATAAATATATAGAATGACAAATGATGAAGTTAGGAAAGTTCGGCCATTTATGATAAATATACATATTTCAATTGACATTTTGACGTAGTTCGAATTTGTCAGCGATATGATTGCTTGACCATTCAATTTCCCTGGAATGCATATTTTCTGTTTGTATAATAATTTTGATAAATAGCAAATGAATATTCTCCGGTAGATTTAAATGGTAGATTTAAGTTTAATTTTTGACTTCAGTTTATTGATTTGATTTGTTCGTTGATATTGGAGTTATATATACACCCATACCTCGCTTTGCGTCGGGGTTACGTTCAAAAAAAAAAACAACGACGCAAATTGAAACGACGCAAGGTGAAAATAAAATTTTGATGGTATGGCGCAATCAAAAACAAAGGTGTTGCCATATTTTAGGGAAAAAAATTCAAAAAAAAAAAAAAAATTAAAGACTCGAATCCAAAACAAGGCAACTTCGAAAATCTAACGACGCACAGTGAAAATCAGTAAAAATTAAGCAGCGACGCAACTTCGAAAAAAACGCAAAACGAAATGACGCAAAGCGAGGTATTGGTGTATATTGAATAGAAGTTCGGAATCTATATTTCTCCAAGATCTCACATTCCTTAATATAATCTTCTCGACCCAGATTCATAATGTAATTGCATCTAATTATTCCAGGGTGAAATTCTCTCCGAAAAAGTTAATTTGTTCTCTAAAAATATCTAAGAGACCAAAGAGGAGACAACATAAATTTTGTCTGTCATATGTTTTCTGTATATAATACTAGACGAATGACCCGGGCAACGCCCGGGTTTACCCGATTAAATGTTTTATTCAAACACTATTCGTTACAATTATAAATTGGCGCCGTGGATGTCACTCTTGTGAAACGTCCCGCTCCAAACTTTACATGTACATTAGGTCAGCTGATATTACCTCCCATCTTCACCGCTAGAGGCGTGGCTCGCGAGCTAAGTAGAATAATTTGAATATATAGTTTTAATAATTGATTTATATCGTCTTCCCCGTATTAATTTACCTATGTATGGAAATTTTGGTTTGAATTAGTGAACTACTGCGAATTTATATACCGGACATACAAACATTGATTTTTATATATATAATATATAACATATATATTTTTTTACATATAGCCCACAAGTAGATTGTTATATCTATGTAAATATAGGATATAATAAATATTTTTCCTTGTTTTTACACTCTGATTTATTCATGTTAGAAATGTGAAATTTATAGAGTCGCTGTTTCATCCCAAGTCGACCTTCGGCACATGTACACTGCGGCGGCGCCACCTGCTACCATGTGTGACGTCACTACCTAACCCTTTCTTCCTTTCCTGCCTGCTGCTAGCTGTTTACAACTGTCATTCTATCCCTCTTTTGATTTTCTCTAAACTTGTATAACCAATAAATCAATTGGCACTCTGCTTTAACGAGTCATTCGTTAATATTTCCAATAGGTTATGGGTCCTGACTACGCCCCAAATTTGAAGAAGCAAACCTAAAGTGAAACTGCTAAGCTAACTCGTGCTAAATATGACGCACCTTGAGAATCAAGTCCGCCAGTTCAAAGGCAAAAACTTCTCCCTTTGGAAATTTCAGTTCCGACTACTATTAGAGCAAAATCAACTTTTGGATATCGTGGACGGCAAAGAAATCAAACCAGAGGTAAGTGACGCTACCTCTGCTATACAGGATGCATGTCACGCCGAAGATATCAAAGCCCGAATGCTTATATCACAGGCACTTGAATTAAGATTTCTAGAACCTTTGATGTCCTGTAAAACTGCCGCTCAAATGTGGACAAGGCTCATGTCCATCCACGAACAGAGATCAGAGATCGCAATTGGCATGTTATGGCAACAATTTTTTGACGCCCGGATGTCGTCATCAGAGGATGTCAGCAGCTATATCGCCAAGATTGAAAATCTTAGTGCAAGAATTCAGGATGCAGGAGGAACGATTACAGATGACCAGAAAGTGGCAAAGATAATAAACTCTCTTCCTTCGAGCATGCGGTATTTCATCCCAGCATGGGAGTCTCAAGCGCCGATTACGCAGACTCTAGAGAACTTATCAGCACGTCTTCTGATTGAAGAAGGTAGAAACCAGCAGGCCGATTCCTCGCAAGGTACAGCATTCTACCAACAGACTAAACCAAGAATCAAAGAAGATAACATAAAGAAGACTGATTCAGGAAAGATATCAGAACAAAAGAAAAAGACTGAATGCCATTATTGTCACAAGATTGGTCATTGGTCATTGGTCACGGGAATGTCGGAAACGGATTGCCGACCAGCAGAAGAAAAACGAGAAGCGGAAGAACCAAGCAGGAGATTGTGATCATAAAGGTTTCAACGCTGATACCATCCTAAAGTGGAATGATTGCGACATATGGTGGGCAGATAGCGGAGCTAGCTGCAGCATGACCTTCCGACGTGAATGGTTCAAGTCCTTCACTCTGATCCACAACGATCATAGAATATACCTTGGAGACAACACTTCCGTCCTTGCAGAAGGTACAGGTGACATTGAAATCCTTGCCATGGTGAATGGAGAATGGATCACAACATATATCAATCAGGAATGTGCTCTACTCTTTGAAGCTCAAGAAAAATTTGTTCAGCCTGGGAGTGTGCACTGAAAAGGGATACCGAGTAGACATCGACAAGGATGAGCTGCGCATCTACTCAAGAAAAGATCTGAAAGCAGTTGGACAACGCCAAGATGGGCTCTACAAGATGATGTTCCGAGTTACTTCATCTTCACAAGGATTTTCTGCAAAGATCAACAACCTCCAACTGTGGCACGAAAGACTAGCACACATTTCACTCACCACTATTCGAGAAATGGCCAAGAAAGATTGATCAACGGTTTGCAACCCGAGGACATAAAAGAAGACGATTTCTTCTGTCAAGGCTGCCAAGAAGGAAAAGCTCACAGAAAGCCTAGTCATTTGTCTGAAACAAAGGAGTACAATCCTGGTGAGTTCATTCTAAGTGATATCTGCGGCCCTATGCCAACACAATCAATAGGAGGATCACTTTATTTCATTTTATTCAAAGATTATTCCAGTGGCTTTCGCCATATAGATTTCATTAGACACAAATCCGATATTTTACACAAATTTGAAAACTTTGCTCGATTCAGTTATAATCAAACAGGCAATAAAATTAAAGTGATTAGAACCGATAATGCACTAGAATATACCAGTAAAGATTTCACTAATACTTTCAGAAAGTTCGGGATAGTGCATGAATTGTCAGCTCCATATGTTCACGAACAGATAGGGCGCGTAGAACGAGACAATAGAACTATTGTCGAAGCAGCTCGATCGATGCTGTGCGCACGAAATCTTCCCGAAGAACTTTGGGCAGAAGCTTGCAATACTGCAACCTTCATTCTAAACCGAACATTCACTAAACAAGCTCTTAATACCACACCCTATGAACTCTTTTTCGGAAGAAAAGTTAGTTTATATAATCTAAATATTTTCGGCTGTGAAGCATGGTTGCATACACCTAAAGAACGTAGAAGGAAATGGGATAAGCAATCACAAAAGATGATTTTCTTAGGGTACGATAAAAAATGCACTAACTTTCGACTCTGGAACCCTTCTACTAGAAAGATTTCTATCTCTAAAGATGTTACTTTTAACGAGACAAAACTCCAACATTACGAACTAGAGGGAGAAAACCTCATCCCAATAAACATTGACTTTAACCCGCCGGCACCACCGACCGAGGATGAATCACCTACAACGCTACAATTTCCCACGCCGCCCGGATTCCACCCGATGATAACTCGATCTAAAAAAGCAGATTCTTGTAACTACCATTTTGTCGATGAGCCTTCAACCTATAAAGATGCTATGGAAAGTCCAAATGCCGAAAAATGGTTGATTGCAATGAAAGAAGAAATAAAAGCGTTAGAATCTAATAACACATGGTCACTCGAAACCCTACCAGACGGATATAAGCCAATAGGAAGTAAATGGGTTTATAAGCTAAAATCCCATCCCAACTCTACGGCACCTAAATTTAAGGCTAGACTTGTAGCTAAGGGTTACACACAAAGGAAGAACTTAGACTATTTCGACACCTTCAGTCCTGTTGTCAGATATGATTCACTTCGAGTGTTACTAGCAAACGCGGCATCAGAAAGAATGTTCTTAAAACAATTTGACGTAAAGACTGCATTTTTATATGGTGACCTAGACGAAGTCATATACCTTGACAACCCAGGACAGACACACTGGACAGCAATTAAAAATGTATTTCGCTACTTGAAAGCAACACCACAATTAGGAATATTGTACGCTAGCCATCAAGAGTTAACAGGTTACTCAGATAGCGATTATGCTAGGGACATTGAGTCAAGGAAAAGTACTACAGGTTACATCTTCATGTTAAACCATGGTGCTGTTTCATAGTCAAGCCAAAAGCAATCGACAGTTGCCCTCTCGACAACAGAAAGTGAATATATTGCTGCCTGTGCTGCTACTAAAGAAATGGTCTGGCTGCGCAGACTTCTTAAGGATATCGGGATTAAGATGGACAGACCCACAGTACTCAACATGGATAATCAAGCAGCCATAAAGCTAGTGCAGAATCCCGAGTTCCATAAGAGAACGAAGCACATTGATGTACGATATCACTACATTCGTACTAAACAGGAAGATGGTGAGCTGATCACAAGATATGTCAGCACTCTTCAGCAGACGGCTGACCTCCTGACGAAACCTTCGGGACCGAAACACTTCAGGCGGCTCCTAGAAAACTTGAACGTTATAAATTTCAAGAGGGAGTGTTAGAAATGTGAAATTTATAGAGTCGCTGTTTCATCCCAAGTCGTCCTTCGGCACATGTACACTGCGGCGGCGCCACCTGCTACCATGTGTGACGTCACTACCTAACCCTTTCTTCCTTTCCTGCCTGCTGCTAGCTGTTTACAACTGTCATTCTATCCCTCTTTTGATTTTCTCTAAACTTGTATAATCAATAAATCAATTGGCACTCTGCTTTAACGAGTCATTCGTTAATATTTCCAATAATTCAATATGGAATCAAGGGTTTCTTTTATTTCTCAAGCTTTCGGGTTAACATGCCCTTCAACAACGGAGATACAGAAGTACAACTTCTATCCAATTATAACACGCCTTTAAGTAATCAAAAGTTTATAATCAAGGTATTATAATTTGGATAAAAGTTGTACTTCTGGATCTCGGTGTTGAAGGGCATGTTAACCCGAAAGCTTGAGAAATAAAAGAAATAAGAAAAGAAACACTTGATTCCTTATTGATTATATGTAAATATAGTATAAGGTACACTAGCGCGCCATCTGTTATCAAAATTCGAAACTATTTTAGAAGCGTAAGATTCTTTTTAAAATTAAACAATTTCTACTGCCCTTACTGCAATGGAAAAATTAAAGGGAGGGCCTGGCTCATCAGTGGTGAACCCTCCCAGCGGTTTCGCCAGTTTAAAAAAGGAAGTTCCAAAAAAAAAAGCAATATAACAGCGGTATGGTAGATTAAACTGGCGAAACTGCTGGGAGGGTTCACCACTGATGAGCCAGGCCCTCCCTTTAATTTTTCCATTGCAGTAAGGGCAGTAGAAATTGTTTAATTTTAAAAAGAATCTTACGCTTTTAAAATAGTTTCGAATTTTGATAGTATAAGGTATAGTAAATGTGTATGTGGAACAGTATATCAGTGCAATCCATACTGTCAAACACACTTCAGCGGTTCCCCAAATATTTATTTCAAACAAACATTTATACCAAACGCTAACCCAATATCCCGACATGCCCCGGGGCAGAGTGCCGTGTGCAAATCACCCAGGCTGCCAATCAAAAGCTGAATCACCTGTCCAACATGGCGGTGGGCGATGTAATTAAAGACAAATGGATCTTCTGCAATCCTTTTGCTCGTTTTTCCTTTTTATTTTTTAATTACAATCTTTAAAAAAATACTTTTTGTCACCTTACTTTGGCCAGGTTCTTAAAGGCTTTAGATGTCCTCGACAATTTCCTCGTAAGAAGAGCTTTTTTTCTTACCCTTAAATCACGTTCAAACTTTCACGTAGATTTTTGATAAATATAAAGTCGATTTGAAAAAATTTAAATTTTAAAATCATGTAGACTTTTTTTCAACATACAGTGATATCTATCTCTATATATTTATATATATTCATAATTATATAACACTAGACGAATGACCCGGCTTCGCCCGAGAATTCCCCCGAGTGCAATTTCCTTCATACTGAAAGTACATCAATAATAAATAGTAGAAGTGCCATAGAATATTAATACAGGAGTAACACATAAACCACAGGCAAAAAGTGTGTGTATTGGCAAAAATTGTATTATATTAGTGTTTGTTTATTTGATTTAATTATTTTTTGCAATCCATTTAGTTGTTTCAAAATCAATATAGTTTAAATAGATGGCAGCTTTTCCTCCCAACCCCCGAAGTACCCGCCCCAGCGCATTAACTCTTGAAATTGCCTGAGTTGAGTGAGTGACTGCGATGGATCTTGACTGCCCATCTTCTCAATAAAAATAGGGAAAAATAGATTTATAAAAAAATCAATAAAAAATACTGTCATGTAAATATTTTTCTGTAAAAATAAAAGAGCACATTGAAATTAGACAAACATATATGTTTTCTAATGACTGCGACGGCATTTTAAACGATTTTTTTAAAGAGATAAAAAAGGCAAAGGCCAGAACAAAAATAATAAAAAATACGAAAGCCATTATTTACATACAGTAAAGCTAATTTTGTAAAGTTTTTTTTTTTTAATTGCATTGTGTGCACTTACCGTAACTTAGTAATATTGATTTCTCTCTCAATACTCAATACTTTTGGTAAAAAAAAGTAACATTGGTATAAAAAGATATTTCAAAAAAAGTACGCAGTACGCTCATTGGTCTTTATAATTGGCCTGGTGTTGTTACTTCACCTCGTATTTACTCCGCGTAAAAAAAAGTTCTTCAAATGAAAAAATAAATAAATATCCAAAAATACTAAAAGGAATATTTTCCTCAGGTTTATAAAAGCGACATGCAAAATTTGGTACCAATTGGTTCAGTAGTTTTTGAGTTTATCGCGAAACAAACGTTGACTTTTATATATAAGAAGATAATCTTTATATTATAGGATTCTCTAATTAACAAAATTAACTATTTCCATGAAAATAATGAAGATGAGTAGCAAAATATTGAAACAACTCAAAGACGATGGTAAATAAACTTTTAATATAAGAGGTAGAAAAATTATTTTCTATACTCATGGACAAAACTTAAGGAAGTTGTAGCATGTATATCAGGATTCAGACAATAATTCTGAAATATATTACAGTGGCCTTTATTGAAGACACACTAGATAATCAAGTGTATATACACTCATGGACAAAACTTAAGGAAGTTGTAGCATGTATATCAGGATTCAGACAATATTTCTGAAATATATTACAGTGACCTTTATTGAAGACACACTAGATAATCAAGTGTATATACACTCATGGACAAAACTTTAGGAAGTTGTAGCATGTATATAACGATCCAGACAATAACTCTGAAATATATTACAGTGACCTTTATTGAAGACACACTAGATAATCAAGTGTATATACACTCATGGACAAAACTTAAGGAAGTTGTAGCATGTATATAAGGATCCAGACAATAACTCTGAAATATATTACAGTGACCTTTATTGAAGACACACTAGATAATCAAGTGTATATACACTCATGGACAAAACTTAAGGAAGTTGTAGCATGTATATCAGGATTCAGACAATACCTCTGAAAGATATTAAAGTAGGCTTTATTGAAGACACACTAGATAATCAAGTGTGCACAATATTGCGTCTTTCTACTTAAAAAATAGAAGACCATCGATATCAACACTTTCCACTTCTATATAGTTTGTCCATGATGGAATTCCAGGGTTAATGGGAGGTTTAAGGAAGGGAGCAGTGAATCGAAACACCAGAAAAGAAATACCTACAAACATCGAAGCCTGGAATATACTTGAGGATTCTTTTATGTTCTAACATAGCTATGCATGTCAAATGAGAAGATGCTAGAGACCAACCGATTTAGCAAACAAGCAATATCTGTTTTATCCATTTTAAATCTGACTAATCTTTTTCCGGTTGGACTCGAGAACCATGCCATCACCATCTCTTCGGCGGCGAAACACGCGATCTACGTTTTCTTCGTAGATCGCTAAATACGTGGTGTCTCTGGAGACCCGCTGGCGATCTTCCATCAAACTTTACAGTTGTGGTAGAGGCGTCATATATATTGTACATAGTGGTATATATATATGTTGTAATATATTCCGATATATATCTATGTCTCCATGTATAGATGTAGTGTAATTGCCAAGGTAACAAATAAAATTGAGTGAGTGACCGCCGGCGCCTGTAGGAGGAAAGAGGTCCAAAAAACAAGTCGGGTTTCCAGCTGTGCCCCTTTATTACTCAAGCAGATTAGTCCGCTTGGAGACACGATTGACAGACCCCTCTTAACAGATCTATCCTGACCAATGTCGGCTACACTATCTCTATGGTGACATCTACTATGTCTCTCATTCTTTGGTGTAATTCCAATAACGCCTGAACCCACTCTAACATTGAGGCCACCACGACTGCATTTAACCAACACACTACAGTCATCCTACAGGATCGACTACCTTACCACATATATATATATATATATCTAATTATAATTTTAAACAATAGTACAGACTGTGCATGTATTGACAAGATGTCAATAAAATTATGTTAATTGTCTAAATATATTGTCTTACTGAAATCTTTAGAATATATTCGGTGTTTTGTCAAATACACTTACAAAACTCGAATAATATTATCAATATTATAAAAGATAATTAATTTTTAAAACCTAGTACTTTTTATATTGAAGTTCTTCCTAATCCATGAACAAGCCAGTTGACATCCGAGAAACAACGTCAAAGAGGCGAGAGTATTAAAAAATGTATAATAGGGTCCAAGGAGAGGCAGCAAAAACATCCCATCGTAATAATAACATAGCCTCGGCCCCAGGCGCATCTCAAATGTCTTCCTAAACAATAAGAGACCAGGATAATGTTACGAGAAAAAACTTTTTCCCACTCCGTATCGTTTTCATTATCGGGAGCCCAAGGCTTAGGGAGTCCTGGGATCAAATCCTTCCTTTCTTGGATTATCCCAGGTCCCACGAGTCCATAGGAGCCCGCCCCATTAGCAATGTCTAGGGAACTAATGGTGTGATACACTAACTTCACATTTTTACGACTTTTTTTTGTCATTTTTTTTTGTGAACGCGAAGTCTTAGGTTACTCTCGTCATCTCAAGTTAAACGACGTCCTTTTTTGTTGTTTAAAATTACTTTGGAGTATTTTAGTTGTCTCATCTTGGTATGTGTTCGACATTTGATACTGCCATCTTAACTTACACAGAGAGTTCGTGGAGAAAGAACATGAAAAAATACAAATAATATTTAAAACAATCATTAAAAAAGCTATTTTTTAATCAGATATTCCATTAGCTATTTATAGAAAGTATCCCATTAACATTTTCACTCCATTTTTTAATTCGAAAGCACATTGAAATAAGATAAAGAGTGTAGTTTAATGACTCGCTCCAACTCGTGAAGGAAAGGGTTCGAGCCTGTTCTAGTCTATTATTTGTCGATGGACGAGTTGGTGAAACCCTCAATTCCCGACAGTCATGAACTGGGATTGAATCCTGCGTTAACATTTTGTTTAATGAATATTCGAAACTATTATATACGCGCATGATTCTTTTGAAAATTGAACAATTTCTACTGTCCTTACCTTTTTCCATGACAGTAAGGGCAGTAGAAATTGTTCAATTGTTAAAAGAATCATACGCGTCTATAATAGTTTCGAATATTCATAACAGATGGTGCGAAGATGCATCTTAACGAGGATTACTTTAGCCTCTTCTTAAATTCGAAAAAAAAATATTTTAAATATGATAAATATAAGGACTGATATATTTTTACACCTACTAACAAAGAACTATCTAGAACTTTCGATGACTCATATCTTTCATACCTCAATATATCGCAAAATATTCATTTTCTACTCTCTAATATAATTTTAAATGGCTAACAGAGAGAGAAAGTATTTGATAGTATATTTAGAATAAATATAGAAATGTATGTGTGGTCCATTAAATTTCTACATCAAAAAAGGCGAAGCGCTAAACATGAAATTTACAGAATAGGAAGAAGAAGATGTGATATACAAGTGATTAGGTTTTCATTTTATTTATACAGAAAGGCAACGGTAGTGACATCTACAATGTGTTGAAGATGTGAAGAAGAATAACCTTTAAATATTATTCATTGTTGTAAATATCATAAACTAGGTTGCTCTTGTTGAGCGGTACCTATTAAAGTGATTTTGGAACAAGCCCGAAAACTTGTACAATCATCCTCTTATAAAGTAAGTTCTTCTCCCAGACTTGTGTTTTTACTATAGCTAATAGGAAGTTTGTCTTAAACTTAACTCGATTTGGTTATGTTCAGCTATTTCATCTATCTAAAGAGACAAAGGTCGCCTCCCCCGTCAAAATAAACGTCAAAACCAGACGCCATCTATTGACCGTCGCCGCAAACTAGCGGTCTCGGGTGGTGACAAAGCCACAACACCAGCTTTGGTAAATTGAAAAGCGTCCACCTAGAGACCATGGTTTCGGGCTAATGGCCCTCGTCAGTCTAGGGCGGACTTTATTCCATGAGATCCACACGGGATCTAATGGAATCTTCACAATCTACCAAAGAGGTGCCAAAGCTGGTGTTGTGGCTATGTCACCGCCCCGAGACCGCTAGTTTGCGGCGACGGTCAATAGATGGCGTCTGGTTTTGACGTCTATTTTGACGGGAGAGTTTCTTTGTCTCTTTCGAAAATATCCTCCCGGCAAATTTTCCATCTATATTTTATCTATGATAGGGTAACAATAAGTAGCACTATCTATAATACTAAAATTCTTTAGAACATTTTAACACAATGATTTATTACTATATTTTCTAACCCACAAATATACTAGAGAGCCCCTAGATACTTGAAAATATAATAAACTAGCCGAATGACCCGGGCAACGCCCGGGTTTTGCCCGATTAAATGTTTTTATTTAAATACTATTCGTTACAATTATAAATTGGCGGCGTGGATGTCACTTTTGTGAAACGTCCAGCTCCAAACTTTGTGTCTGAGAAGCGATATTTTTATAGAAAGATGATCTGGCTTTTGTTTTCTGCTCGAATGAATGTTTTTCTGTTAGAATTTTGTTCCTGTGTACAAAATAATGAGCTGGTTTCACCCGTGGTCTCTGCTTTTTGGAATTTTTCCCGATATAATTTTGTATCTGATAATCTTACATGATACAGCAATATCGTCATCACCATTTTCTGACTAATAATATATAGTTTTAATAATTGATTTATATATTTTTTAAAATAGCCTATCGTCTTCCCCGTATTTTTTTACCTATGTATGGAAATTTTGGTTTGAATTAGTGAACTACTGCGAATTTGTATACCGGACATACAAACCAACAAACAAACAAACAAACATACAAACATTCATTTTTATATATATAGAAGATATAATATAAATGAGTTTTAAAAATTGTTTTAAAAAAATGTATCGGCCGGGAATCGAACCCGGGCCGCCCGCGTGGCAGGCGAGCATTCTACCACTGAGCCACCGATGCGTATACAAAATGGCCATATTTGGGTATTCATTCCATTCCGGATTACTCCGCGTAAAAAAAAGTTCTTCAAATGAAAAAAAGAAATAGCCAAAAATACTAAGCAAAATGTAGCCGAAAATTTTCCTCAGGTTTATAAAAAGCGACATGCAAAATTTGGTACCATTTGGTTCAGTAGTTTTTGAGTTTATCGCGAAACAGACAGAGAGAAATTGACTTATATATATACAGGGTGATTCAAAAAAATGTATACACACTTTGAACTTCCATAGAAAATTTATTTACCGTTCTACAAAGTTAAATTTCAGGAAAATAGAAAACTGAAAGTCCAATATAAATGAAACATAAATAACAAATGTTAATACTGTTCAAATTGGTGACCTGCAGCATCAGTTTACAATCAACCACCGCCGCGGATGCGCGCCGACCGTGACGTCGCCGCCGTCACCGCGCGGTGGTTGATTGAAAACTGATGCTGCAGGTCACCAATTTGAACAGTATTAACATTTGTTATTTATGTTTCATTTATATTGGACTTTCAGTTTTCTATTTTCCTGAAATTTAACTTTGTAGAACGGTAAATAAATTTTCTATGGAAGTTCAAAGTGTGTATACATTTTTTTGAATCACCCTGTATATAGAGATAGATTAACTTTCTCTCTTATATACAGCGTTTCGCATATTTATACAATCTATATTAACGTTTGTCTTTCCTAACCTAACAATGGGCACTATAATAACTTCGGAAAGTTCACATTTTTGTCTTTTCATGTCATTTTGGTCTTTGGTTCAATCCTTTTTTTTTTATCGACTTCGAAACGCAAAATTCCCGGCACATTTAAATCTTACATCTCCAACATCCCATCACCCACAGTTATCAACAGTCCAATTTACTGACAATATTCATCAAGAAAATCTCACTTTTATAAAAGGTTATTGTCCTTTTAACGTTTCGGTGACCCACTGTTGCCTTTTCAAAAAAAAAAGTTGGAAAAACAATATTACACCAATAAGCTCTTCACCTATTTTGACAAGGATAATAGCGAGCTACCAGAACGTCCAAATACAAACTTTTATAAAATGGTTGATTAAGTCTTCAACTTGAATTAAAGACATATAGCTATTAGTAAAATCTTTGCCCAGAAGCTAGTGTGTGATCCTCATTCAAATTTTTTATAGGTAACTATTGCTCGCATAAACACATATACAGTTAAACCTGTCTATAGCGTCCCCTCTTGAGACTCACCAAAATAGGGTGCTATAAAGAGGGGGTGCTATAGACAGGTAACTTTTAATGTAAATCGCATCGTACTACGTATTTAAAATCGGTCGCTATAGAGAGGAAGGCGCTCTTTAGAGGGTGCGCTATAGACAGGTTTAACTGTTATTTAAAAAAATTGAGTGAAATTCTTTGATATCTTTATAAACTGAAAGAGATAAGCTTTTGATGAGTCTCTTTTGATTAAAAACATTGTTAAGATATTTAATTTTTCCGAAAGCTAATCGTGCTTTCCAGTTTTCTATAGTGATAAAATTATTCGACCCAAGTACCACTTTATGTTTGTTTTTTTTTAAATACTATACACAGATATTTTTCCTGAATAATTAATCATTAGTTTAATCTTTTCTCAAGATTTAAATAAAATACTTATCGATTTTTTTAGGACTATAAGAACAAATATAAGAAAGTCATATTTATTTCTATGACTTATCTCTGTAAAACTGAGCTCCTCTTGAAACGAAATTATTTTCTAGAGATCCTCCTGATTGAGAATTTTCCAAACCTCAAATGACCACATTCCAAATATCTGCCATTCTATATAAGAGGAATCCTGAGTTCCGCGAGAAAATTTAATATGACAGTCATAGTTCTGGAAACCCCCATGTTCTATGCGGCCATGAAAAACATCGGTCTTATACAGATTCACTTCAGGAAGAAAGCATAGATGGAGCTCCTATGCTACAGTCAACGCAGAACCCAACAGGTCCGACGCATGTCCAATGGCCACAGAATCTACTGTGCATAGGTTAGCGTATCACTGAAAAGGGAACTGTGGAATCAGCCGCGTTCTAGTCTTCACTTTCCTCATCCAAATGGACCACGACATTCGGAAATTCTATTAATCTCCTCCGAACAGGGACTGCTGCCTTGTGGAATTTATATAAACCATGAAAAACAATGAAGGGGGGTCGGTGGAAGGCTGGTTAAACCGTTTGGTTTTCGACCACTACGACCCGGGTTCGATTCCCGCATTGGAAGCTTTTTTTCTGTTTAAAAAAAATGCCCCAATGGCCCCCCCGATTTTTGCAAAAGTCCAACCCAACCAGCGAGTGCAAGTAACCAAACGGGGCTCTGGCATATTTGTAAGTGTAGAGTCGAACTGCTTTCACATGTGTAGACATGTGGTGCGCTTACAGTAAAAAGCAGTCGCTAACTACCCACCATGATTATCATGGCCTGTACCACGTGTACTAGGGATAAGCAAAAAAAAAAAAGAAAAACAAGGGCATCCATTAAACAATATAAAAAAGGTCAATGCTAATGATTTCTTATGAGGTCCATTATATAGATAAATCGTAATCATGGTCTTCGGGTCAACGTTGAGGGTTTTACAGAGTTAGTGTTGTCGCTTTGTCACCGATCTGAATCCTCTAGTTTGCAGAGACGTTCAATAGATAGCTCATTGATATTAAATCTATATTAATCGGAAAATTTTACCTCTCAACATTATAAATATTTTATGAGGCATAAAATCTATATATATAGTAAATAAAACCATTAAATTGTAGAACGACATTGGAAAATTATCCCGCATGTGTTTCTTTTAAACGAAAAATCGAAATTTATTTTAAGGAGAAATAACGATTATTTTTAACCTTATGGATTAAGTATGAAAGGATGAATTGTGAAGAGTAATTATGAACGGAAAAATAAAAGTGTCCAGAGATGGGAATCGAACCCACAGTGTTCCGCTTACCGGGCAGATGCCATGTCCACTAGGCTACCCTGGACATATTTTTCCGTTCGTAAATATTATATAAAGTAATTTATAATACAATTATAAGCCGCATTATATCGTATTATAAAAAACCATTAAAGCACGAAAGTTTCTTTTACACATTAAACAAACTTATACTGTCCTTACTGCGATAAAAAAAATATTGGGAGGGTTTGGCTCATCAGTGGTATATTAAATTGGCGAAAACGCTTAAAGGGTTCACCACTGATGAGACAAGCTTTCCCACTATATTTTTTCAACGCAGTAAGGAGAGTAGAAGTTTGTTTATGTGTAAAAAGAAACATTCGTGTCTTGATATTTCCATTTGCTATATATAGATGGCGCGTTATTGCTTTATATTAATTTATACCTGACTGGCCTTGTCTTTATTGTTTGCGGAAAAGCATTGCTATATGCTAATGCATATGTAATTTTACTGTCCTGAAGGTTTATATGAATAGTTTGTTTGAATACCATTTCTAAGATACCACTCTTCGGTGAATCATTCACGTGTATATAAACAGAATGATTGTACAATACAATATTAGAGCTCTAAGAAGCAGTCTGGTAGATTAAATTGGCGAAAACGCTGAGAAGATTAACAACTGATAAGTCAAGCCCTTCCAATATTTTTTCATCGCATTAAGGACCGTAGAAGTTTGTTTTATGTGTAAAAAAAACATTGTCTTAATGTTTTTCCTATATATAGATGCTTTTTCTTTAAATTAATTCATGCCTAAGGATGTATGTATAAGGACTTGTCCTTATAAGAGCATTGCTCGATGCAAATATTTATATATAATTCTACTGTCCTATAAGCTTATGTCCATAGTTTACTTGATTACAATTTCTGAGATTCCATCCTTCAGTGTAGCATATATAAACAGAATGATCCAATACAGTATTATAACTCTAAGATGCAGTCTGGTAGATTAAATTGGCGAAAACGACTTAACCACTGATAAGCCAAGCCCTTTTAATATTTTTTTACCTACTTTTTAAAATTATTATCCCTAGTACACGTTGTACAGGACATGATAATCATGGTGGGTAGTTAGTGACTGCGTTTACTGTAAGTTCACCATATGTCTACACATGTGAAAAGAAGTTCAACTTTGCACTTACAAATATGCTAGAGCCCTGTTTGGTTACTTACACTCGCTGATAGTGTTGGAATTTTAAAAGATTCGGGCGCTATTGGAGCATTTGTTTCAATTATAAAAAGTGCCCAATTCGGGGGATTCAATTCTGGGTTGTATCGGTCGAAAAACCAATGGTTTAGACCACCCTTCCACTGATTCCCTTTATGGCAGTATGGACATACAGTGGAAGTGCGTTTTATGTGTAAAATAAAAATTCGAATGCTTTCATTTCTTATAATTTAATTGTGTTAAAATTCAATAAAATTGTGTTAAAACTCATTAAAATTGTGTTAAAACTTAATAAAACTTTGTTAAAACTTAATAAGATTGTATTAAAACTCAATAAAAAATGTTTTAAAACTTAATAATATTGTGTTGAAACTTAATAAAATTGTATTAAAACTCAATAAAAATGTGTTAAAACTTAGAAAAATTGTGTTAAAACTTAATAAAATTGTGTTAAAACTTAATAAAATTGTGTTAAAACTCAATAAAAGTGTGTTAAAACTTAATAAAATGTGTTAAAACTTAATAATAATGTGTTAAAACTCACTAAGATTGTGTTAAAACTCAATAAAATTGTGTTAAGACACAGGTAAAATTATGTTAAAAATCAATAAAATTGTGTTAAAACTCAATGAGATTGTGTTAAAATTCAATAAAATTGTGTTAAGACACGGGTAAAATTGTATTAAAACTCAATAAAATTGTGTTAAAACACGAGAAAATTTAAAGAACACCATACATTTAGACTTAATACTATTTCTAATTTGCATAGTCCAGGACTGATCCTATTTCCATACTGCAGGACACGTGGTAGGTCGATATCTTGATGACAAACCAATGACTTGAATCTAGATGAGAACACCTCAATTCTTTCAACTTTTATTTTCCACAACAGAGAGAAGAAAAAAAATGGGGTTTGTTACTTCCAGAATTTATTAAAAGTATGGAAATCTCGCCCCCGAAACAACAAAAAAATGGTGAAATGCAAATAACTTTGTGAGAATGTTTGTTTGTTTAGCTCAATATTTATGACATGTGGTACCCCTCACTTTCCCCGAAGTGAGAATTTTAAAACAGACGCCTGCTTTCTATTTGAATTTTTCGCGTCTCTCACTGAAATATTTCAAATATAAATAATATTTTTAAGTATTATATATATTTAATATCGAACTTATTTAACTATTTTAATATTAACTATGATTTAAATTTAATACACTTTAAGAGCTATATATTTAAAAGTAAATTTATCGATATAATGTTATTCTTTTCCGTTCATTTAACATTTGAACCTATATTTTAACACTTTTAGCATGTATATCGGTATCCAGACAATAATTCTGAAAGATATTTGATACACACACACGAAAGTCTTTATTAAGGACATGCCTCATACAGATTCTCACAATTGGGTAAGGTAATAATCATTTTGTTATTTACAAAGAAAATCAACTGGCTTTACTCTTCGTCTCAAAGTCATTCAATTGTTGACTGGTCCTTGATCTAAAAAATGTATAGTAAGCTATTGCCTTAGATTTGTTTGCTGATATTTTTTAAAGCAATACGTAGGGTGAAGTGTTGGTACATTTAATTTGTTGATATAGGGCCTTCCTTTCTTCATCAAGGGCTGTTCAATTAAGCAGGTAATGGGGGAGTTCTTCAGTAATTTCCTTGTCACACAGTGTACATATTAGGTTTTTGGCCTCAAACGTCAGAACGTGGTTTTTAAAAAGATATTTGATACACAGTGGTCTTTATTGACGACACACGAGATAACCAAGTGTTAACAAAATTGTTTCTGTCTTCATAAAGAAAAACAGACCACTGGCTACATCAAATACTCTCCTCTTTCTTAAAGTTTGTCCATGAGTGTATGTACTAAGATATATCTCTTTATCTGAAGACGTTTCGAGAGTCAGCGACACTGAATCTTAACTTGTCATTGAAGAGATCAGGGGTTCATTGATCCTTGGTCCAGGAATCATGTTCAAGAAATTAATCAAAAAGGATCTCTTGTAATATTTGTAAAATATGTAGCTGTATATTTTGGCAATGTGTGTTTCTTTCAACATATGTCATTAACTATTACCATTACATCCCTTACTGCAATGAAAAAAGTTATTGAATGTGAGGGGGGTTGGCTCATTAAAGGTAAACCCTCTCAGCGGTGTCGCCAAATTAATCTCTAGACCGTTTTACTATTGCATTGGATTGGTACAATAGTAGAGCAGTCTGAAGATTGATTTGGCAAACCGCTAAATAGGTAAACCACTGATGAACCATGCCCTTATATTCAATAACATTTATCATTGCCGCAAGCCCGCAGCCTTGCAGAAAATTGACATGGACCCAGAGCAGCAGCTTTACACACCCAAAATATAGAACATTGCTACTGCTGTGATAAAGATGTACGGAGACATCTGAGGCTCTTCATTGGACACAACAACAACAACAGAAAATTGGCATGGACCCAGAACAGCAGCTTTACACACCCAAGAAAGAGAACGACTGCTATGATAGAGATGTATGGAGACATCTGAGGCTCTTCATTGGACCCAACAACAACAACAGAAAATTGACATAGACCCAGAGCAGCAGCTATACACATCCAAGATAGTGGACATTGCGACTGCTGTGATAGAGATGTATGGAGACATCTGAGGTTCTTCATTGGACCCAACAACAACAACAGAAAATTGACATAGACCCAGAGCAGCAGCTATACACATCCAAGATAGTGGACATTGCGACTGCTGTGATAGAGATGTATGGAGACATCTGAGGCTCTTCATTGGACCCAACAACAACAACAGAAAATTGACATAGACCCAGAGCAGCAGCTATACACATCCAAGATAGTGGACATTGCGACTGCTATGATAGAGATGTATGGAGACATCTGAGACTCTTCATTGGACCCAACAACAACAACAGAAAATTGACATAGACCCAGAGCAGCAGCTATATACACCCAAGATAGTGGACATTGCGACTGCTGTGATAGAGATGTATGGAGACATCTGAGGCTCTTCATTGGACACGTCAACAACAACATTGCAGTAAGGTCTATAGAGATAATATTTTATGATATATCTTATATTAAACACAATGCCAAATTTAAATGAATAATTATTTTAACAAGAATCACGAAATTTCTCTTAATGAATTGTAAAAAGCTATAAAACAAAGAGAATTTTTTTTTTAATTAAAATGCATAGGCTACTAGCTTTCGGGCTCCAAGCCCTTCAACGGGTACAACATATTGAGAGAAAATAACGCTATATATAGTATCGATATGTGAAGAATCTGCATATATAACCATGTATGAGATAAAGATATCAGATTAAGTTATGGAAATAGGCTTTTTTAGAAATATTTGACGAAAATAGGATATGATATTAGTTAAAAAATTTATGACAGATTTAGCATAACACAAATAAGACTATTGCAATTAATAAGAGAACACATGATCATCTCTGGATGACAATCAACTTTAAATCAACGTGATGCTAAAGTAAAAAACCTAATAACAGTGAGGGAATTATGGTATGGCCCGCCATCAGCGTAATCATCGGACTATGAAAAAATAGGGGTCGGTGTTTGGGTGGGGGGTGGGGAGTTTGTTTGCGGTGGGATTAATGGCAAGATCAGGGGAGAGAAGTGAACGGCCTAAAGGTTATTACATATATCTAGGTACTGCAATGGTATGTCGATGTGTCTGTTAATGCTATGGTTACTGATGGATAATATAGCTTCAATAATCAACCTTTGATACTTGGTGTTGACATTAGAGTATAGGGTGGTAGGGGAAGAAAGGTTGAATGAATGGCCGGTGGTGTTAATATGGTTGAATATAAGCGATCTATTGTCTTTGTTGGCAATGCATCTACCGTGCTCAGTCATCCTGATGGCCACGGACCTACCAGTCTCGCCTATGTAAGATGCACGGCAATCGTTACAAGAGACTGAGTAGACCGAGCCACCAGAGGACCGAGCAACGGTAGATCTAGGTAATCTGGTGATAGGATGTCTGAGGATGGCGCCGATACTATTGCTATTAGAAAAATGGGTGTTAATCCCGTGCGTTCTGAGGATGCGGGAGATGGCGACTGATTGGGCGGAGAAGGGAAGTAAACAACTGTTTCTGGTAATTGTAGGAGGTCTAACGGAAGAAGGGTCAAATTTATACTTATGTATGAAATGGGGGGGGGGGGGGGGGGTATTGGGACAGAGCCAGCTGTTTAATGATTAGAGAAAATGCAATGGTTCTAAACAGTGGAAGGGAGCAGTGGGTGAACAATCTCTTGGTAAGAGTACGGACAGTATTTATTTTATGTGATAAGGGACATGAAGAATTGAAGTCTGTATATAATGTGGGATTGTTAACCTTGTGGTATACGGTAGTGTGATAATGAGAGGTAGTACGTATGACCAGTATATCAAGAAACGGCAATACGGACCTGTCCTCCAATTCTAAAGTGAATGAAATCTCGGGATGATAAGAGTTAAGAGAATCTAAAATACTAATTTCTTGTCCGGTATCACATATGCAGAAGATATCATCAATATATCTCCGCCACATGTGAATGCCCGGTGTAATTTGCTGTTGGATCCAGTGGTCTATGTTGGCCATGACTATTTCCGCAAGTGGGGAGGATAGTGGGCTGCCCATGGGCGAGCCTCTGATTTGTTTGAAAAATAGGTTGTTAAAAGTGAAAGTAGTGAAGTCCAAACACAGGGAGGATAGTGCGATTATGGATTCTGCGGTACGGGGATCTACCTGGTTATCCTGTAAGAATTTTGTCAACTGCCTAATAATCAGCTGGTGGGGGAGGGAAAGATACATGGCAACTACATCATACGACACCATAACGGTGTTGGGGACAGGGCAGAGAGAATTAACGGATTGCACAAAAGAAGGGATATCCCTAATGGCAGAGGATTGTGAACTGGCCTTCACCAAAGGTGTGAGATAGCCAGACAGATATTTGGACAGTTTGTAGGCAGGTGAAAGATGGTAGGCTATGATGGGGCGTAGGGGGATGCCAGGCTTGTGGGTCTTAGGAAGACCATAAATATAGGGAATATTATTAAGGTCGGAGATGAAAGAACTATATTGATCCGGTGTGATATGACCCGATTTTTTCAAACGTAATAACCCTAATCTGAAAGATTTAGCTGAGGTGGACACATCAGACTGTGCAATGGGAATAAATGTATTGAGGTCGCTGAGTATAAGTTCGCTGAGTTCCATAACTTAATCTGATATCTTTATCTCATACATGGTTATATATGCAGATTCTTTACATATCGATACTATATATAGCGTTATTTTCTCTCAATATGTTGTACCCGTTGAAGGGCTTGGAGCCCAAAAGCTAGTAGCCTATGCATTTTAATAAAAAAAAAATTATCTTCGTTTTATAGCTTTTTATGAATAATTATTACATATTTAATTTATATATATATAAATTATCTATAATATATAAAACAATTGTGTTTAATGTAAAAATAAAATGAGGTGAATGATTGATAATTTCAGACGAATATTCGATCAAAAATCCCAAAAGAAAACACACTCTGTTATTTCTTTTTAAAAAAAGGAAAATCGTTCCCAAAGGAAAGCGTATTAAAAAGAAATTAAAGTAAACAAACAGCCCCACAAAATCCTATCTAACAAAAACACTCAGACGAATAACCATTTATCGTTTGATTTAAATAACAACTAATGGAAAAGAGAATACATTTAAAAGAACTTGTTAGTGACAAGTGTAAGTCCGGGGACTTACAAAAATAATGTGAGTTTTCTCTTATCAACGAGGGAGCTCAACATACAGAAAAAAAATCTAAAGTCGAAGATAAGAAGAAAAAATCGTAAAGACGTGTTTTTTTTTTTATTCTTCTGTTTCTTTCTATATTTTCTTCGATTGTTGTAAGCAAAGCTCTTCTTTTCCCGGCTTTGGTCATCGGTCTAATGAGTGGATTATGAGAATCGGTGTCCAGATAGGGTCGTCTGACATCAATAAATCAGACTTAGGGACCAAATTCTCTTCGCTTTAAAAAAAAAGTCCTTTTCTTGTGCTTTTACCCTCTCTACTTTAAAATCTTTTGATAAATCTTGTAATCTAATCTGCCAACCGTGATAAACATTTATTTGGGTCGTACAGATTAGGAATACTGCTGACAAATTTATTTATTTGTTTTTTCGTCTGATTTATTAATTTTTCCCGCCTAAATTATTTTTCAAATTTTCTTTTGATCACATTTTGGGAATATTACAAACAAATTATAGTTTTATTTTGTTATACTGTTTAAATATATATTTATCTCTATATATATGTTTATTACTTTTACGAGACATGTTATACTATATCTGTGAATATCATTTATTAACTAGAAATATATATTTTATTAAGTTATATCAATGTGATTTGTGATTCATTGTGTTTTCTCTTCCATAATTATCATTGTCAATAACCATGCGTTATAATTTACTTCAATTATATTTCCCACTTTCATGGGTTTTTCCGTCTTGTAACCCCAAGGAGAGTCCTCTGTAAGACCTGTGTGTCTTAATAAAGGGTTTTGTGTGAATTTACTTCAATTAGGTCAATGGCGTTTGACCTAAAAAAATATAATAAAGCTAAACTTGATTTTTATTCATAAAAAAAACCTTTTAAACGTATTTATTTGTTCTTCTATAAGTATTCTTCTCAATAACTATACATTAATTTACTGAAATTAGATCAATAGCAATGGTAAGCGAAATAGAACGAAACCGAAGTTATATATTTAAAAATACTTTTAAACGTGATTCTTTGAGCTAAAATGACAAGATACACTTACACAACCAAAAGTAAATATTTATTTTAATTCAGAATGTATTCATTACAAGCTTTAAGATATGTTTATTTGTAAAACGACAATTCAAATACTATCCCGCATGTGTTTCTTTTCAACGAAAAATCAAATTTTATTTCAAGGAGAAATAACGATTATTTCTAACCTTTTAGATGAGGTATGAAAGGGTGAATTATGAAGAGTAATGATAAACAGAAAAATAAAAGTGTCCAGGGATGGGAATTGAACCCACATTGTTCCGCTTACCGGGCAGATGCCATGTCCACTAGGCTACCCTGGACATATTTTTCCGTCCGTAAATAATACATGAAGTAATTTATAATACATTACATACACAAATGTTAGAAATAATCGTTATTTCTTCTTGAAAAAAAATTTGATTTTTCGTTCAAAAGAAACACATGCGGGATAGTATTTCAAATGTCGTTTTACAATCACAAGCCGCATTATATTATATTGTATTATAAATTACTATATTTTAAGATATTTTACATTTTTTATTGCATTTTTATAATATTTTTTTCATGCACAAATTTCTCCCACCTACTCTGTATTTTAATTGATTTCAACTGTAATATTAAGACATTATGCGGTGCTGAGTTTGTGTATACAAAAATGTAATGCCTCGATAAAGGTTGGCGTTCAGCCAGCCGAAATATTGGCAAAATAAATATTTTATTAAATCCAATATATGCCTTTTATTATCTAATAAATTACTATATGTTTCTTTAACGGGTGATTTGAAATGAAGATAAACAATGAGGATTTCCATGTTAAAACAGCTGTAAATTTCAGATGCAAAAACCCTCTATGTTGAAAGAAAACAAGTATTAAAAAGTATATTAAAAAGAGTACTTGTATTTGTATAAAAGAAACAACTAAGATAACAATAAAAATGGTACAAAAATATGATTATACGAAATATACCCTTGATTTTTTCACTTTGCTTAGGCCTTTTTAAAGATACGGATTTCAAGAAGTTTGATCAAACATTATTCCAATAAAATATCCAATTTGTACTATTTTTTTACATTGTGTCGTGGTCTAACACAATTCTGGCCTTAACTACCCGTTTCATGATTTTTCAGGATGCCTTGAATGACCAATATTTTGGTGGTTGAGGTACAGCTTGCACGACGCTGATGAGGGCCAACAACCCGAAACGGGTCCGTTGTTAGCTTTTCTTGATCAATCAAGAATGGGTATTTGGCCAATTCTGGAATAATTAAAAATCAACGAGAATAGTTGATATTTATTCCGATAGATGGCGCAAGCCATCAGCAACTTTCATTTGCACGATGAGGAGATGCCTTTTTCTTCATTATTTATATTGTTTTACATGAGACATAATAAACAAAAGAACAACTTTTAACAATAGTAAACAAAAAAAAAAAAAAGGTATCTATTTCTTACGGTTAGCGCTCATTATCTTATGATCTTACATAATACTCTGTGGGAATTATTAATTAATTAAACAATATATATATAAATAAACCTGTCTATGTGCCCCCTCTAAATAGCGCTCCCTCTCTTTAGCGCCGGATTTTAAATACGTAGTACGATGCGATTTACATTAAAAGTTACCTGTCTATAGCAATCCCTCTCTATAGCACCCTATTTTGATGAGTCCCAAGAGTGGGCGCTATAGACAGGTTTAACTGTGTATATAACATGGTTTTTAAGGAAAAAGGTCATTGTAAATTCAATTTCTGTTTATGCTATTTAGTGTTTTATTGAGATTTTCAGTATCTGTCATGTCTTCAATATGGGAAATAAGGAAAGGACATCAAGGAGATGCATTCCTAAATATTAGGCATGTGATAAATATAACGTTCATATGATAAAGAGCGTATTTTTGGAACTGTAAAAGAAATATATATGTTATATAAAAATATTATTTTATTTAAAATTATATTTCATCGATTCAAATACTCTGCTAGATCGACCGCCAGAGGTCACTTTACCCCTATAGAAACTCGTTGTTGTTTTATCCCAATGGCCGGCTCAAAACCTTTGTACATTATGTAAATAATTTTTTGTATTCCTCGTTCTACTCGCCTTAATCCAGGCAGTACTTTTATCAAATTGTTTTTTTATGCATTACCTTAGCTCAAATAAATAAATCTTTAATATTCAATATTATTATTATTTACATTATAAAGGACTGCGGCGTATTATAATGTATTATAAGTTACTTTAAGTATTATTTACGAACGGAAAAATACGTCCAGGGTAGCCTAGTGGACATGGCATCTGCCCGGTAAGCGGAACGTTGTGGGTTCGATTCCCGCCCCTGGACACTTTTATTTTTCCGTTCGCCATTGCTCTTCATATTTTCACCCTTTCATACTTCATCCAAAGAAGTTAGAAATAGTAAATATTTATCTTTGAAATAAATATTGATTTTTCACAGAAAAGAAACTTATGCGGTGAAACTTTAAGTGTTGTTTATTATTATTATTCTTTCAAAATTATTAACCACGACTGCATCACCAGAGCTTAATCCTCAAGATAACCAAAATCAAGAAAATGACCAATAATTCCTCTACAAGCAATTAATCTCATAATTAACAGAAATTTCATTTTTTTTTATTCATATAATATATATTTTTTGAAAAAAATAATCGCCTTTTGACTCAAAATACATAAAGCTTGTTTATATTATTTTTGTTCCGTGAAATTTAATTTTAAATTTAAATCAACAAATAAATAAAAAACAAATAATTCATAAATAAAAAAATATATATTTTTAAATACAACATTCTTTAAAATATTTAAGGATGGTCATTTAAATCAAATACTTACATCTGTAACGAATATAAAAAATAGTTCTTTTACATAGTATAATTATCTATCCTTTATTTAATTTTAAATACAAGAAGTAAAAAAAAGTACCTGAATAAATTTAATTTGTTGTTGTTTCTTCCACCCACTTCTAATTTTATATTTATATAAAAAAAGGTCTTGCGGTAGTTTTAGCGACTGTCATCATGTGAAGATCGTCTGTTGAATAATACAGTAACTCTCCAACCCTAATTGGCGCCACACACATGGGGCTGAAATTGAAAAGAATCTTCTCTAATTCCAATCTTCGTCAAGTCATTTAAATTCAGCCTCTTGATTGGAAGATGTCTGATTGTCTGAGTCGCTGAATTAAACTGTTCTCTTGACTTTTTCTTGGCTTGCGGTTAGACAAAAACTTTCACTTTACTAAGAAACTTAAGCCTATTTAAGTAGTTTTTTGTTTGTTTTGTTTTATTGGATAATAGCCATGCTTATTCCATTTAATGAATCGTCTTAATTTATTTTACAATAGAATTTTAACTTCATTAGGTTTTTGTTGTTGTTGTCCTTTTTTTAACTCTTTTTTTTTTTTTGGTAGTCATTTTTTCACTCTCGCCAAATTTTGTTTCTTTGTTAATTTTCCTTTGTATATATTTTAGAGAGCTTTTATTTCTGTTATATTTGTTAATCTATGCCTAATCAGGTGTAAAGTGGTATGCCTATTAAAGCTATAAAATATACAGGTTACCTTAAAATATATATAAAAATGAGTGTACTAAATGCTCGAAAAAAAAATATATCAACCAGCTTTGGTTCCAACGCTCTTTGTCTTGCAAGAATATTGGAAAATCACCATCTCTCTCTGAACAGTTGGAAAGAACATCTGCACTTCAATCACAGATGTCTCTCAAATGGAATCATCCCGCCTTCCCTGATTTTGGGAGATCCTGTGGGAACAAATTTTTCCCGTAAGATCTTGCTTCAAAAACAGGAAAAAACTAATAAATGCTCGAATTAAAAACTGTCATTTCCGAATAAACGAATTGCAATCAAACATCAATAGAATTACCCCAATTTTGCAACAACTGATCAGCGATGAATATTTTAATGAGTTAAACATATATCCAGAAAGAAAATGCAAAAATAAGAGAGTTTCTCTACAACAAAAACATCAAAGAAGCTACAGAATTGGTCAAATAAATCTACACGGCAAACAGATCAAAGCACTGTAATTAACCTTTCAAGTCACACATTCGATCCAGAAACAACAAACCTCCTATCAAAAGGTCTAAACTTTGTACCTTCCCAAAAAATCAACACTCCCAAGACTTTAGCCGCAATATAAAATGCAATAAAAGAAACTCCCAGACGACCAAAAGACAAGAATTAGAACAGAAATAACCCCGATCATTAAGAAATTGGAAACGCAAAACAAGACAAATTTAAATAGAGATGAAAGAAACACTATAAAGTCTTTAAAAGAAAACAAACAAATCATCATAACTCCTTCAGATAAAGGCAGAAATACTGTAATCATGGACGTAATAGAATACAACAACAAAATCGAACAGTTACTTCAAAATCAGGAAATATATCAACCACTGACAAAAAACCCTCTACCCAACTTCATAAAAGATTTCAATAGACATTTCAACAGAATAAAACGGAAATACAAACTAGATAGTAAAGCCTTCAAAGCAACAAACCAGAATCTTCCGAATTTATATGGTCTACCAAAATTCCACAAAGCCAATACCCCATTGCGTCCCATAATATCATACTCAGGCTCTCCCTTATACCCTATCGCGAAATATTTGTCGTCAATCATCTCACCATTCCAGAAAAAACTCCCTTATACAGTCCCCAATCCAGTAGCAGCTATTGAAACCATCAATAATATTCCAATTCCACATGACAGCTATATGGTATCCTTTGATATAGAATCTCTCTATACATCAATTCCGCATGACGAAGCTATCCTGGCACTTCAATAATTCTTACACAACCATCCGGAAATCATCCTTCCTATCCCTAAAGAAGCCCTTATAGATCTGATTGAACTTTGTCTAGCACTTAATTATTTCGGATATAAAGACAGATATTTCAAACAAGAAAAAGGTTTACCAATGGGGAATCCTGTTTCATCAGCATTAGCTAACATCTACATGGACAAAATTGATAAAAATAATTGCAGACACAGCACAACTACAAGTAATAATCTGGAAACGCTATATTGATGATATACTATGCATCACAAAAGTTGATCTTTCCACCATTCTGAATTTTTTGAATAACCTCAAAACCTTTCTAAAATTCACCTTTGAAATAGAAGAAAATAACTCCCTACCGTTTCTAGACATACAATTAACCAGAAACCAAGATAGAATTGAAACTCGAATATACCGAAAACCTACCCATACTGGAAGCTATCTGAACTTCAATTCATTTGGTCCCATCCACCATAAAATTTCCATGGTAAAAACTCTTTCAAAAAGACTAACCACACACTTTTCAACAAACGATAACGACACAAAAAAAGAAAGAACCAAGATATTTCAAGAACTACTTAGCAACAATTACCCTAAACCGTTTATCAAAAAGCCTTTCTACAGACCGAGAATATCACCCACAAACAATAGACAAACTTCATCTCAAAACATGTTTTGCTCCCTACCATACAGCTATGGCTGTGAAAGAATAGCCAGAAAACTAAAATACTACAATATCACAACAAGATTCCAATCTACCTCGAATCTTAACAATATCCTCCGCCATCCTGATACAAAAAAGGTCACTGAACCAAACAATAGAACCAATGTCATATACAAAATACCATGCAAGTCTTGCCAAGCCGTCTACATAGGAGAAACCGGTAAACAATTAATAGAAAGAATCAACCAGCACAAATCAGCCCTAAAACACCATAACCCGACCTCCTTATTAGTAGATCATGCTCTCATCAATGGCCACATTCCAGACTTTGAACAAACATCAATAATACACCAAGATATAAAAGAAAAGCATAGCAGGCTATTCATGGAAAGTTGGAGTTCTTTGGAAGACAGAAATAGCATAAACCGGAAGATCGATATACCGGACATGTACACACAATTTAGATGCTCCTAGAATAGGAACCTCTATGTATATATGAACTTCAGTGAAATGTCTTCATTCATAATGCAATAGCCGAATATTTATTTTGTATATATAGATATTTACTTTTAACTCTATTTATTCATTTATTTTAATTAGTATTGTACGATATTTATTTGTATACATTACATTTTCATTTGGATGATTTTCGCCCGAAGAGATTGTGAGACGCCCGTGTCTCAAGTGTAATGCGCGGCTTGCCGCGAGAGGGAATGGGATCCTTGAAAAAGATGGCCTTTTAGCCCATTGAAATATCGGAAATAAAAGATTATTTATTGAATCCAAGATGTTCCCCTTATGAACAAATATAACAATATGGATTGCTCTATTTTCAAAATATATATATGTGTTAAGCGTCTTTACGCAAATTTGGCCTTAAATGCCTATTTCTTGATTTCTCAAGAAGCCTCTGAGAAAAAAAAAATTTTTTTGGTCGCAGTGGTACAGCCTACTCCACTCTGACGAGCGCCAACAGCGCGAAACGCAGTCTTGGATGGCTTTTCTTGATTTATCAAGAAATTGGGTTGGCCAAATATCACCGAGAAAGCTAAATAAATGTTTAGTTTATTTTTGCTCCACTAGATGGCGCTCTGCCATCTAAAAAGCACATGTGCTCGTGGTCAGGAGATGCCTTCTTTATTTTTAATATTTTGTGACGTAAATAATCAATAAAGAGGCAAACCTCAGGATGTGTAATAATCAATTTATCTTTTATTCAAACAAATTCAAACAAAAGGCATTGAGAAAATTCTGCCGAGTATCAAAATACTGAAACTATTGATTTGTGGATTAAAAAAATAATAATGATCCTAAGAAATTGAAAAAACCTTTGACGCGTATAAAAATGAAAATCCTCTAAAATTAAACAATAATTTTGTAAAAAAGGTAGTTAACCATTGTTCATTAATTTTCTTTACTTATCCTTTTATTAGTCTAAATTTGACAAGATCTTGGAGGTCGTGCTCATAAAGAAGTTTAAGAACTCTTCTTGGTTCTCTGTACAGAGATCCTTTGTCCTTGTTTATTAATAAAAAGATTCATATGCGTCTAAAATAGTTTTAGTTTATAATTTTAACGAATAGCGCACTAATGCATTATATAATTATGGATTCTGATACAAAGAACCTTTTCTATGAGTGTTGTAATGCACAGCTTGCTAATCTTGTTGCTAATGACATGGATCTGACGTGTGTCTTTAGTGGATTCCCTCAGATTCTTGAAAGTTCGTCCTTAGTAGATTTATCTTCCTTTTCTTGTGGTGTGAAGAGCCGTTTTAATATCTTTATGAGCATCTTCTTTTTGGAGGAAAGTCTTCCTTTTGGCCCGATGGTAGAAACCTGGAGTCAATCTAGAAAATGAACATTCATGGACAAAACATAAGGAAGTTGTACCTTTTTTTAATATGTATATCGGGATTCAGACAATAATTCTGAAATACATTTGATACACAGTGACATTTTTGAAGACATGAAAGATAACTAAGTATGAACCAAATTTCCTATGTCTCATTAAGAAAATGACAAACGACATCAAATTATGAAACTTCCTTAAGTTTTGTCCACGAATGTAATCCACAGCATCTATGATATCAAGGTAGATTTGTCGACCTCCAGTTTGTCTTCTATAATCTACTCAGTATCTCCACCAAATTTAACGTAAAAAATCAGGAAAGACAAACTTCGCGATGACGAGCCAATTTATTTTTGATTCAAACATATTCAACCTTTATCGTGAAGATAGGGGCTGCCTGGCCGGCATTCATATTTATATAAAAAATAGACACTTCGGCTAGTTGGAGTTTTTATTTTTATTTTTATATTATATATTTTTATTTCCAAGATCATATTCTTTGACGGGTTTAATATTTGTTTTTGACTCGCGCTTTAGATTTTGTACTAAATTCGAAAAATCACGTGAGAACGCCCTTGCAAACCTCAGAACAATTTTTAACGCCTTGCCAAATGCTTTATTTTTATTTACTTCTCCTGACGAAGACAAAAGATTTTTTTCGAAATGTTGAGAAAATTAAAAACTCCAACTGGCCGAAGTGTCTATTTTTTATATAAATATTCAACCTTGTTCAAACAAAAATGCTACAAGAATATTTTACTGGGTAACACAACATATTGAAAATACTAATATTTAGATTAAACAATAAACATTCTGCTACAATCAATTTTCGATATTTCAAAACCTTACCTACAATTAAACAATTTGAATAATAATAGAAAAAGTTATAATGGTTTTCCATTGTTGAAAGTCAGTGTAAATATTTGTATTTATTTTTTGATTTGTTTATGTATGTTATTTTTTAAATGTTTGATATTTTTATATATGCAAATTATATCTTTGATTTATATTTGTTGGCGGATATAAATTTAGAATAATTTTTGATGATTTGCATTTGTTTAGATAGATTCTTTTTTTTTTTCTTTTTAATCGGTGTAGATAGCTCAGTTGAATATTAAAGTCATTTGTTTCAGTTGCTGTGTTTTGATATAGGCTTCCTTCTTGGGCAACACGTGAACCCAACCTCCTGGAAAGTTGCGCGCGTATTGCATTGGATCTACGCGGCCGTTACACCCATAATCTACTGCTTTTAATAGAAGAATACTTTTGATATAAAAAGGATCAGTAGACAATTGACAATTTAAACAATTTTATTGATTCGTCTAATTAATTGTTAAAGAAATAGAACCAAAACCATATATTTCTAGCCAATGGTGTTTTAACATATAATTTCTAAAAGGATCTCTAGATTGACAATTTAAACAAATTTGTTCATATTTCAATCAAAATTGCTATAGAAAGTGAAATTAAGATCAAATAAACGATTATATATAATAAAGGAGTAAATGAAGGGTTGATAAAATGTATAATGAAATTAATATACTTGTATATTTAATTAAAAATGCATATATTGGATCAAAATATCATTTATTTTACCAATATTTCAGTTGGCTGAAAGCCAACCTTTATCAAGGTGTTATAACATATTAAAGTGTGTCAACAAAAAACTCAGCGATATGATATTTTAATCCTATAAATGCCTTTTTAATTTGAAATGAACCAGGCGATAAGGAAGTTGGGTGTCTTTATATATAAAACGAGCACGAGCTTTCGGGTAAAAACCTTCTACAGGCGGCTATCACATAGCATCTTGCTCATCCATTTTGCTATGTGATAGCCGCCTGTAGAAGGGTTTTTACCCGAAAGCTCGTGCTCGTTTTATATAAAAAGACACCCATCTTCCTTATCGCCTGGTTCATTTCAAAGTTTGCTAGGAAGAGTTATTTGCAATCATATGCCTTTTTAATTAAAGATTTATTTATGGATTGCTCTATTTTCAATATACTTGTATATGTATACAGAAATTTCTTCAGCAAGGGAAATTTCCCACCCCCAAAACTATCAGTAGAGATTAAATCAAATGTGAATACCATTATAAAGTTTGTAATATCACATAAGACATATATTAGTTCGAAACTATTATAGACGCGTATGATTCTTTTTAAATATAAACAATATCTACTGCCCTTAGTGCAATGGAAAAATGAGCCATGCCCACCCATAAATTTTTACATTGCAGTAAGGACAGTAGAAATTGTTTATTATTAAAAAGAATCATACGTGTCTATAATAGTTTCGAAATTTGATAACAGGTGACGCGCTAATGCATCATTACATATAAAAGTATTAATATATTTATCTCTTTGAAAATAGAGCAATCCATTAATAAATCTTTAATTAAAACGGCATATATTGGATCAAAATATCATTTATTTTACCAATATTTCAGTTGGCTGAACGCCAACCTTTATCAAGGTGTTATAACATTTTAAAGTGTGTCAACAACAGAATTATGTGGCGCTTGGTTTGTTGTTGACACACATTAAAATGTTATAACATCTTGATAAAAGTTGGCGTTCAGCCAACTGAAATATTGGTAAAATAAATGATATTTCGATCCAATATATGTCTTTTTAATTGATATATATATATATTTATCTCTAAAATGATAATAATTTCATAATATTAATATGATAAATAAAATAATAGGAAACGTGTTTATTTATTCAATTGAGATCATATTCGCTTCAAGAGATAGAAATTTATCCAATTACACAAATTTGTTCGAGATTTGACCGTTATAATGATGGAGAGAGGAATGGCTGCGACAATCAGTGATAAATCCAATCAGATTAGGAAGGTTGATGTACAAATCTGTGGATTAGGTTCGCCATAATTGAAAGTTAACCGCTGCATCGGCCATCGCACGTCTTAATCTCCCGTCCAATCCCCTCGGCTTAGCTCTAACCCTTTGTGTTCATTAGACGCTCAACCATATTGCCCCATGTTGGCAATTTATTAAAGCTCGTTTGGATTGCCTTTCTGTTTTCACTGTAATGATGTGAATAGGTTAGTACAATGAGAATATGTATTTAAAGCTTAGATAACTACAGATTTGAGGTTTTCACTGTAATCAATATTTTAGTATGATAGCAATATGCATTCAGAGCTTAGACAACACCATATTTGAGGTTTTCATTGTAATTATGTTAATAGGTTATTACGATTTGAATATGCATTTACAACTACAACTTCTTAGATCACAGCATATTTGAGACTTTCACGGCAATGATGTGAATAGGTTAGTACAATGTGAATATTTATTTACAACTCAAACCTCTTAGATCACAGCATATTTGAGGCTTTCACTGTAATGATGTTAAAATGTAAGTACGCGATGTGACAATATACATTCATACATCTTGAAATTTTCAGATAACAGTATATTTGAGGTTTTCACTTATATCATGTTAATATTTCAATATAGCCATGATATTATTCCTTTTTTATCTATTGATATTCTATTGATATAAAATTTAAAATAATGTACTTTCCACTGTAAATTTTCAAATTAAAGATACTTCGGCCAGTAAATCTTTTTTATTATCTCGACGTTTCGACAAAAATATTTTGTCCTCGTCAGAAGCGAAAATCTAAACATTTGGCAAAGCGTTAAAAATTATTCTAAGACTGCAAGGGCGTTCTCACGCGATATTTCAATTTTTTGTCGAAACTTCGAGACAATAAAAATATTTACTGGCCGAAGTATCTTTTATTCGAAGAACTATGAATTCTGGCCAGGCAGCCTCTATCTTTACGATTCCACTGTAGTGTTGTTCAGAAATAGCTAGTAACAATTTACTTTGAAGATTATATAAATAATAATAGTTTTAGCCACACACACAACAATTTATATATAATATATACCAGTATATATAACAGGAAGATTACAAATTCATATGGGATTTATATTTTCTTCTACATCGGTTCTATATGCACATATGTCAGCCGTGACCTACATCAGAGAAACTGGGAATATTGGCGACACAAATATACCATCAAACTATAAATGAATATCATTATTATCTAACTTATCGAAACTCTTCACATCCATATTAAAGACTAGGTTGAACAGTTGGATAGGAAAAAAGGGGAATATTGCCGGAAAATCAAGCAGGTTTCAGAAGAGGATATTCCTGTCAAAATCATATTGTCAAGCGGCTCAGCGGCTCTAACCACCAGAGGACCCATGGGACGCCTGTCAATTATCCCTGGACTCCGGGGGTGAGGGCCACGGGTGTGAGGGGTTCTAGGAATCTGGTTGGCGGGGTGGCTGACGTCCTCATTAGGATTATCTTTAACTTGGGGTAAGTTGTACTCTCTCTCTCCCTATAAATACCCCTTATAATAAATTAATTATTCCCAAACTTGCCCTTGCTTTATTCATCTCCGCGACAATATATTCACACTTAACTCACTGATTCAAATGACGCTGAGCCGCAAAAGAAGTAGGTTATATGCTTTTTGTGGACATCAAAAAGGCTTTTGATTATTTCTTTTGCCGTTACACCAACCATAGCTAGAAATAAAAAGAGACGTTTTGTTTTCTTATTGGATGAAATGTCTGTGAGATGTGATTTATCTGTTGGTATTATTTGAAGATGACATGTCATTGGTCCGTTCTTTGTTCCAATTTTTCATTCTCTGTGGTATTTATGTGGTAACAAAGAGCCTTGCTTTTCCCTTTCTATATACATGAAAAGTGCTCTTTATTGTTATTTAATAAAATTTGTAAATTCCGTTAAATATATTTGAGATTATTTATGTTTTCTTTTATTTATTTCAATTTAAAGCGCTATGTCCCCCTAGGGACACTTGCGCTGTCATACATGTACGCCTTTACATTTGTCTTTACATATTTATTTACAATAATTTTAAGCCGTAAAGAGAATAGTCAATGTTTATTTATGTTTTCTATATTCGCTAGATTGAATGATTAGAAATTTTGTAGATTGTCTATTTTTTTAATTATCTATTTTATTCTTCGTTGATTGAGAGATGTATAATGTCGCTGGAGATCCGCTGGCGATTCTCCACCAAACTTTGCAGTGGTGGCATAGGTGCTATGTACATATTTATTGTACATAGTTATATATAGAAGCAATGGGCGCTTCTCCCGTCAAAATAAACGTCAGAATCTGACGCCATCTATTGACCGTCGCCGCAACTAGCGGCATCGGGTCGGTGACAAAGCCACAAACACCAACTTTGGCAAACTGATAAGCGTCCACATATAGTTATATATATATATATATATATATATATATATGTTAAATATAGAGCAATCCATTTTTGATAATTAAAATAGGGGAATATTTTGGATCAAAATATTTATTAAATTTCAATATTTCGGCGAGGCTGTTCGCATATCTTCTCGAAAAAATTTCAAAAACCGTGTAAGCTTATTATCCGCGTGATGCGCGCACGAGAAATGTTGTTTTATATAGCATATGTCGGCGCGACCAGATCATCCAATATGAATTACTCTGTCGAAATATTAAAATTTAATAAATATTTTGATACAAAATATGCCCCTATTTTAATAGTTATATATAGATGGAAATTTTGCCGATCAAAAAAAGATAAATACATACTCGTTTCAGGCTGTTGATTCTCATCAGCGTGGTGCAAGCTCTACCTCAACGACCAAAATAAACTGGCCATTCAGGCATCCTGAAAAATCATGAAACGGGTATTAAAGGCCAGAATTACGTAAGAATGCGACACAATGCGTGAAAAATAGTACAAATGTGATAATGTATTGGGATAAGGTGCAAAATTGAGAAAGAAAAAGGCATCTTCTTATCGTGCAATTGAAAGAAAGATGATGGCTTGCGATTATTTGTACAATTCGGGAATAAGTAAAAATCAACGAGTAGTTAATATTTCATAGAAAGTTGGAATCCTCTGATAAGTATAAGTAAAGGATATGAAGCGTACGAGGATACTTTTCTTTTAAACTTTAATGAAGATTCAAGCTTTCGGGCGAAAACAGCCCTTCTACAGGAAATTATAGAAAAACATTTTCAAAAAGTAACGTTTGTAAACAAAAATGGTATCTCTATTGATCTTGTAACGCGTGAATGTGAAATGAAACGTGGATGTGAGATTTATTCACGCGTTACAAGATCAATAGAGATACCATTTTTGTTTACAAACGTTACTTTTTGAAAATGTTTTTCTATAATTTCCTGTAGAAGGGCTGTTTTCGCCCAAAAGCTTGAATCTTCATTAAAGTTTAAAAGAAAAGTATCCTCGTACAGTTAATATTTCGTTTAAAAAAAGACACTTAGGCCAATTAAAGTTGTATTTTCTCTACGTTTCAACAAAATTATTTTGCCTTCGTCAGAATAAATTAAAAATAAAACATTAGGCAAAACGTTAAAAAATGTGTCTGAGGTTGGAAATGCGTTCTCACGCGATTTTTCAAATTAAATACCTAAATTCGCGTGATAATGCCCCTAAAATTTCAGAACAATTTTTAACACCTTGAATAATGCTTTATTTTTATTTATTTCTCCTGACGAAGGCAAAAGAATTTTATTGAAACGTTGAGAAAATAAACCTTTAACTGATCGAAGTGTCTATTTTAAGAAAGATATATAAATGCCGGTCAGGCAAGCTTTATCTTCAAGATAGTTGATATTTATTTCAATAGATGGCGCAAGCCATCAGCAACCTTTAGTTGTACGATTAGCTGATACCTTTTCTTAATTCTTTATTTATTTTCTTCTCTCGACGTTTCAATGATATAGTCTCTCTCTTCATTTATATAAAGTATATAAAGTAAGTAATATAAAGCCAACAGCTCAGTCACAGTGCAATGGCTTCCAGCTCACGTTGGAATTCCTGGTAATGAGCTGGCAGACTCTCTGACAAAGGCTGGAGCTCTTGGCCTACCTGAAGCCAGAGAATCTACCACCCAAATAGACGAAAGAGACCTCCTCCGTACCATCAAAACCCAATGCCTGCAGGAATGGAAATCTGATTCTGCACATGACTGGTACAGAGCAGGAGAGACAAGCACCGGTTCTGTCCTCCCAAGAGAACAACAGTCTTTGATTTCCATACTTAAGTCTGGTCACCTACGGACAATGACTTTCCAGAATGGTTGCAAGGTTTTCCCACTCTGTACTAAGTGCAATTCTCAGCCTGCAACCCCAAGACATATTATTGACTGTATTGACTCATCCATTGATGAGCTCTACTCTTCCCCGGCAGACACCATCAAAAGTCTCAAGCTTTACAAGCTTGATACCTTACTGTGATTGAGTGGAGATAAGAAAGAATAAGAAGATTTATATAAAGTTCAATTCATAAGAACACGTTTAATTACGCTTCCTATAAGTTAGTATCAATCCTACAGCCTCAAAGTGGTGGGAGGCTGTAAACAGGTAGCCAGGACGTCGGGAGTTTAACTCCTGGTAGGGCCACCCTGTACCCGGCTAATGTATCAATTGTCTGTTCTCCTTAGGAGCATCTACACTCCATGTTAGGAGACACAAAATTTAGATTTTATCTTTTTCAAACTAATCCAACGTTCAAGAAATATTTTTTCCTGAGAGATGTACCAAGCTTCATTACTCCTGATAAATACACTACTTTGTTCTTCCCAGGCAAATGACCTTTTTTATGTTTTCTATTTGACTTGAGAGTTATAAATGATCCAACATGTGAATGCTGTCTAGATGTTGAAACACCATCTTTTGTTGGCTTGCCCTCTGACTAACCAAATTGTACTTGCTTACTTTGACATAATGCCATCTTTCTGTATATACTCAATCTTATGAAAACTTTGGCAAGTTTAGAGCAATTTGTACACAAATATATAAATCACTACTAAATTATCGTGTAAATAATTAAATATATATATATATATAAATAATTCTAATATAGCACAATAGTCTGATAGACTTCGTGCTTCTGTAATAATAAGTTAAATATCAGGAGACCAAAAGAAGCAAAGTCACACTGAGTGGTACTTCCAGGTCTTCAGACCAACAGCACCCCTCTTTCCTTCTCCATGATGTCTACACCCAAGACTATAATTGAAAAGCTGAGACAATGGAACCTAATGGAGATAGTTTAAACGACTTGAGAAATGAACAAAACAGCAACATAAGCTATTATAAACAAGGCGATACTCTATAAATTCAAATTCCATGTAAGTTATAAAAATAAAAGACAAAAAAACAACACCAATTCTTTACTTTCAATTGTAAATATATTTAAATTATTGAGTAGAAAGAGAGATTTTCATTAAAATTATAAGGAGAGAAATGTGTGACGTGGAAAGAACATTAAAATAAACAATAATAAATAAAATAAATTGAAATCTCTTATTTCTCTATCGGAAAATATTCAGTGAAAATTTTTTTTAAATCAATATAAATCAAACGAGAGGTTTTTTTTCTATATTTAATAGAAAGTGAATAAGAAAGAAGCTCGAACAAATCCAATTATTGAGCAGAAGAAGTCTGTAATTATCAGAAGATAATTTGAAAGGACATGTTTAAGAAAAATCTCATTCTACCCATAAATACTGTCTTGTTTGAATTTAATTAAAATGAATAAGGATTAAAAAAATTCTTTATAGGACAATTGAACGCCGCTTTTACAACATCAATGGAAATTGAAAATTAACACTTTTATATATGATCTTTATATAAATAGATGTGTGTGTGAAAAAAACAATTAAAATAATAATGGAAATAGAAAATAATAAATAAAAAGGTCAGATGTTGGTATTAAAATCGATAAAGGGCATATCCTGACCACGCCACATGTGCTTTTTAGATGGCAGAGCGCCATCTAGTGTAACAGAAATTAACTAAACGTTGATTTAACTTGTTCCCTGATATTTGGCCAACTCATTTTTTTGATAAATCAAGAAAAGTCAACCATATATATAGTATATTTTAAACTGTATAATAATGACACTTTCTATTTGCTACCACCCCCATATTTTGTATATATGCTATATCTTTATTAATAATACCTGTACACCCTTTTTGTATATAAACTAAAATTGGTGACGTCAAAATAAAGATCCAAAGAGAGAGCGGTCAGCTGGTGGCAGCAGGGACAGAAGGGTGGAAAAAGGCAACGCCCAGCCCATGTGGGGTCCCGAGGGACATTCTTATAGAGACCCCGCAAAACAGGACAAGTTTTGGCAGGGGGTCAGCAGATGTTCTAGGGGGTGTTTCTCAGCAGTCCGCTTCAGGCTGGCTCTCACAGACAGTCTCTCCTTCCATAAGCATCCAAGTTAGTGTCATGGCCTCTACCTCTGTCCCGTGGGCTGTCCCCGATCCCCCTTTGTGCTAACATCTAGCCCTGCCTCTGCTTCTTGTTGTCCGCGTGTGGGAAGATCAACACTCGCCTCACGTACACGACTGCCAGTTCATCCATACGTAGGCACATTGCAACAATATTACAGAATATATAATAATACAAAGCAATAACGTGCCATCTATAGATAACGAATGAAGACATTAATATTCGAATGTTTCTTTCACAAATAAATTCTACTGTCCTTACCACTGATCAGCCAAGCCCTCCCAATATTTCTCATCGCAGTAAGGACAGTAGAAGTTTTATTTATTTTTGAAAAGAAATATTCGCGTCTCAATGTTTTCATTGGTTATATATATAAACATATACGTTTGGTAAACCAGAAAAAATGGAGAGCAAGAAAAAGGTAAAATGAATGAATTTCAATATTAAAAATATCAACATAAATGTTGATCATAATTTAAATTTTATTGTACTCAAGTTTTTGTAAATTTTATATTTTTACGAATGGTGATGATTATAAATTTTTGTATTTTTAATCGAACACAACATATCAGGCGTATGTTTCTTTTTTAAATAAAAACAATTTTCCGCTGTCCTTACTCTGCAATGATAAAATAATGGGAGGGCTTGGCTCGTCAGTGTTGAAATCCAGAACGGTTTCACCAGTTTAATCTACCATACCACAGTACTATTGCATTTGTATGTTTTCCTTTTATACAGATACTGAAGTTAACCCTTTTGACAAGGTATTTTAAATGAACTATGGCTAGAGGCTTTAAGGATAGTAGAAATATATATTTATAGCCAAGCCTTTCCATTATTTTATCATTGCATTAAGGGAAGTAGGAAATTGTTTTATTTTGAAAGGAAATATACGTGTCAGAAAATAGTTCAAATTTATTATAACAGATGGCGTTTTAATTCATCATATATATGCTATATATGTTTTGAATGTTGTCAATATAAGAAATAGAAATTTGCATAGGTTAAAAAAAATTCTTACCCTACAAATTGAAAAAATATATATTTATTGAGTGCTTACGAGTCTTTCCCTTTTTAAACTGTAGATAAAACAAATGATACCTTGGAGAATGAAATATATAGGTTATACTCTTTCTATATATTTACCCATTTTCTATATATAAACCCATTCCTGCTCGAATGAACTGAGTTGTCACAACTGTTCTAAACACCCAATTTACAGAAATAAACAAACAAATCACAGGGTTAATGGGACGGACTGTCCTCTTTACAAAATACAAGTAGATAGAATTATAGATAGAACCCAATATTTTTATGATTTGGAAGAAGAATAGAACAGAAATATTCTCATATGAAATTTTCATAAGCGTTTTGCATAAATGTCCATTATGAAAGAAGCAAAAATTTTAACCATAGGAAAATTTAAATGTATACAACAGAATATTAGGAAAAGTATAATTGCAACTACCGAACTCAGAAGCTCTATTCGAGACAATCCTCCAGATATTCTCCTTCTTCAAGAGCCATATGTTTTAAATAGAAAGGTCGTGTTCGATATGGACTCGCACATAGTACATTGTTCCTCAACAGAAAACACTTATACTGCAACGGTTATATTTAATAAAAATATAAAATATAGGAAGTTGGAGGGTTTCACAAATCAGTTTTGTACATCAATCTCTATAAATACACCTAAATCTAGGACGATAATAGCAAACTTTTATATTCCTCCAAACAAATGCGCTGACAAACATTTGAACTTTTTAAAGAATTTGATAACTACCTTCGAGAGTACTCCCCTAATCCTCTGTGGAGATTTTAATTCCCGTCACCCGGTTTGGTTCGATAGAATTACAAACTCTAACGGATATAAAATGCAACCTATTATTAATGAATATAATATTTTTATTCACAATAACAAAACTCCTACCTGTCGTAATAAAAGCATAATAGATCTCACTATTTCAAACAGACATTCATTGAAACTGGTGAACAATTGGCAAACTTTTGAATTAACCAATATTTCCGACCATGTGACAATTTCATTTGATATCAATGTTAACTTAGATATTACAAACAATCAACAAAACTCTACATGGAAATTTAGTGAAAAGAAAGCAGATTGGTCACTGTTTTCAAATACAATTTCTAAACAAGAAGTAAGAAGATTGGAAAACGATATAAAAAAGGTCGAAAAAGAAACTGATATTGACATGGTAGTTGACAGGCTAACGGATATAATTCTGGAAGCTGCATATCAATCACTGGAGGTGAAATCTTCCAACTTCAGTTTCGATACCGGGATCAAGTGGTGGAACAAAGAATTAGAACAAAAGAAAAAGTATTTTCATTATGTGAGAAATCTATACTTTCATCATAAAGCAATTAGTGTTAATGAATATAAGTCTGTCAGAAATAAATATAAAAATAGTATTAGAAAAGCTAAGAGGAATAGTTGGCGAAATTTTATAGAAGAAAATGGATCTAATAATCCGTTTGGAAACGCCTATAAAACCTTGAAAAAACTGAGTTCCTCTAATCAACAAAAGGGATTACCAATAATTGAACAGGCACCAGTAGATTCTAAAGAAACTCTAATAAAAGATCTGGTTAATGAACTAATTCCTGATGATACAACTATATCGGATACTGCTCACCATACATCAATAAGGAACTATACACCGAATTTTACAAACTCCAACTCATGCAATATTCATAAGAAAGAAATAGAAGAGCTAATCGACAAAATTAATGTAAATAAATCTCCTGGTCCAGACAATATTAGTAATAATATGATAAAGAATGCTTTTCAACTAATACTTCCGATTTTACACTCAATATTTAATAAATGTATTCAAATAGGATACTTCCCAAAAAAATGGAAAACAGCAGCACTCAAAATAATAGCCAAACCCGGCAAAACCAATTATGAATCAGCTAAAAGCTACCGTCCGATATCTTTATTATCAAATTTTTCAAAGATTCTTGAAAATATTCTCAAAAATAAAATATATGAATTTTATATTCAAAACAATCTGTTAAGCTCGAGGCGGCACGGATTTATCAAGTCTAAGTCAACTATCACTGCTTTGAATACTATAATCGATGTATTAATGGAGCATAAGCGAAAAGAACTGTCTGCACTAGTTACAATAGATATCTCGGGGGCTTTTGATAATGCCTGGTGGCCAGCGATCATCAAAAGAATAGACTCAGATAATTTACCGGAAAAACTGATCAAAATTCTACAATCATATTTAAATTCCAGGATCATTTCTTTCAGTTACGACAATCTAACAACTTCAAAGCCAATTACTAAGGGGTGTCCTCAGGGCGGTCCGCTTTCTCCACTTCTATGGACAATTTTGTTGAATGATTTGCTGATGAATTTTCAGGTGCCCAATTGTGAGTTGATTTGTTATGCGGATGATATTTCGATCATATGCTGGAATAAAGATCTAGCATCACTAAAAATAGTTATAGAGGAAGCATTAAATACTATCGAATTGTGGTGTATTAAGAAAAAGTTAGAAATCAGTTCCGAAAAAACAAACATTTTATATTTGCATAATAAAGAGAAGATCCCAGTTAAATTTAAGAGTGGATTAATTTCACCAGTACAAAAATTAAAAATTTTAGGAATAACAATTGCAAATCATAGAAGAAAAAACAAATTGAATTTTGCTTTTCATATAGAGGAAATAGTGAGCAGAACTCTAAAAATAAAATTTTTTCTATTCTCTCTGTGCAGCAAATCATGGGGTTTGAGCTCCCATAAAAGAATTACATTGTATAAATCTTTATTCAGATCAACTTTAACATATGGATCAGAAATATGGTTCAATTTTTAAAATAAAAAATCGATACAAAAATTAAACTCAATACAATATCAGATATTAATATGGAGCATTCAAGCTTACCAGACAACTTCGTACAACTGTGTTCACAGTTTGGCTAAAACTCCATTGATTGCAGATTACATTGAAGCAAAAAATATGAAATATGACTTAAATAACTTATCGTTCGAGGACAAGCAAAAATACAACATCGATATTCCCTTTATAATTAAATCCTATATAGACGAAAGAATGTTGCTCTTACTGAATAATACAAACGAGACATTTACAAGTTTTTCAACCGGGGTATTCCAAATTATTTTCGCCCTAATTTCCACAACACACAATTTGTAACCAACCATGGTAATTTCGGGAGTTTTCTGGAAAGAATCCGCGCATCGGAGGATCCGGGCTGTTTTTGTGGATGCCGTATTCAAGATTCTACTCACCTTTTACTTAAGTGCCCAGCATTTCAAGACTACAGACTCAATAACGGTATTCTCTGTACCGATCCAAGAGAACTGATATCCAGCAGGGATTCATACATTGTATTCAATAGATTTTGTAAATTTATATCAAAGTTTTTAAATAATCTCATGTGTTAGGTATAATTAACTATGTGCTGTATATATGATTTTTTTTTTCCTTTTTTCTTTATTTTGAGGTGTGTTTAAATTAAATTACCTATGTATATAGTATGCTTGTTTGAAACCAATTTCAAGAATATGGAAAATGCCTTGAGCATATATTTTTGGATATATAAATAGATTCTCCCTCTCTCTCTCTTGTATTGCTTTCCTTTGGGCGCCAGTGTCCTTGGCGGGACATCGCGCTTTGTATTTACACAGTTGAATAAAGTTGAATATATTTACCATATTTTACCTTATTCTTGTATATATTTCATTTTCCATTGTATCTTCCAATCACAATAACTACAGGTTAAGAAAGTGTAATATTTGAAAGCTCCCCCAATGAATTTATATATTTTTTCAACTTTCGGTAAAACATTTTTATTAAATTTATGTCAGCTTACAAATTAAATTACAATACTATAGTACATGTTCTATAACTATAGTATATACACATTAGTATTAAAGTATAGTACTATATTACTGTACAGTAGAGCCTCCATGAGAAGACACCTTTCTATAAAGGACAGTTTTAATTTTCAAATTTTCCCATTTTTACAATTCAGCAACTCTCCGGTAAGAGGACAATTCTACATAAAGAACACTTCAACTCTGCAATTAGTTGTCCTTTACAGGGAGGTTCTATTGTACTATACTATTTAAACACTATATACTCGCATAATTTAAGGAAAAGACATTAAGGTATAAGTAAGAAGGAAATGCATTCTTGGATGTCTTCCCCCAAATAACGTGATGAAAGATACTATAGTTATTTGAATACTATATACGTGTTTGTGTGTAGCACACTACCTACAATAAACCAAACGGCACGATAAGAAAGTCTTAAGCATATGAACTTCGATAAAAAAAAGCAGAGAGTATCAATAATGTAGGTTGGATTATGATTAATTAGAAATATAGACTCGTCTCAACTTTCAAGAAGGCTTATTACATAACGTTTCAGCTATCTCCTGTCGTCTATTTCAAGGTGGAAAGCTTAACGCGAAATCTGACAGAAAGTCAAAGTGACATCTACAATACCATAAATATTTTCCTATATTATATATACACATCCATAACTTTATTAAGACCACCAATCTTATACAGATTCACCACAGGAAGGAAGAATAGATGGAGTTCCTCTACTCCAGGCAGCACAGCACCCAACAACATCCTCCAGGTCCGACACATGTCCAGTGGCCATACGTTCCTTCGTGCATAGGTTAGCGTATCACTGAAAAGGCGAGTGTGGAATCAACCGCGTTCTAGTCTTCGCTTTCCTCATCCAAATGGACCACGACATTCAGTGATTCTATTAATCTCCTCCGAACGGTTAGACTACGGTCTTGTAGAATTTATATAAATTTGTATACGTCGAGGTATAGAGCAAGAGTTTATAGTAAGGCCAATGATGCTGTATTTTTTCTTCTATTTAATTATATTTTATCAATAACTAAACGTTCCAGTAAAAATATCATCACCACATATCAATTTCGGAAGATAATTGCTCGATGCAAATATTCATATGCAATTATACTGTCCTAAAATATTATGTCCATAGTTTGCTAAAAAAAACATCATACCTAAATTTCCATCTTTCATTGTTGAATACATAGGTAGAATCGTTCAATAAAGTATTAGATCCCTATAAAGCGGTCTGGTGGATTAGAGTGTGCAAAACCGCAGGGGTGTTCCCCTCTGATGAGCCAAGCCCTCTCACTTTCTCATGGCAGTTAAAAGAGTAGAGAATATGTTTTGTTTGTAAAATAAATTTTCGTCTTCTTAGTAGTTAATTTTTCTACAAATAGATATCGCTTTATTGCCTTTTAATTAATTTATGCTTAACTGGCATTGTCCTTATTGTTGGCAGAAGAGCATTATTTGATGCAAATATTTATATGTAATTTTACTGTTCCAAACACTAATGTGATAGATTATATAAAAGGGCGTACCTTTCTGTAAAGAAAAAAAAACAAATTTTTCTTAAAATATTTAGAGAGATTGCTCCCTCTTATCAATTTATTGCACTAAATATTTTAAGAAAAATTTGTTTTTTTTTCTTTACAGATCCAGGTACGCTCTTTTATATTATCTTAATTAATGGATCGCCTTTTGACTCAAATTAATGCAATAATTTGCTAAAAATATTATTCCCAAGATCGCATTCTTCAATGCAGAGTTTAAAAGTAAAATATTTCGTAAAAAGTGTTAGAACTCTAAGAAACCGTCCTTTGTATTAAATTGGAGAAAACGCTAAGATGGTTCACCATTGAGAAGATAAGCCCTTTTACTTTTTCATCGTATTTATATAAAAAAAATTGACACTTCGGCCAGTTGGAGTTTTTTATTTTCTCAACGTTTCGACAAAAATATTTTGTCTTCGTCAGGAGAAGTAAATAAAAATAAAGCATTTGGCAAGGCGTTAAAAATTGTTCTGAGGTTTGCAAGGGCGTTCTCACGTGATTTTTCGAATTTAGTACAACATCTAAAGCACGAGTCAAAAACAAATATTAAACTCGTCAAAGACTTATGATCATGGAAATAAAAATATATAATAATAAAATTATAATAAATTAAGTAAAAATAAATAAATAAAGTAATATAATAATAATAATTACAAAGATTATTATATAGATTTCTCTAACTATTATGTCCAATATTTTATCTAGCTTATTAACTACTTTTTAAATTCATCGTAGTAAGGACAATAGAAAGTTTGTGTTATTTGTAATACAAACATTCGTGTGATTAATAGTTGCATTTATAATCTACTAGCCGAATGACCCGGGCAACGCCCGTGTTTTACCCGATTGAATGTTTTGATTGGCGCCTTAAATAAATGCATATATTAGTTAATAACTATAGCCTATGTGCTTTATCTGTCTATGTACTGTTGGCTTCCGTAGGCGTCTCATACTGGGAAAAAGAAAGAGAGGATTCCATTTAGTTATTAACTAATATATGCATTTATTTAAAGAGCGACCCGCTCCAAAACAATAGTTACAAAAACGAAAGAGCGAGTGGAGAAGGCATGATGGGGGGGGGGGGGGGGGGGGGGCAAAGGTGGCGTGACCGTAGTCAACCAATAGGAGGGCGCCATTCCAAAAAAAAAAGCAAACGGTGACAGAGACGACTGATGAGGAATGACGCTCGTACCTGTATATAGAATAAATATCACGTTTCGTGTTCAATAGTTCAATTTTTAATATATAGATAACACAATTCTTATATTCAAATATATATCGTTATAAAAAAAACAACACTATGTGGCTATAAGTATAATAGTCCGTTTCGATATACAAAAGTTTCATTTTATTTGTGCATTCAGCTTTGTCACGATGTCAAATAAACGGAGCCAACCATTTTTTTCTATTTAAATTTGCTGTTAGGATCTTTGGCGAGAGAGACAAAATTCCGAAGTCATCATGAAGATGATGATAATAGATATTTTAAATTCACAGAAGTCCCTTTGTTTTTTCTAAAGGCGCTTCCATTAAAATTTTCATTGTCAGCATTTCAGCAGTTTCATCTCTTTTTTTGTTGTTTCCAGCTTGGAAAATTGCCAGATTTCCCCAAGAGAGAACCCTGCTTTTAAATTTATATTTTTCTTCATTTTCACCTCTTTGTTTTACAAGAAAAGAAACAAAACGTTACCAAGAAATTGATTATCTTGGTTATTTTTGGGAAGAATATTTAGTTCGTTCTTTTGTCGAAACTTTATCTTTTAGGGTTTTATAGAGGTTTAGTTACAGTTTACTATATCTATGAGATAGCTTAGTGTGATTGTCACTGAATCGATCTGGATGACTATAAACTTTAAAAGTCGCATAAAAGTTGGTGGACGAGTGGGTAACACCCTCGATTCCCGACAGTCATGAACCGTGTTTTAATCCCGCGTTAGCCTTTTGTTTAATATGTGAACTTCACATACTATTCATTGTTGTAAATATCATAAAATAGGTTGCTCATGTTGAGCGATACCTAATGAATTGATTTTGGAATAAACTTTAAAAAAGAACGATGAGGATTAATATTGAAATTTATTTTAATTTTCAATCAGTTTCAATGAGAAAGAGATTAATTGAAACATACTTAATTGACTTCTAGTGACAAGAAAACAAAGTTACAATAAAATTACAGTTATAAACAATAGAATTTATAAATATTGTCGCGTTGCAAAATAGACGCAAAGAGAGGTAAACACGAACGGACAATGAAAGAGAGATTGGTTTAAACATACTTAATTGACTTCTAGTCAACAGAAAAACAAAGTTCCAATAAAATTACAGTTATAAACAATAGAATTTAAAAATATTGTCGCGTTGCACAATAGACCTGAGGATAGGTAAACACGAACGGACTTTATTCTCTGTAACCACGGTCTACCATAAAATTGTATCTACGCGCATTTATATAGCTATTGAATTATTCAAAACTATGTAAATAAATAAAATATAAAGTTTTCAAATAAATTAACCACATTACAATATATACAATATATTTATAAAACGACATTTGAAATATATCCCGGATGTGTTTCTTTTCAACGAAAAATCAAAATGTATTTCAAGGAGAAATAACGATTATTTATAACCTTTGGGATGAAGTATGAAAGGATAAATTGTGAAGAGTAATGATAAACGGAAAAATAAAAGTGTCCAGGGATGGGAGTCGAACCCACAGTGTTCCAATGTGCTTACCGGGCAGATGCCATGTCCACTAGGCTACCCTGGACATATTTTCCGTTCGTAAATAATACATAAAGTAATTTATAATAGTATATATATTTATTTATATCAAGCTCGAAGCCTTCTCAGAAGGGACGTCAAGATTAAATCAAGCCCGGCCTGAGTTTGGTCTTTGGTTATAATAGAGTTTTTATTACCAACATGTTCAATTGCCATGTTGAGGAATTTGCAGAGAATGGTCTTGTTTCCTGGAGAGAGCTGCTTGGAGAGTACCTCCCTCACATGGAAGAGAGAGATATTAATAATAAAATAATAATAATATAAAAATAGTTATTATAGCAGCTTTACATACCCAAGATAGTGGACATTGCTGCTGCTTTGATAGAGATGCATGGAAACATCTGAGGCTCTTTTTTGGACACGAAAACCACGACAACAATGCAGTATACACACCCAAGATAGTGGACATTGCTGCTGCTGTGATAGAGATGCATGGAGACATCTGAGGATCTTCATTGGACACGACAACAATACAGTATACACATCCAAGATAGTGGACATTGCTGCTGCTGTGATAGAGATGCATGGAGACATCTGAGGCTCTTCATTGGACACGACAACAATACAGTATACACACCCAAGATAGTGGACATTGCTGCTGCTGTGATAAAGATGCATGGAGACATCTGAGGCTCTTCATTGGACACGACAACAATACAGTATACACACCCAAGATAGTGGACATTGCTGCTGCTGTGATAGAGATATATGGGGACATCTGAGGCTCTTCATTGGACACGACAACAACAACAATACAGTATACACACTCAAGATAGTGGACATTGCGACTGCTGTGATAGAGATGTATGGAGACATCTGAGGCTCTTCATTGGACACGACAACAACAACAATACAGTATAAACACCCAAGATAATGGAAATTGCTGCTGCTGTGATAGAGATGCATGGAGATATCTGAGGCTCTTCTTTGGACACGAAAAAAAAAACAGTGTATGTCCATTATTTCCTTGAAAACCATAATAAAGATTCTAACCTTCAATGTATAGCATATATAACTAGAATCGTCCAATACAGTATTGGAACTCTAAGAAGCGGTCTGATAGATTATATTTACGAAACTGCTAGGAGGGTTCACTGCTGATAAGTCAAGCTCTCTCAATATTTTTTCATCGCAGTAAGGACAGTAGAAGTTTATTTTACGTGTAAAATACGATTTTGTGTTTTAATGTTTTAAAATTTCTTATATATAAGTGGACATGGCATCTGCCCGGTAAGCGGAACAATGTGGGTTCGATTCCTTTCCCTGGACACTTTTATTTTTCCGTTTATCATTACTCTTCACAATTCATCCTTTCATACCTCATCTCTAAAGTTAGAAATAATCGTTATTTCTCCTTAAAAATAAATTTCGATTTTTCGTTGAGAAGAAACACATGCGGGATGATTTTTAAATGTCGTTTTACAATAACAAACCGCATTATATTATATTGTATAATATATATATATATTATATATATTGTCAGGAGGACAGAGTTTCCTGGTATTTTCTCTTATCTGGACTGGACCGACCGGTCGGGGAAAACAGTGGCGCCACGTGGAAGGAGGAAAAACTCAGTTCTCCCCTCTTGTTCTAACTGCTGGGTCGATTTGGCTCATGTACATAGTAACTTTTATCTTATATTTAAAATCTCTCATATAACTAATTAAATGATTCTTTAAAGTAATTCGGAAGCCTATTTGATTATTTATCATTTCGACAATATAGAGACATCTACTGATCGATTGCCCGGCATTTCAAGATTATAGAATGAAGAATGAACTAGTTGTTTGTGAACTTAACGATTTGATTTCCGATAAAAAAAAATCATATTTAAAGTTCAATTCATTTTGTAAACACATTCTAAACTTTCTAGAATATCTGGATCTCTAATGTTTTCATGCGTTGAATAATGTAAATAACTTATGTAAATAAACTTTTCTCCTTGTTTGGCGCAAGTATCCCTTGCGGGATATAGCGCTTTGGAAATAAAATAATTGATAATTAATATATAGAGAAAATTGTTACTTATTTACATATAATCATCCTAAGAGTGTCTCCCACCTATAAGAGTTCTCCTTCAGTTAGGGTGCATTCATGAATATCCAGATTTAAGAAATATTTGAATATGTACGTCTAAGCATAGATCAGGATGTCAGAGCGTTGTTATCAGAGCCTAGCCCTATGCAGCTAAAATGACAAGCTCTCAAGCGTTAGCTTATTATCAGGCCAATTGTTTCGCAAATACTTACAATGTATTACGATGCACTAGCGCGCCATCTGTTATCAAATTACGAAACTATTTAAGACGCGTAATATTCTTTTTAAAATAAAACAATTTCTACTGTCCTTACTGCAATGGAAAAATTAAAGGGAGGGCCTGGCTCATCAGTGGTGACCCTCCCAGCGGTTTCGCCAGTTTAATCTACCATACCGCTGTTATATTGCATTTTTGGAACTTCCTTTTATAGTGATACTGATGCTTGACTCTTCGAATGGGTATTTTAGATGAACTATGGACATAAGCTTTTAGGACAGCAGAATTACATATAAATATAAATATATAAAATGTATATAGAGGTGTAAAAATAATTTACATATTTTAAAAAAAATAATTCTACAGCTCTTTATGTTCTGTTGGTATTTACAAAAATATTGGTCTGGTGATCAGCTAAGACTTGAAACCTTGTCATTTCAACTTGATAAAGAACATCTTACAATTATCTTGAATGGAATGAAGGTTGAAAATGGAACACCAAGAATAAGTAGACAGAAAATTATAAAAATTTCAGGGTAGACGCGTTTCACCGAGGTATGTAAATGATGTAAAATGCGCAGCTCTCGTGCGTACGGGGAGTAAAATATAAAGGAAGGAACTTACAGAAAGGACAGTATTAGTGCCGTTATTTCTTCAAGGAAAATCACCGAAAAAATGTTGTTCTTGTTTCAAAAGACACGTGTAATAGCAGACAATGTCAGGCCGTCTTCCCGATTTACCCATTTTACCCGATTTACATATTGATCTTCAACTTTCGAGATTATTTTAAGAATATTTAGTTACCCTTTACATCACACTGATTGGCTAATGAACTTAACTCTGAATACGGTCACGTGACAGTTACCATTCAATCAGAAAACGAATGAACATTGAAGGGTCCACACAAAATATTTAATAATTTTGAGTTTTTATAAAATCTAGAGTATTAGAAGTTTTTTATCAAGCAGTTGTAACATTTCAAAAAAATGTTATAAACACCGTTACGCTCTAATCTCAATTATCTACAAAACTTCTTTCTAAAACTTCATATACCTAAATTCAAGAATATCTTCTATTTTTTCGATTTTTTCAAACTTTTCGTTTCCATATTTTTTATTCGAGCAATTTTATTGGTAAAAATGTAAGGCTACATGTCTTATCAACCTGTTTTACCGCAGGAAAACAGGAAAAAACTTCGCAGACGAAGATAAGTTCGAACACCAAACTTTGGATTATCCCATAAAAGTGTTATCTTTAAGCAACCGTTCGAAAATGGAAAAATTTAAAATGAGTTTTTCTCCAAAAGTTATATTTCTCAGGGATAAAATTTATATATATTTGTAAATATATATATTCACAAATATGTATATATATTTAATTCTCTCTATGTATATTTATATATATATATATATTTTTTTTTTAAGATAAAGATAGCATATCCATTTCATATATATATATATATTGTTTTGAATTATATTTAACAAATTTCTTACACACAATAGGTTCTCGAAATATTGCTAACTTTCTTTGAATCTACGTAAATTTTTCATTTTAACTAATATTGGAAATAAAAAAAATATATATATTATTTTGAAAATTTATATATTTTGGTGTGAGAATTTTTGAAATTTATGATTGATATATGTATTAAAATAAAAAAGGCATATCTTTACCACTTTCACATGAACCTTTTTTTTTTCACATAATATATGTATATTGTAGCGAAGCGTTTTTTTAATTTTTATTATCAAAGTATTATTTTTTTATGTTTTTATTTTGCTACTCTGTAATCTTTCCTCATTCCTTATCTTTTGTTTATCATTCATAGTTTGTTCTTGCCTGAAATAAATTGCTGTCTCATCCCGAAGTTTGTCTTCCCTAATTTTCCACGTGGCATTTTGGTGGAGATGCTGGGTAAATTAGGGAAGACAAAACTGAAGATCGCCGAGAAGACTTTGAAGCCATTGGTGCTGTGATCTACATTTTCCGAGACTGGCTCCAGGATTTCACCGCCGTGTCAAAGCCAAGACTTCGTTCCAAGATGACGATGTCCCTATAGACGATACGATGACAAAGACGATCTTCACGCTGCGAGAAAAAAAAGACACAAAGGTACTAAGGACAAAGTTCCAAGACTTCGATGGAACCCTTGGCAGAAGCACGTCATATCCATGTCAGTACCTACAATAATTGTAAGCTGTGGGTCACAGCTCCCATAGGGAAAGAGCTATGTAGCGAAGTGTTTTTTAATTTTTATTATCAGAGTATTATTTTTTTATGTTTTTATTTTGCCACTCTGTAATTTTCTCACATTGCTTATCTTTTGTTTATCACTCATAGTTTGTCCTTGCCTGAAATAAATTGTTGTCTCATCCCGAAGTTGGTCTTCTCTAATTTTCCACGTGGCAGTATACGTAGCCTTTGGGCTATTCTCTTTTTGTATACCGTATAGTATGTACCTGTGTATGTTTTACTTTATATAGTATATAATACATATATATAAATTAATAATTGTAATGTGATAATAATGTGATTGTAATGTAATATTTGTTATGTGATTATAATCTTCAAACATTAAAATTATATTTCTCATATATATTTAGTAAACCTACTTCTTATTATAATACATTAGCGTGCCATCTATTATGAAAATTCGAAACTATTATAGACGCGTAAGATTCTTTTAAAAATTAAGCAATTTCTACTGCCCTTACTCTAATGGAATATTAATGGGAGGGCCTGGTTCACCACTGATTTTTTTTAATTTATGCACCTTATCCCAGTACAATATCACATTTGCAATATTATTTCGCAAATTTAAAGATGTGACAAATGTAATACTTTCAGTTCACTGGTCGTATAATGAACAACGAATAAGTGTTTACATATACATATTTTGTTGTTCTTACATATTTCCATAAAAATGGAAGGAAAAAACAATTCTTTGCAAAGTTTTCGCTCAATAACAGGTATCCTCTCGATACTTCTATTTACATACTGGGGTTTGAAAGTATTTTTTTAACATGGTTCGTGTTTTTTCGCAATGTCACTGTTGTATACTTACAATAGAGCTCTTGTTTACTTTTGTCTACTATTTGTTACCTTCTTTTCTGTTTCTTTAATACTGTTACAAGTTCAGCAAATAAAAACATTAAGAAGCGAATGTTTCTTTAAAATATCAATCAAACCTCTACTGTACCCACTGCGATGAAATAGATGGGGGTTATTGCTATGTATTAATTTATACCTAAATGGCTTTGTACTTATTGTTTGCAGAAGAACATTGCTCGATTCAAATATTTATATGTAATTCTACTGTTCGAAAGGTCCATAGTTTTCTTAAACACCAAATCTGAGATTCCACCCTTCAGTGCAGCATATATAAGCAGAATGATCCAATACAGTATTATAGAGCTCTAAAGAATCAGTCTGGTAGATTGAATTGGCGAAGCCGCAGAGAGGGGAGGGAGGGGTTCAGCACTGATGAGTCAGGCCCTTCCAATATATTTTCATTGCAGTGGAGACAGTAGAAGTTTGATTTATGTTTAAAAGAAACATTCGCGTCTTTATGTTTTAATTTGCTGAATATAGTTGGCGCGGTATTGTTTTATATTAATATACAAGTTATCTACCTATCTTGATTCCTACATGTATACTGTTATATATTTAAATTTGTCTACTTATATATCTTTCTGATTCTTTTGCATACCTCTTATCTATTTATTGTATGAACAAGAAATGATACCGATTTAAATACATCTTCCAACTGTCCTTACTGTAAGGAAAATATATTGAGATGGTTTGCCTCATCGGTAGTAAAACTTCATAGCGGTTTCGTCAATTTAATCTACAATACCACTTCTTAGAACTCTAATACTGTATTGTGAAATTCTGATAATATGTATGTTACACTGAAATATGGAGTCTTAGAAATGGTGTTCAAGCAAACTATAAACATATAAGCTTATATGAAGTTTTTTTTTTATTATCCCCAGTACACATGGTACAGACCATGATTATCACGGTGGGGTAGAAGTTAGCGACTTCCTTTACTGTAAGTGCACCACATGTCTACACATGTGAAAAGCACTTCGACTTCTGCACTTACAAATTTGCCAGAGCCTTATTTTATTACTTACACTCGCTGGTAGGGTTGGACTTTTGCAAGAATCGGAGACCATTGGAGAATTTCCTTTTAAATCAGGAAAAGTGCCCAATGCGGGATTCGATCATGGGTCGTAGCGGTCGAAAACCAACGGTTTAGACGGTTTAGACCTTCCTTTCACCAACCCCCTATATGAAATTAGAATTACATACCTGGAGTACTTGAAATAAATGCTTGTTTAAGGTTTTAATATAGATCTATGGACATAAGCTTAGAGGTACCTTGTCCATATGGATGTCCTCTTCTGGATTGATGTCTGCCATATAGAAGGCTGCAAGGATTGCCGGGTATATATGGTCCGAAGTAAGGTGGGTGTTGTGAGAGTTATTGCAGTTCCTGTAGGACCTAATCATGTCTGGATTTATCTTCATTCCTTTAAAATGTCCTGTTCTGATTCTCTAAATTGAACAGGCAATATGCAGATAGAAATTTGGGGGGAAGAAAATGTATGCATGAAAAGATAACTGAATACGCGTCAAGATTGACATCAAAACTTAGCTCTCATCTTTTAACCCTATTTGCAAGCTACCAAACTCGAATCAGTAACAAAGTCACTTGACTAGCTTCAGGAAAATTCAAAACTCTCAATTTTATATTATGGTTTTTAACCTCGTGGTTTTGGCCCTCGTCATTTAGGTCGGGCTTTGATTTCATGAGATTTATTATGAAATAATAAAATCTTCCAAATTAAAAAAAAAAAAAAAAAGAAGTGTTTTCTAGTAAAGTGAATACGCTAATTCTATGATTGAGAATTTAGACACGGATTTCTTTCGGGGGGAAATTGTGAGGCCTAAATTAAAGGACACCTCCCATCAAATAGACAAACTGTGAACAGTTTTTATATATTTTTATCACCTAATTTCAAATAATCACATTTATCTTTGTTTAATTTATCTTTGATATTTGTAACAATAGACTAAGATTGTCAATAAAATATATGGAATTGTCAAATTGTTACATAGACATAGATCCTATGCGCCATTTTTAAAGTAAGACTAGATAAAAGCTGATATTCTTACAAGTAGCTTCCATTCGCCAACACAGCCTATATATTATGATGCATTAGCGCGCCATCTGTTATCAAAATAAGAAACTATTATAGACGCGTATGATGCTTTTTAAAAATAAAACAATTTCTACTGCCCTTACTGCAAAGGAAAATTGATGGGAGTGTCTCTGGCTCATCAGTGATGATCAAATGGTAGATTAAACTGGCGAAACCGCTAAGAGGGTTCACCACTGATTAGCCAGGTCCTTCCATTAATTTTCCATTACAGTAAGGACAGTAGAAATTGTTTTATTTTTAAAGAATCATACGCGTCTAAAATAGTTTCGTATTTTGTCATCCTTTATATGGTTGTTGCTATCTGTGGATTGTTGGCTCTCCATCAACCATCTCTACCTCGCCATGAACCTCAGCAAGTTTGGGGCGGCCATGAAGAGGCGGGTAGCCGATCCTGAACTCATTCTCACCCTCAAGAACAGCGTACGGATGGACATCATCCCACTTACAGCACTGTTTACTACCTGTATGATCGGATCTGGTATCTACTGTATTCGTAACATGCTAAAGAAACGAGATATGTTCGTATTTCCTGAAGATAAGGCACATCCACGATATTTCCGTTGGGATCCTGAGGCACCCCAGAAACTGATTGTAATCCATCGTGAGGGATTGAAACAAGACGAGAAACTGGATGAACTACGCCGTGAGCTGGGCTACAAGATGGGAGAACCGGTACGGAGGAAGACTTGCTCATCTAAAGATTAGTCTAGCAACTTTTCTAGAAATTCTTATAGCATTTGGAGACTATGGTGTACTAAATTCTTTCAACGATCATATATATAGCGATCAATCTATATTTATAATTTCTGACAATGAATAAACATACTAATAAATTTATAAATTCAATTGCAATCTATCTACAACAACAACAACAAAAAGGCTTTTATTAGGGCCCATTGCCCTGTATAGATTCGCCATACAACAACAAAATAATACAGCATTTTTTTCTCCCTATCCCCCATGTGCACGTGAGTCTTTGTATGAAAAGGGATTTATTTACACATCTATTCTAAAACTTTCCTCACTATCTCTTTTGTGTATGAATCTATTTACAATTGATCTGTAGAAATTAAAGAGTTTTATTGCTATATTTTTCTTTTCTGAAATAGTTCTCAGCGTCTTCAGTGGGTTGCTAAATCTCCAGAAGGTGTTTTTAAGAGTAATTGCCATATATATATAAAATTTGTAACCAATTTACTGGCAATATGTTTCTTTTCAATAATATCATATTTAGATATGATATTATTTAGGAGCTCCATCTATGCATCCTTTCTTCCTGTGGTGAATCTGTTTAAGACAGATGGTCTTAATAAAGCTTTGTGTATGTCTGATATTATTGAAAATAAACATATTGCCAGTAAATTTATTTGTTACAAACACTAATAAATATTCAATTGATAAATTGATTTAAGAAAGGAAAATGAGATTTTTTTCAAGATTCACTAAGGCAAATTAAGGGCAAAGCCGATATATTCGTCTAGTATTCTCAAAAATAGTATTATATAATAAAAAATATTTTATAATGTATTTTTAATAAACATATTTTTTAGAATTGATTCAAAATAATATAAGAACATATCATTAAATTATTTAAAATATTTATAATTTTCAAATTTATATTATATTTCATTTATATTATCTAATAAAAAGGCATATATTGGATTGAATAAAAGATTTATTTTCCAATATTTCTATTGGCTAAACGCAAACCTTTATCAAGGCATTACATTTTTGTATAAACAAACTCAGCGCCGCATAGTGTTAACACTACATAATACTATTTAACACTATATAAATAACACTATGCGGCGCTGAGTTTGTTTATACAAAATTATAATGCCTTTATAAAGGTTGACGTTTAGTTAACCGAAATATTGACAAATAAATATTTTAATCAATCCAATATATGCCTTTTTATTATCTAATGATTTAAGTATGGATTGCTCTATTTTCAGAGTGCAATTTCTTTTATAAATGAATAGAACAAAGCATCAAGGGCTGCGTATCTTTATTAGAACAAATATATACGAGCTTTCGGGCACATACGCCCTTCTACAGGAATTAATGTAACAATAATCCAACTAGTTTGAAATAAGATTTATATATAATTTAACGTGCATATCCACGATACACGTGCATATCAACTTGCAAGGTTATAAATCGTACAGGGCTTTTTCAATTGATAATTTCTTTTATATATATTTAGAGAAATATAAATTTAAAAAATTATCAATGCTTTAAATGATTTAATGGTATTTTGTTATATTATGTTGACTCAATTCTAAAAAAATGTTTTTATTTTTTAATATATTAACAAGATTTAATGAAAATTTATTTTTTATTAAATATAAAAAAATTATTTATTTTTATTCTCAAATTAAAATAAAAAACTATAAAGTTAATTTTTATTGTGAATGTATTTATTATACGATATATATTTAATTAAAGTAATTTGAAATATAACTAAATGTCCCATTAAAATGTTTAAGAACAACAAGAAGAGTTTAAAATATAGGGTAATATAATTTGTATTTTCTCTCGGGCCCTGCAATTATCTTTTAACAATCTGTGAGTTAAAATGGATGAACGCCCATTTAAGCCTTTTTTTATATTTCTGCCTTTGGCTTTTTATGCCAAACGATGATACTTTCAGGCAATCTTTTGCAATTACCGCAATTATTCTGCAATTAATTCACCCAATTTCCTCATCTTTTCTTTTTTCACCCTAAATACATTTGAAAACTTACAAATAATTATTATTATTAAGTCAATTTAGGTTTTTTTTAAAAGGAATATTAAAATTTGTATAATTATTAAAAGCTTTTAAATGATTTTTCTGTTATTTCATTTAAATTTCATTTTTTATGAAAAATATTTGTAAAATATAGTTTTCAAAAATATTCTAAAATATAAAATTTTCAGAAAAGTATATAAAAATCTATTTATTTAAATTGAATATATTATACCTCGCTTTATTTATATTTATCTGAAAATAGAGCAATACATGTTTAAATCATTAGATAATAAAAATGCATATATTGGATTGAATAAAATATTTATTTGTAATATTTCGGTTGGCTGGACGCCAACCTTTATCAAGGCATTACATTTAATTTACATATATATTAATAGAATTGAATATATATTTAGAGGTTGAGAAAATATTTTTTATTACATTTAACTTAATTTCTACTATTTCTCTTATCATAAAATTCAGTGAAACTCTGCTAAAACGAACTGAATATATAGCGAACCTTCCCTTATAACAAACCTGAAATAATCTCTATTTTCATCGTATAATACAGTAAACTATGGCTATAATATACCATGGCTATAGTGAACTACAAGTTCAGTCCCATTGGTTTTCGCTATAGAGGGGTTTTACTGTAGTGTAAATTAACCTATTGAACTAATATGAAAAAAAAAAGGAATTGTTATATGAATTTTTGTTTAAAAATTGGTTCTATTGTATAATCTTTTTATATTTTCGAGATTTAGAGCTTATTAGTTTTTTTAATGTGAATAATAGTTATCTAGAAATTATTCGAAAATGAAAGAAAAAATAAAATTAAGGTAAAGGGTTTCTTTTAATTTTGTTCGAAAACTTGCGAAATCAAAATTGAAAGAAACCTTTTACGTTAATATTATTTATTCTTTCTTTTATCAGTCTTCAGTATTCATGATAAAATTGTGAAAAAAATTTAAAATTACAATTATATTCTCACAATGAGTATCTTTTTTATTATAAAATGGTTATAAAAAAAATTTCAGTTATAAATATCCACGCTGCGCGCGTTTGTTTTTTGTAAATATTTCTGGTGGGATCAAGTCGATATTATAATAAGCCCGTTGAAGAGCGATTAACGCTTGAAAGCTAGCGTTTTTTAAATAAAAAATATACTTATTGTGAGAATATAATTGTAATTTTAATAATTAAGTCTTTCAGTATATTGTTATGATTATGTGAGGTGTTTAGCTTCTCTATATAACCCAGTGTTCTCTTATTAGGTCATTAATACAGAAAATCTAGACTTATAACAAGGTAGTTGGCCAGCCATACATATAAGGCAGCTAAAGAAATAGACATTTACAATCAAATCGTGGCAAATCAAACAGCAGCGAGAAGAATATGTAGTTTAGACATCAATAAAGTTGCCCTAAAGGAGTTAGGTTTATCAATCATGCTCAAAAACAATTGGGAGCACGCTGCGAATAAAGAATGAAGAAGGTGTATAGAATTGACAAGTATTTGACATTCAGCCCACGGGCAGTCAACTCACTGAACACAAATCGCTCCATCCATATTGCCCTACTGTGATATTTCCTTTTAAATTCAACCGATTAATCTTCTATATTTTAACTGAGATTTATTTATTAGAACAACAAAAATCAAAACATTTGGCATAACGTTAAAATTATTCTTAAAGAATTTATAAAAAATAATTTTTAACGCTTTGCCAAATGTTTTAATTTTTGTTCGCTCCTAACAAGGACAAAAGATTTTTGTCGAAACGTCGAGACAATAAAAAAGATTTACTCGCCGAAGTATCTTTAATTTGAAGAACTATGAATGCAGGCCAGGCAACCTCTATCTTTACGAAAATTCTTATTTATTCCATATTTATTAGAATATTTTATTCCTATCTATTGTACCTATAATCTATAAACAATAGCTAAATAGTATGCTTAAATGATTGTATAGAATTATCAAACTCTAGAGAATCTGGGATATATCCTCAGTCATGCTTCTCATTCTCGACAGCTCAACATATTTCTTGTATTATTATCCCTAGTACACGTGGTACTGGCCATGATAATCATGTTGGGTAGAAGTAGGCGACTGCTTTTACTGTAAGTACACCACATGTCTACACATGTGAAAAGCAGTTCAACTTTGCACTTTCAAATCTGCTAGAGCCCCGTTTAGTTACTTGCATTCGCTGGTGGGGTTATACTTTTGCAAGAATCGGGGGCCATTGGAGAATTTTTTTTTTTCAATCAGAAAAAAGTGCCCAATGCGCGAATTGAACCCGGGTCCTATTGGTCGAAAAACAACGGTTTAGACCATCCTTCCACCGACGCCTATATTCTATCTTTCCATTGTGCCATTAAAAACAACAAATATATAACAAAACGCATATTTTAACTAGACATTAGATGAATTACAAGAGTAAGTGTTATCAGGGATTCAGAATCTCATAAATTAATTAACCGTTGGTTAAAAGAAATGTTTATTTATTATTTTAAATATATTCTCTTATGCTTTTAGTGTGCCAGAACAACGTTTGGTTACTTGTATTCGCTTGTGGATTTATACTTTTGTAAGAAACGGGGGCCATTGGAGCATTTTTTTATTTTATATTAGAAAAAGGTTTCCAATACGGGATTCGAGCCCGGGTCGTAGCGGTCGAAACCAATGGTTTAGACCATCCTTCCACCGACTCCACTAAACATATTTCTGATTGAATAAAATAATGATTCAATAAAAGAAATGCTTATGTTCAAAACTAGATATTTAATTCAATGTTTACTTATAGCCGAATGACCCGGGCAACGCCCGTGTTTTAATTTAGACACGTAGACCTGTTGGATCATTAACGCCCGTGTTTTACCCGATTGAATGTTTTTATTCAAATACTATTTGTTACAATTATAAATTGGCGCCTTAAATAAATGCATATATTAGTTAATAACTATAGCCTATGTGCTTTATCTGGTCTATGTACTGTTGGCTTCCGTAGGCGTCTCTTACTGGGATAAAGAAAGAGAGGATTCCATTTAGTTATTAACTAATATATGCATTTATTTAATAAGCGACCCGCTCCAACACAATAGTTACAAAAACCAAAAAGCGAGTGGGGAGGGGGAGCAAAGTCAAAAACCAAGTGTCTCGCGCAGTGGCGGCGCCATCGTAGCGAACCAATAGGAGAGCGCCATTAAAAAAAAGCAAACGGTGACAGAGATGAAGAACGCATGTGTGACGCTCGTAACTATATATAGAATTATATAATCTAAAATGCAAATATTTAATTTTTAAAAAACATATATTTTATTTTCATTCATTGACTGTTCTACATTTTTGACCATAGATTTAGAAGATACCACTTTTTTTTAAATATTGTTTTAAATATGTATAGTTAACCTACCCATTTTTTTAAATTCACGAATATAGAGGGGATTCATTTTATAAATTCTATATTACTGTGAAAAATAAATGTATATGTAATTTGCTTCAAGTAATTCAAAATAAAAACTACTCGATAAGTGAATAATTTATTTCTTATTTTTCACGACTGCACCTCCAATTCTATCTTTTTCAACAACAAAACAAAATAATTCATAACAATTTTGTTGGAAGGTTTGAAATCTATACAAAGAGAGATATTTTTCCCGTCAAAATAGATGTCAAACCTCTGCGCCATATTTTGACCATAGAGCAAGTACATACACTATAAAATGGACAATACTTAAGAAAGTTGTACCTTTTAGCATGTATATCGGGATTCAGACAATAACTCTGAAAGATATTTGATACATAGTGACCTTTATTGAAGACATGCTAGATAACCAAGTGTGAATAAAATTGTCTCTGTCTCATTAAAAAAATAGACAAAGACTTTTAACCTTTATAATACAGTATAATATAACGCGGTTTATAATTGTAGAACGACATTTGAAAATTATCCCGCATGTGTTTCTTTTGAATGAAAAATCGAAGTTTATTTTAAGGAGAAATAACGATTATTTCTAACCTTAGGAATGAATTATGAAAAGATGAACACAATTCATCCTTTCATACTTCATCCCTAAAGTTAGAAATAATCGTTTTTCTCCTTAAATGTCGATTTTTCATTCAAAAGAAACACATACGGGATAATTTTCAAATATCGTTCTACTTTAAACTTTCTTTAGTATTGTCTATGAGTTTATTTAAATAAGATTTGAGGTAGGTATATGTTAGTTTGTATGAGATATAAGTACTAGAAACACCAATAGAACCGTCAACCAGTCCAAAATAAACAGGATGTTGTAAGTATGCTAACTAAAGCTTATGTACAAACACCATTTTCAATAATGGAGTGAGTATAGCTCTGCGGATATGGAAATAAGTTGAAACTTCCCAATTATACAGATAGAACGAGGTTCTAGAAATCCCACGGGCAAACTTCTGGCACATTTCTAAGTATCCCTAGGAATTTAAAAATAAAAAAGTTTGGCTGTTTGTGTTTTCAAATGGGGTGGATCGGTTGCCTTAAGCTGGCAATCTACCGAACTGGTTGGTATTCAGGATTGACTGAGCCACACAGAGATGTCCCTGCCCTGAAAAAAAAAAAGATCTGTAAGAAAAAAGAAAAAAAAATCGTTTTTTGCGATTTTTCTTCCTTTCTCAATTTTACTCAAGCCACCGATTTCGTCTTGGCACAAAAAGTATTAAAAGTTTTCGCCATTTTTTTTCGTCCATTTTATGTTTTTTTCTTTTCTTTTTTGGCAATAAAAGTTGGTGTGTGGATTTTTCTAACTAGACCCATAGAATTTATTCGATGTACTATGTTCTCTAAGAGTTGGAATGAAATGCATTTCTGAATATTAATCTGAGTTTATATCTGATTATAATTATAATGAGAATGTGGATTGTATCTTGATAGAAATTCAATCAAAGTTTCACACTCACACATATATATGGCTTCCAGTTGGACGTTTCTAAGTTTGCAAAATCTGGTATTGTGGCTTTGTCACCGACCAGAGACCGCAATTTTTGGCGACAGTCATAAGATGGCGTCTAGCTTCGACGTTTAATTTGATGGGAGAGGTGCCCTATTTTTTAAAGATAAATTTCCATCTATATTTTGACTATAGATTTTGCCCAGCCACTTTTAAGCTAAACACCACTTTGGAAGATTGTGAAGATACCATTAGGTCACTTGTGGATCCCATGGAATAAAGTCCGCCCTAGACTGACGAGGGCCATTAGCCCGAAACCATGGTCTCTAGGTGGACGCTTCTCAGTTTGCCAAAGCTGGTGGTGTGGCTTTGTCACCGACCCGAGGCCGCTAGTTTGCAGCGACGGTTAATAGATGGCGTCTGTTAAAGGGCATGTTACCACGAAAGCTAGAGAAATAAAAATGTTACAAGAAACTTAACCCTGGATTATTGTTACTATTATTAATTTATAAAGATTTGATTTAACTAATATAATAAAATAGGTAAATTTTGAAAACGATATTTGTAAATATTCTTATATTTCAGGTGATAATATTGTCGCGGAGATAAATAAAGCAAGGGCAAGTTTTGGAACAATCAATTTATTATAAAGGTGGGTATTTACCTTTTAGTTCTCCAATAAAATTATAAGAGATAACAACTTATCCCAAGGTAAAGATAATAATAATGAGAGTGGTCAGCCACGGTCCCGTTTTTCTTATTTGCCGATAAGATTCCGAGAACACCTCACATCTGTGGTCCCCCCGGGGTCCAGGGATGATTGACAGGTTTTCCATCTGGATGGAGCTTCTTGACAATATGTAATTATATGTAATTTTGAAACAAGAGGATTTATAGGGGAGCATTTCTTTTCAGCTTTCAGACAGGTCTTTCTTTCAACATGTGCTTCTGTGAATATTTCAAATATAAATAGGTTATTAATGTTTTAAAGTAAATCAGTACTTTGTATATATAATAGCTTAGTATACCTTCAAATAGTTAATTTTTTTTTTAATCCGATGAGGTATTCATATTGTCAAGTAGCTCTGCAAATCCGGTTACAAGAAGCTCCATGAGACACCTGTCAATCATCCCTGGACCCCGGGGGATCACAGGTGTGAGGAGTTCTCGGAATCTTATCGGCAAATAAAGGAAAACGGGACGTCTCGGTGGCTGACGACGCTCATTATTATTATCTTTACCTTGGGATAAGTTGTTCTCCCTATAAATACCTCTTGTATATAATTTTATTGGAGAACTAAAAGGTAAATACCCACCTTTATAATAAATTAAATATCCCTAAATTTGCCCTTGCTTTATTTATCTCCGCGACAATGTAATTATTTTAGGAATTGAAATTATACACACAATGAATTGAAATATTCTCTAATAGGAAAAAAGTCTCAACAAAATATATGATAATTGAACAAATATATTCGTAGGTCTTTTGAGAAAATATATACCGTCTGAGCCACGAGACAACTCTATAATACTTGAACAATTATGATATATTGTCAAGTCAAAACTACAGTAGACATTTAAAGTAACAAGATTACTTGACTTCTAACACTGGACTGGACTTCTCAACTTAATATCTACGTCCTGTTTATAGCACACTAGACGAATGACACTAGACGCTCATTGGTCGCTTAATTGGCTTGATATTGTTACTTCGCCTCGTATTTACACCGCGTAAAAAAAGTTCTTCAAATGAATATATATATATATATATTATTCATAATCTATTATTCATATTATTCATAATCTGACTAACAGATTAATAGATATCACACACGACATCTTTAAATACAGAAAAATTAAACAAGCTACTAATAACATTAATATTATCATTAAATTTAATAACAATTTATTTAATCATATTAAATTTAATGATATTTTTAATAACCAAATCATCAATAATCTTTTCCCTATAAAATAATTAAATTTCAAAACAATCTGGAGATACAATAAAAATATAGTTAATTTAGTTTGCAATTATAACCAATTTATTAATAATTTGGCAAATTTTAAAAAAATTAAATGTAATTGCAACAACTATATTGATAAATATAAGTTCTCAGGTCATATATTAACTAGCAATTTTTCTTTTTTAAATCCAGAATATCAGGAAATTTTAAATAAAGGGTATATATATACCTCAAATTAAACACAATTATAATAATACAATTAAATCTATATTAAAAGATATAGATATTTTCATAAATAAAACTAGTATAAAATACAGTATTCCAGAATTTACTTTTCTGGAATGGAAACATAATATTAAAAAGGAAATTATAAATTATTATAATAATACACTTAAATACACAAAACCTGTTGAGGCACGTTTTTGTAACCATACCCCAACAGAAGGCGTATGTATAATCAAATCAAATGGATACATGGCTTCCCTCCCACATAGACTTACAGACCATTTTTTTGCCCAGAAACTCAGACAATTGGTGACACCAGACTTCCATGCCGAAAGCTGATGCCTGGTAAAGAAGAAGACATCCAGGGACATCCGCGCTGGAAGCTGTTGTTTCATATGTACATATATTCCCCTCACCAAAAATTTAGGTAAAGGTGACCAGAAAAAAAAAAAGGGGGGGGAAATGGAGAAGGAAGATCTCTAAAGACTGAACCTTATAAAATATCCTTCCGAGAAAGGAAGGCGTTATATTACAGTTCAAGTGAAAAGGGGCCTGTGTCGATTTTAGCTAAGACGGAGGGGGGGCGATATATATATATCGTCCCGAGAAAAAGGGAGGATGGTATTTCAATCCATGTGGAAGGGGGGGCCTGGGGTCTGAAATTTTACACTATCGCCGTAGCTGTTGCTCTCTTTAGATTTTTTTGTTTTGGTAATACTATATGTTCTATTTTGATGGAAGAGGCCTGGAGTCTGAAATCTTACACTAGTGCCGTGGCTGTTTCTCTCTTTAGATTTTTTGTTTTGGTAATACTATATGTTCTATTTTGATGAGGCCTGGGGCGTCTATGAAATTGATACTGGAGCGTTGGCCATTTTGATTGGTGTTTCTTTCGGCGAATGAAAATGGAGAGAGACATGAATAAAAGGAGGTTCTTTGCCAAAAGGCAAGATTCGATCGGAGTCGCTCAGTGAAAGGACAGTCTGCAGACAGGAGACCAGACCTTTGCCGGCACTTTCGAGAAAAGGTAAGCCATTTGTCATTATGACTTAGCGCCTTCCCCCCCCCCCCCCCTTTTGTGTAGTAGCCAACCTAGATTTCGCATGAGCCCTAAAGGGCTATAAAGTAACTTCAGGTCACCTCTATCTAAATTTTACTATGTAAATAGCATATCTCGTCAGTATAGACATGTTCCCAAATTTTAAGATATTTAAATAAATATCTAGAGAAATTTTCTTGTTTCCTCTGTTACCTATTTCATACATAATTTGCCTTATGGTGCTATTCCCACTGTTTAAATGAAATGTTGTATGTTTCTTACCTATTTGAAGGGAATGTTACTAATAATCAAGTCTCCCATAAATTACCGGCCACATACATTGCCGCGAGTGTCTGTGTTTCAGTGTTTTATAGATTGCCCAATTTAATAACGATTTCATGGGTTGTCTGATGAAATTGTATAATAGTGTCGCGGCTGTTTCCATCTTTAGACCATTGTTCTGACAATATTATATGCTCGATCCTTGCTTTAGCTCAACTCTTAATCAATTACAGAGTTTTTCCCCCCTTTTCTTTTTTATTTATTTTATTTATCCTGTTTGCACAAATTGCATTACATGTGATGATGTAAAGACATATGCCGATAGTGCATCACTGACAGCTGTGCTGCTATTATACAACATTAAGGTCTTGCTGCGGGTTATATACATGGGGTTGTTGGCCTAAATTGCTATATATTTATATACTTAAGTAAGGAAACTTTAATAAGTCACATCGTGTATCCTCCCTTTTCAACTATCCAAAACCGGGAACCCAACAATGGCGCCCAACGTGGGGCTCGAATTTAGTATATGTTTCTTCCCCTATACTTTAGAAATATATACCTAATGAAAAGCCATACTATTTTTAAGTATTGGTGAAGTAGTCCACGCATCCTGAGATTAACAGTCTATTATAAATCGTGAATTTTAATTTATGCTTTCCGTTTCACTGGCATTTTATCAGGCAATGAAAGTTATGTTGAGGCGGTGTATACCGCATCTCTCGCCGCTGTCTTTTACGATTCACATTGTTTGTGGCAAAACCTTAATATTATCATTGATTTCTGATATCAAAGTAAAACGTCTATGGGGATGAGTATCTTTTATTCTGGTCTTCTCGAGCTTTCGAGCTTGTCCGCCCTTCTACAGGAGAAACATATACAATATATCAAGAAAATATAACGTCGCCTGATGCTAAAACTATTATGATTCTATGTACATATATATATATACATTAGAAAGTTTTGCATATTATTTGTTTTCTTAAGACATATTTTTTTTATTAAGGTATTACACATATTCTACTATTGTTTGCTATATTCTATGAATTATCTTATAGGTTAGAAATTCTATTATTTAAGTAGTTTTATAATAGTTATTGGCTATTACATATAAGTTACTTATATTATTGTTGATATTATTAGCTGGTACTAGGATATATTGTGTTATATGTTTCGGGCAAATCTATTTTCTATTAATGCTATTGTGTTTTCTGAATAATAGAAAATCAATTATAAGCCTTTGATATTTGCTGTTTATGTTATTGTAATGTATTCTAGGTTCTCCTAATGCGAAAGTGTGACCTGTTCCTTTGCAGTATTGGAAAATTAGAGACCTATTGTCTTGATTAATAACGTTGCGTCTATGTTCATATATTCTATTGCTGACTCTCCTTCCTGTCTCCCCTGCGTATTACTTGGCAGCTGTTACACTCTACGGAATATATTGCCTTTTATTCTCTGTTTTGGTTAGTGGGTTTTATGATAGTAGGATTATTTTAGATAGCGGACTTTTATGGTGGAGCCTATGTTAGGGGAATTACAGTAATACGTTTGGATGCCAGAGTTTCTTAAGTAGTTGGCTATTGTTATAGATGTTTGTGAGTATGGAATGTAACATATCGCCCTATAGATATTTTGTGGAAATGTTGTAATATAAAGATGGTTTGGTATCCTGCTTGCTGGACATTATTTATAATGTTCTGTGTCTCAATCATTTTGAATTCTGTTGCGAGCACCATTGATTACAATTTCTTTATTTTACTTTCTCAAATTATTATATACAGTATGAGAAATGAGGTTGGATTTCCCATGGTTCAAATTTAGAACGGTGATCAGTGTTTTACAGTAGTCTACTGAAATGACTTAGCATTTTTTTCATCATAGCTCTGATATAATTTTCTCACAGCAGAGGTGAGTTCTGATAATTATTGCTGGATACAAATATCTTAACTTCATTTTAATAGCGCTTTCTATCAAACCATACTAGCCTGTGCATCCAGATATATGAGCCTTAAGGTGAAATTAGAATTGAAGATCCAGTTAGCGTACCCGTGAAGAGAGAAGTTTGATCACCATAAAAAGACGCGTCAGGCAACCGATTTTTTTTTTCATGATGCCTCCAACTGCATATGATCTTAAATATCCTGTATACACTCTGACAAGGGAAGGTTATCCTGAATTGACAAATGTATATTTTTTGTCCTTAGTAGAGATTTCCAAGATTCTATTTCTGAAACATTTTTTTTTGGATGAAGACAAATAAAACCATCTTGATAGTATTGAATCTTACAGTAAATATTTGCCAGCAGAAGGCATGATGAGATTACATGAAATTTAAACCAGTTATGTGCTTAGTATGTTTCTTCAGCTGTAATTTGACACAGTCATCAAATGAAGAAATGGGCAGTACGCCATATCTTGATGCTGGACACTTCTGTGTCAGGAAGGTGTAGTTAGTCTGTTTAATGAGAATTTCAATAATTATCGAAATTTAGCAGATTATCATTGGGGATTTGAACAACTGTCTTGAAAAATTTTGAACAGCCTGAGTAGATAAAGGAATCCTGGAGTTAGAGTGGAGAATTAGTAGTACAGACTGACCACTCGACGCAGATAACTCTAGGGAACAATTATTGTGTTAATCCGCCATTGATTCTCAGGATACTCGATAGGCAGAATTTTGAGAATTGATAAGGTCATGGTTAAAGTTTACACAGGCATGTGGGAGTAAAGACAGTGATTTAAAGAGGCAGCCTTGTGTCTTAAATACTTTCAGTGGAAGCAGATGCCACTGCAAATATTCAGGTCTAATAATTTCCAAATTTGAAGTCATGCATGACGGGTTAGCACGGGATTGACGCCTGAACTGGCTTTCACTGGGATTAATCGAGCTTGCGAAAGAACTAGAAGAAGTGTGACATGTCACGCCACTGTACTAAATTAATAATTGAGAAGATTTATGTTGAGCCAACTGAAATTAGTAAAGAATTAAGAGATTAAGGTCTTATTCTTTGAGTTTTACACTAATTTCAATTACGCGATATGGACGGCGTTATAAGTTGGGTGGAAATGATTCGGCCGCAATGGGATGGTCTCCTGGAGGTGGTACGATCAAATACTTACTTATTGAATGCCGGGCGGGATCGCATGGAGCATTAAATGACATCGAGAAATGCTTAAAGAAACACCCTAGAAGATTGGGGATCGACAAAATGACGACATGGAAAATGCTCAACATTGTACATTGGCAGCAAAATGATATCTTGCTATTGTATGGACGACCACTCCTTCCTGAAATGTGCAGCGGATGTTAGTCCCAGAATTAGGTCCTTTGAGGCGACACTTTCCTTTGCAGATGACATAAAGACGCATGACAAAACAGCACATGAGCCTTTAAACTAATTTCAATTTCTGCCACCAATTAATTTAGTTGACCAATAGCTATAGAACCACTGGAGACCTCCATACCTGTGTGAATATTTTAGTGAGAAATGAGCGATTCAATTCTATGAGCCATGAGGTATCCTGTAAGATCGGAGTTGTACCCCCATTCAATTTTTTTTAATAGTAGCCAGTGCGAGATATTTCCAGAATTTTTTTTTTCTAACTGTCATATAATTCGGAAACTAGAAAACTACACTATTTTGATACAGTTTACATCTAGCATCCATGTGAACTCAATATGACTATTGAACGTAGATTGAAGATTAATGAGCGAGCCAACCTATAGAGAACGAGTTTAATAGGCTTACAATCAGTAGTTGAAACAGACTATTCGCACAATTTTGTTATGTTCTCCCTCTAGCGGATCTATGACATTATAGATTTTTTTTTAACAAGGTGACTACCCCGTCGAGTGTATATGGAGTTATAAAGCTTAAAGGTCATAGGCTGTTGGAATAGAGTAGTTCAAAATTAAGAGTGATAATAGATCGGGATCCAGATCCCGATGACGGGTTTCGAAGAGACTTCAGAGGGATGAAAGAGGTGTTGAAAGTGATGAAAGGGCGATGAAATATGATGAAAAAGGCGTTGAACTGTGTTATAAGGTGATGAATAAGAGGTGAAATGTGTTGAAGGCGTTGAAGAGAGATGCGATGGAAGTAAGTTGAAAGGCGTTGAGGATGATGAAGGATGATGAAAGAGTGAGAAAGCGTTGAATGTTGATGAGGAAGAGATAGAAAGATGCAGAAAGATGTTGAAAGAGAAAGAATTGAAAAAAGTTGGATAAAGGGTTTTGTAAATAGTAGATAAAGATTGATGGAAGAAAGTACATTTAATGTATAAAGCGTAGCTGTCGACCGCAATATCGCCTCGATAGAACTATTTCTTTTAAAATAAGACATAATATGCACTGGGGGTTTGTGTAAGCTGATTTACATAAGTTTCGGCAACAGTATACACTATTTAATATAGATAGGTCTTTATTAATTACAATATTAGGTTATATATTAAATGGCAAATATGTCTTAGTGTTATGGTGAACTTTAAACAGTTTGCAGTTTTTTTTTTTTAAACATGTGTTCTAGTGCTAAGTGTTGAAAGGAGCTTTAACACCATGTTTCAGGGTTTGTGTGTTATTTGTCTCAACCTTGTCTTTGTGCAGAATACCGTCTCACAACCTTACTGTAGTGTTTGTTGCCATCTTTAAAGATCTTCACAATTTGTTTTAATATTAGTGTGTCATTTAGAGAAAATTGTCACAACTTATCCTTGTATAGAACACCGTTTTTACACCGTTTTATTTAATAAGTTATATGAGAGATTTTAGATATAGTATAAGAGTTACTATTTACATGAGCCAAATCGACCCAACAGTTAGAGCAAGAGGGGGGAACTCAGATATTTCCTCCTTTCACGTGACGCGACTGTCCACCCCGACCGGTCGTGCCAGATAAGAGGGAATACCAGGAAACTCTGTCCTCCTGACATCGCTCCCTCAACACGAGGAACGTCATCCCGCTGCTTACTAGTCGGTCACAAGACCTTAGGCAGTCTGTTCTTGCACTTCGGATTTGTGATAGGGCTCCATGCTCGCTACAAGGACGACATCTTGGGTTTTCGTGTTCTCCTAGTGTAGAATTGGCTCAGCCTCATTTTTAGTATAGTATATAATTAAGAGTTGTCTCACAACCTTGTTTTAATATGACACACCGTTTTGAAGAGCTTGTACAACCTGTCAGGATATGATTTAGGAAAATTTTAGTTTCTTTTTATTGTTATGTTACAATTTTATCCAACAATAGAACCAGAGCGGACTCAGAAGTAATGAGACGAGGGGAAATTGACAGAGTTAGTGTGGAGAGTTTAACTTTACGCAGGTCTACAAGGGTAAAAAGGCCCACACAGTGTAAATTCTGCTCAGACCGTCGCCACTAACTAGGATTTTGGAGTGTGTACGGAGAATCAGCTCGATAGAATGAGAAGTTTAGAGATTTAAACCTTTTTTTTTTTTATTTAAAAACCTTTTTTTTTTAAGTAGAACTTCATTGGGATTCCTTTTTTTTTTCTATACAAACTATTTCTTGTTAAAACCCGAGTTTCAAAGACCAATGAGAATAATGTATACCATTGTGAATTAACTATTTAGTGTAAATCTGAAATTTTAGTTATTATCAGGAGTAATAGGTGAAGGAAGGTGTAGGAAATCACAACTTAGAGGGGGGCTATGTCTAAGACAACAAACCTAATAGGCATCCTATGGCTTGTGTTGGGTAATTCAGAAACCCTATAATCCCTGGCCTTCAGGTAGTAGCTTTGAAATAGGTTTATAATGAGGACATGAAAGGTCAATCTTTCAGAGTAAAGTTGTGAAGTATAGGGACCCTAAGCCAGGGGTAGAAGTTAAGTAGGTCCAGACCGTAGTCGATCCTCGGAAAGCACTTGAGAATGTTAGTGTTGGGTAGTGAATCGTAAACCCTATAAATCCATCTTTCAATAGAGTGCTGAGGTCGGACTACTGCAAAGGGGGCAGACGCACGAGGAAGAAAGTGACTTCACCCACGGTGGCTAGGGGAGTGACTCAATTCCGCTTTTATGAGGTGTCACGCTTAATGGTCCTTTATTCGCCATTATAATTAGTGTATGTCTTTATATAGAATTGTCGTGAAAAGTCGCTTGGTGTCAAGGCAAGGGCAGTTTTTGAAGTTACACTGATTTTTTTTTTTAGTAGGTTAGCTTCCAGATTACTTAGAATTGTTAACAATTATTGTTAACAATCATTTATCGAGTATAAAGTATTAGTATATATAGAGCTTGTACAGAGGCATTTTATTTTGAGTAACTTAGGGCTTTAGTTCCCAATTTGTTTTAATTTTATTATTTTATTTGATTTCACATTTTGTCCTGGAAGATTTTCATTATAGTTAAGGCCTATTAATAATGATATTATAGTATTTTGGTTTTTATGATAGAGTCTAACTCTAGTTTGAATGCGATCGTGAATGAGAGAGTGAATGTAATGATCAATGAATGCGACCACAAAGTTAAAGTCTAACATACTGTTAATCCAAAAATACATTAGAATAGGGTTAAGGATTTTAATAGGTTCGATTTTTAAATTTGATTTCTTTATTTGTTAGGAACGATAGCCTCACAGGGCTGTACAACTCTATTGTTAAGAAAGGTATTCGCTCCATTTTGTTAGGTCTCCCCTTTACGGGAGTATAAAATTTTAATTTCTATTACTAGGGTAATCAAGTACTCCTTGTTATTTATATCAACTTGAATTTTAAGAGTCGTAGATAATGATCATATCTCGATTCTCAGACTGGAAGGTTGTGGGAGGTTATGATCAGACCAGAAACCCCACCAAACTTCCCCTCATTAGAGGGAACGAAGAGGTATAGATTGAATTTTATGCAGGATGAGGGATTTGTTTTAGCCATGCCGTATAGCCTGGGGTATAACGGCGCGACCTTGGGTAACCGATCTGACACCGTAGTTTCGACGCTTTTAGCGTGGCTGGAGCAAGGGTGTTTCAGACGGGAGGTCCTGTAAGAATAGCATGTAGGCAGAGATTGCCCAGTTATTCTAGACGAAGTAGTTTCCGTCTATTGAATTTTTTTTTGGTACCAGTTTGATCCCCCATAGCTAGCGGAAGTTTCTTCTAATAAAGGATTCGCCCTGCCATACGTTTTGTTGGAATGAATTCGAGTATAAGACCGATTCGAGAGGCAGAATAAGTAATTATTAGGACCTTCAACGAGTTTAAACTCGTTTCATGATAGGATAAGATTTTAAAGTATTAGTTAACTATAAGGACCGCGAACGAGACGCCAGAACGAGCCAATGAGTCAAAGTTTTAGAAGTGTTGTATTGAGGACAGTAGAATTAAGAGCAGTTATACAGGGAGTAGAATTCTGAAGGAATTTGTAAAAGAACCAAAATTTCAGATTGATAAAATTCAAATTTATAAGATGTAGATTTGTAGGATTCAGGTCAATGAATAGAGGGTATATTAGTAGATGAAAGTAATATGAATTTCTTGGAAGGGGGAGGTAGCTGAACTGTACACACCCCAGAGACAAGGTAAACGGAGTCACAAACAAAATGGGAGAAGTTGATTAGTTTCTCTGTCAAACAGAGAGCTTTCTTCATACGGTTGTCGCCCTAGATTTAAATGGACTGTGTAGTTTAATAGAGGTCTGGGCTATGCTCCATTTGACCAAGATTCTAAATGACGTTCCCATCTGGGTTGAGAGAGTATTGTAATTTGAGGAATCTAACACACAAGAGAGAACCCACCCTCCAGTAGGATCGGGATAGACGAATATTACCCAGTGACCGACTCGTGATTCCAGACTGGATAAGATTGAAACTTAACTGAGATACTAAACCTTGAACCTTCAGCGCACAAATATATATTATGTTTACATTTCTTTTTCAATATGTTATTATTTTTATATCATATATATTATATTATAGTCATATACTATTCATTTCAACAATTTTATTTTGACATTCATGATATTAATATTTATATTAAATATTTAATTATATATATTTTGTCACCATATATAATCTTGTAGTAGTTTTCTTTTGTCATCTATCATGGGATGATTTTTATCACTTATACCTTAACATATTTAATCACTATCTACATGATATGTTTTACTTCAATATATATGTTATACTCATCATATAACATGGAAGGATTCATTTTATCATTACATATTTCGTGCCTTATTTAATGATTACTTACACAATTTGTTTTCTGTAATTTTTTATTTAGCAAAAGTCATCATGTCATAGGCTAATCATTATATACCAAGATATTTCTTTCAGCTAACTATAATTATCCTTTCCTTTGATTGTATATATATATAACTATACCACACGAATGTCTTGATTGGCACGAAAATAAAGATGCTGGCATGTTTTAGGAGTTGGACTAGTCAGTTATTTCTAAACGACTTCTTGGCGCCCAATTTTTATATATAATATGTAATAGGGAAATGTCTTAACTGTATTGTTAGCAGAAAGAAGGTAGCAATGAATCCAGCACCCCAAGAGGCAAGGATGGGGTTGAAAGGACTTACCACAAGGAAGGCCTACTCCTCAAGGCCAAAGAAGAAAGTGGAAGGGTGGTATATATACCCATGAATGGTAAGACAGATGACTTTGCTTACTTCCATACATATGATATGACGGTCCCCCATAACCTATTTTGATAACAGTGTGCTGACAGAATAATAACACATGAAAACCCCTTTGCCAGGATGCGCAATGCCCACTAATGTTCGGAATAATAAACATCTAGAATGGCATACCATCGTTTTGACTAGCCTTATCTTCCCTATAGGTTTCGGTACACCTGGCTTCACCTAGTAATGGAAAATGCATTTTGCTAGAAATGGGCCTGCTTTCATAGTAACTGATGAAAGGCAGATGAATAATGAATAGCACAAACGCATTTGTCCATTACTTGGCAGGGGGAGGATTGTTGAGGCACGTTTTTGTAACCATACCCCAACAGAAGGCGTATGTATAATCAAATCAAATGGATACATGGCTTCCCTCCCACATAGACTTACAGACCATTTTTTTGCCCAGAAACTCAGACAATTGGTGACACCAGACTTCCATGCCGAAAGCTGATGCCTGGTAAAGAAGAAGACATCCAGGGACATCCGCGCTGGAAGCTGTTGTTTCATATGTACATATATTCCCCTCACCAAAAATTTAGGTAAAGGTGACCAGAAAAAAAAAAAGGGGGAAAATGGAGAAGGAAGATCTCTAAAGACTGAACCTTATAAAATATCCTTCCGAGAAAGGAAGGCGTTATATTACAGTTCAAGTGAAAAGGGGCCTGTGTCGATTTTAGCTAAGACGGAGGGGGGGCGATATATATATATCGTCCCGAGAAAAAGGGAGGATGGTATTTCAATCCATGTGGAAGGGGGGGCCCTGGGGTCTGAAATTTTACACTATCGCCGTAGCTGTTGCTCTCTTTAGATTTTTTTGTTTTGGTAATACTATATGTTCTATTTTGATGGAAGAGGCCTGGAGTCTGAAATCTTACACTAGTGCCGTGGCTGTTTCTCTCTTTAGATTTTTTGTTTTGGTAATACTATATGTTCTATTTTGATGAGGCCTGGGGCGTCTATGAAATTGATACTGGAGCGTTGGCCATTTTGATTGGTGTTTCTTTCGGCGAATGAAAATGGAGAGAGACATGAATAAAAGGAGGTTCTTTGCCAAAAGGCAAGATTCGATCGGAGTCGCTCAGTGAAAGGACAGTCTGCAGACAGGAGACCAGACCTTTGCCGGCACTTTCGAGAAAAGGTAAGCCATTTGTCATTATGACTTAGCGCCTTCCTCCCCCCCCACCCCCCCCCCCCCCCCCCCTTTTGTGTAGTAGCCAACCTAGATTTCGCATGAGCCCTAAAGGGCTATAAAGTAACTTCAGGTCACCTCTATCTAAATTTTACTATGTAAATAGCATATCTCGTCAGTATAGACATGTTCCCAAATTTTAAGATATTTAAATAAATATCTAGAGAAATTTTCTTGTTTCCTCTGTTACCTATTTCATACATAATTTGCCTTATGGTGCTATTCCCACTGTTTAAATGAAATGTTGTATGTTTCTTACCTATTTGAAGGGAATGTTACTAATAATCAAGTCTCCCATAAATTACCGGCCACATACATTGCCGCGAGTGTCTGTGTTTCAGTGTTTTATAGATTGCCCAATTTAATAACGATTTCATGGGTTGTCTGATGAAATTGTATAATAGTGTCGCGGCTGTTTCCATCTTTAGACCATTGTTCTGACAATATTATATGCTCGATCCTTGCTTTAGCTCAACTCTTAATCAATTACAGAGTTTTTCCCCCCCTTTTCTTTTTTATTTATTTTATTTATCCTGTTTGCACAAATTGCATTACATGTGATGATGTAAAGACATATGCCGATAGTGCATCACTGACAGCTGTGCTGCTATTATACAACATTAAGGTCTTGCTGCGGGTTATATACATGGGGTTGTTGGCCTAAATTGCTATATATTTATATACGTAAGTAAGGAAACTTTAATAAGTCACATCGTGTATCCTCCCTTTTCAACTATCCAAAACCGGGAACCCAACAAACCTAATTCAGACATTCCTTCTTTTAAAGAAAATATAATTAATTTACAGAAGGACTATATTATCACTCCTATAGATAAATGTTCCAATAACTTATCTTTAATTTGTAAAAATCTATACCACGATATACTAAAAAAGGAAATTGATAATAATCATAAATACACTTTAGCTAGTACTACAGCCACAAAAATCAAAAAAGACATCAAAAACGTTGAAAATTCACTAAAAATTTATAATAACCACAAAAATCCAAACATACCAAAGTTCTATATAATTCCTAAACTATACAAAAAACCTATTTCTTTCAGAACAATCACATCTGGTATAAATTCAGTCATAAAAAATATTGATATACAATTAGCTTCAACACTACAATTTATTATAAATAAATTAACTAATAAATATAATTATAAATTTATCGACTCAAATAAAAAAATCATTAATTATTTAATGAACAATTGGACAAACATTGAAACAGTACACACATTTGACTTTGAGGACCTATATTCTAAAATAAATTTAAGAGATCTAAATAATAAAATAACCAATATATTTATTTAATGAAATAATTAATGACAAAACTTTCTACATTAAAATTATTCATAACAGATATAAAACAATTAAATTAGATCTTAAAACAGCAAAAACTCTACTGGAAACATTTTTAAATTTTAACTATATAGAATTTAAAAATAAAATATATATTCAATCAGAAGGCGTTCCCATGGGAACTTCTTCTAGTCCTTTATTAGCCAATCTAATATTGTTCTGGTACGAAAGAGAATACTTTCTACAAAATAATATTAATTGGCAAATATTCCGATATGTAGATGACATAATAATATTTAATAATCCACAGTTTAAAAAATTAATACCTGAAATATATCCTAAATACTTGAAACTTAAGAACAATGAAAAAATTTATAGAAACAAAAAAGTTAACTTTTTAGACTTGAATATAGACCTTACAAATAGTGCTGTTAGAGTTTATAATAAAAAGAGTAATTATAATTTCAATATTATAAAATACTGTAATATGAATTCTAATATATCATTAAATTGCTGTAAGGGTATATATTATGGTCAGTTTCTAAGATTTTATAGAATAAATAATATATTAGATAATTTCATAGAAGATGTTAAAAATTTAAACATGGAATTTATTAAAAACAAATTTAGTATCAGACAAGTAAAATATTTCAACAGTATATCAATTATAAAATATTAAAAAAAAAATAAATGGAAATATCCATTTATGAAATCAACTTTCTATAATTTCTCTTAATAATAACTAATACAAATTTATAATCTTTAACAGTTAATTAAACTTTGATTAAATAACTGATTAAAAGATTTTTTCACAAGATTTTTAAAATGTTATAGTATATAGTTCATTTTGTTTAATCTCCAATTTCTGGGGAGGAAAATGGAAGTTAAATAAAGGTGAATTTGCACAATTAATAGCTTTATTAAACTCTTATAATTTGTCTTTTTAAAGGAATATTAAAAGATGAATAAGTGTTGAATCAGTTATTTTGATATAACTAGCTGTAAAGATTATGAAATTCAGCTTTCTTCCCTTAACTATTTTTCCTTTCTTCTTTAATTTTCTTGTTGTTCAAAAAATTCTGAATAAATGGTCTAAATTTGAAATGTCCCCCCCCCCCCCGCAACATGTGTCAGCCAGAAATAGATATTCACAATGGAGGACGCCGCGGTCGAGGTAGGTTTACAGTTTGAATTTGTTAACACTTGTATCTGTTATATATGTTCATTTAAATATTTTACTGAAACAACTTAATATTAACACATAAAATCCGGTTTAAAAGAGATCTATGACATAATAAAGAAGGGGTGAAATGTCGCTGGACTTTTATCTGAAGATCCCCGGTCCAGCAGTTCTCTTTTTCCAATTTATTTCAATTTAAAGTTTTTTGTGTATGTCTGGTCTACCATTAGGGTTTCAAAACATAATATCAAACTTATAACAAATGTTAATTCATACTATAGATATATTACTAAATACAACTATTTATAATCATATTATAAAATAAAAAAAACCTTTAAAAATCTTTAAAAAAAAAAAGGATAAAATATAAAATTATAAAAATATATATATATACTAACAATCTTATCTACCTTCTTTACAAAACTTTTTTTTTCCTTATTATTAGTTTGATTAAAAGTGCATGGTTCTGTCTTTCTCTCTTTTTTCTAACTATTATATATATTCTCACTTCGATTATTCTATATATAGGATTAGAGTATGTCTAAATGACGTGTAAAAGCTGATGCAAAAGACGTTACGTTGTTAATTTTTTATTGTTATTAATTATAAATATATAATTAACTTGATGATGTATTAGAAGTAAAGGAATTTTTTTTTCTCTCTCTATCTACAAATTAATAACATTTTATAAATTTTATAATTTGAATTTAAATGATCATAATAGTGAAGATAATCTTAATACAAAACTGGACTATAAAATTAAATAACTATTTATTATTATAATTAATTTAGATTTAGCTTGCTAATCTAATCAAATCTAATTGATATAAGTTATCATTATTATCAGTTTGCTCCTTAAGTTTTAAAAGTAGAATCACTGTTATAATTTTGTTATATAGTTTCTACACTATATATATATAGCCAAAAATACTAATCAAAATGTAGCCGAAATTTTTCCTCAGGTTTATGAAAAGCGACATGCAAAATTTGGTACCAATTGGTTCAGTAGTTTTTGAGTTTATCGCGAAACAAACGTTGACTTTTATATATAAGAAGAAAAGTTAAATTGAAACTATGTAAATTGTGCTACAACAAAGAACAAACAACATTCTTTGATTTCCAGACTTAACTCTGGTCATCTACGGACAATGACTTTCCAGAATGGTTGCAAGGTTTTCTCACTATGTACTAGGTGCCATTCTCAGCCTGTAACCCCTAGATATATAATTGACTGTATTGACTCATCCATTGATGAGCTCTACTCTTCCCCGGCAGACACCATAAAAAGTCGCAAGCTTTTAAGCTTGATAACTTAGTGTGATTGAGTGGAGATATTAAAGAAGAAGAAGAAATAACAAATATGCAAAGATACAACATAACACAATACTTTATCCTACCTCTATCAACATAACGAGGTTATATTTGTTATAACCAGAGTGATATAGCTACTGTACTATTTGATAAATTTACCTGATATCTCCTCCAATCTGTGCAACACCGAAACTGTATCGTAAACCAAGTTAGGCCCAATATCACGGGAAGGAGTGGGCGACCAAATTAAAAGATGTTAAACAAGATGCTCCAATTACACGGGGCAGCTATAAACCTGGCAGTAAATGGAACCGAGCCGCGTCTAATGAGATGTCTTCTGTGAGAGGGTCCATGTTGGTACCATTACATATGGCATTTGGTTTCATAGCTTCTTTAAGTATTAGCTGTATTGAATATTTTATACTTTTGTATCGTTTAGTTGATATACATTTTAGTACGAGTCGTATAAGAACCATAGTTCATTATTTGTCTTTTCACTTTCAACCCGAGGTATGCGAATTCGCGTCCTTTCCGATTTCCAAAATTAAATATTAAATACCGAAGTCGCATCCACCAGGATCGTGTCCCATACTTTCTTGTCTATCTATCAGTGGGTTGGGGGGATGTTAGATGACCTAATGTACCTGTAAAACGTCGTCAAGAACGCGAATTCGCGTTCCTCGGATCGAAAGTGTCAAAAGGAATCATTGAAGAAGAGAATCACTATACAAATCGTTTTATCTCATTAGAAGTAACCACTATTCCTGAGGCACGTATACTAAGAGTCTCCAACTAACCGGGTTGATCTTTAGGCCTAATGTAAGTGTTATAGACATTTGTATCATTTATAGTAGTTTGATTCTATATTGTTAAGATTGATAGTTTAGTACTGGTCTTTTGAAGGAAAACGGTGTAAAGGAATCACTATACAAAGCTCTTTTTTTATCTCTCTTGATATAACCCGGATTCCTGAAGCCACGTACTAAATTCACCAACTCTTCGGGTTGGTATTTAGACTTTTGTATCGTTTTTAGTAGTTGATTTCCCTATTGATAAGACTGGTAGTTTAGTACTGATCTTTTAAAGGAAAACATATATAAAGATCTCTATAAACATCTTTCTATCTCTTGATATAACCCGGATTTCTTAAACCACATACTAAAGCCGCCACCTATTCGGGTTGTTCTTAGTATTCTATACTTTTTTGTATCGTTTTAGTAGTTGAATTCCCTATGATAAGACTGATAGTTTAGTACTGGTCTTTTAAAGGAAAACAGTGTGAAAGATAATCACTACAAACCTCTTTCTCTCTCTTGATATAATCCAGTATTCTAGACTTCTGTATCGTTATAGTATTTGATTTCCCTATGATAAGACTGATAGTTTAGTACTGGTCTTTTAAAGGAAAACAGTGTGAAAGAGAATCACTACAAACCTCTTTCTCTCTCTTGATATAATCCAGTATTCTAGACTTCTGTATCGTTATAGTATTTGATTTCCCTATGATAAGACTGATAGTTTAGTACTGGTCTTTTAAAGGAAAACAGTGTGAAAGAGAATCACTACAAACCTCTTTCTCTCTCTTGATATAATCCAGTATTCTAAACTTCTGTATCTTTTTAGTATTTGAATTCCCTATGATAAGACTGATAGTTTAGTACTAGTCTTTTAAAGGAAAACAGTGTGAAAGAGAATCACTACAAACCTCTTTCTCTCTCTTGATATAATCCAGTATTCTAAACTTCTGTATCGTTATAGTAGTTTAATTCCCTATGATAAGACTGATAGTTTAGTACTAGTCTTTTAAAGGAAAACAGTGTGAAAGAGAATCACTACAAACCTCTTTCTATCTTGATATAATCCAGTATTCTAAACTTCTGTATCGTTTTAGTAGTTTAATTCCCTATGATAAGACTGATAGTTTAGTACTAGTCTTTTAAAGGAAAACAGTGTGAAAGAGAATCACTACAAACCTCTTTCTATCTTGATATAATCCAGTATTCTAAACTTCTGTATCTTTTTAGTAGTTTAATTCCCTATGATAAGACTGATAGTTTAGTACTGGTCTTTTAAAGGAAAACAGTGTGAAAGAGAATCACTACAAACCTCTTTCTCTCTCTTGATATAATCCAGTATTCTAAACTTCTGTATCTTTTTAGTAGTTTAATTCCCTATGATAAGACTGATAGTTTAGTACTGGTCCTTAAAAGGAAAACAGTGTGAAAGAGAATCACTACAAACCTCTTTCTCTCTCTTGATATAATCCAGTATTCTAAACTTCTGTATCTTTTTAGTATTTGAATTCCCTATGATAAGACTGATAGTTTAGTAGTGGTCTTTTAAAGGAAAACAGTGTGAAAGAGAATCACTAAAAACCTCTTTCTCTCTCTTGATATAATCCAGTATTCTAAACTTCTGTATCTTTTTAGTATTTGAATTCCCTATGATAAGACTGATAGTTTAGTACTAGTCTTTTAAAGGAAAACAGTGTGAAAGAGAATCACTAAAAACCTCTTTCTATCTCTTGATATAATCCAGTATTCTAAACTTCTGTATATTTTTAGTATTTGAATTCCCTATGATAAGACTGATAGTTTAGTACTGGTCCTTAAAAGGAAAACAGTGTGAAAGAGAATCACTAAAAACCTCTTTCTATCTCTTGATATAATCCAGTATTCTAAACTTCTGTATCTTTTTAGTATTTGAATTCCCTATGATAAGACTGATAGTTTAGTACTGGTCTTTTAAAGGAAAACAGTGTGAAAGAGAATCACTACAAACCTCTTTCTCTCTCTTGATATAATCCAGTATTCTAAACTTCTGTATCGTTATAGTAGTTTAATTCCCTATGATAAGACTGATAGTTTAGTACTGGTCTTTTAAAGGAAAACAGTGTGAAAGAGAATCACTACAAACCTCTTTCTCTCTCTTGATATAATCCAGTATTCTAAACTTCTGTATCTTTTTAGTAGTTTAATTCCCTATGATAAGACTGATAGTTTAGTACTAGTCTTTTAAAGGAAAACAGTGTGAAAGAGAATCACTAAAAACCTCTTTCTATCTCTTGATATAACCCGGATTGCTGAAGAGTGCTATAGACGCCAACTATCCGGGTTGGTCTTTAGACTTAACGTAAATGTTTAGACTTCTGTATCGTTTTTATTAGTTTATTTCACTATTGATAAGAATCAGAGTTCATTTTTGGTCTTTTAAAGGAAATTATTGTAGAAGATACCTGGATTCCTGGAGCCACGTACTAAATTCGTAAACTATCCGGGTTGATCTTTAGACTTAACATAAGTGTTTTAGACTTTTTCATTGTTTCTAGCAGTTGATTTCATTATTGATAATACTCCTATTTCATATTTGGTAATTTAAATAGAATTATTGTAGAAAAGACCCGATTCCTGAAGCCAACACGTACTAAAGACATCAAATATCCGGGTTGGTCTTTAGACTTCACGTAATTATTTTCGACTTCTGTATCGTTTTTAGTAGTTGATTTACCTATTGATAAGACTGGTAGTTTACATACTATTTTTGAAAAGAAGCCAGTGTAAAATAATCACTATAAACCCCTCCCTCTTGATGTAACCCTGATTTCTGGATCATGCTAAAGTCTCCAACTCTCCGGGTTGGTATTTAAACTTAACGTAAGTGTTTTAGACTTTATTTTTTGTATCGTTTTTAGTAGTTCAATTCCATATTGATGAGACTCAAAGTTTATTATTGGTCTTTTAAAGGAAAACAGTATAAAAGAATCACCATAAACCTCATTCTATTTCTTGATGTAACCCGGATTCCTGGAGCATATTAGAGTCTCAACTATCTGGATTAGTCTGTAGACTTCACATCTATTTGTACTTGGGAATGAAACCAAGAACGAATCAATAATGAATTCACAATCATGTGTTTGTGAATTGTGAATTATTATTTACAGATAGAGAAATTGAATTGTACAATAGAGTCCCAATAATGGAAATAATCCACCAGTTGATGTTAGATATTGTAATAGGGATTACTTCTCAAACATTCCAAGAAATATTCAAACAATTATGTCTACCTAGAAGTGAATAAAAAAAGATACCAAAACTCGTAGATGGAAGATACAATAGAGTCCCAATAATGGCAATAATCCACCAGGTGATGTTAGATATTGTAATAGGGGTTACTTCTCAAACAATTCAAGAAATTTCAAACAATTATCTTTACATTGATATGAATTAAAAATATATCAAAAAACGTAGATGGTAGATACAATAGAGTCCCAATAATGGCAATAATCCACCAGTTGATGTTAGATATTGTAATAGGGATTACTTCTCAAACATTCCAAGAAATATTCAAACAATTATGTCTACCTAGAAGTGAATAAAAAAAGATACCAAAACTCGTAGATGGAAGATACAATAGAGTCCCAATAATGGCAATAATCCACCAGTTGATGTTAGATATTGTAATAGGGATTACTTCTCAAACATTCCAAGAAATATTCAAACAATTATGTCTACCTAGAAGTGAATAAAAAATATACCAAAAACTCGTAGATGCTAGGTACAATAGAGTCCCAATAATGGCAATAATCCACCAGTTAATGTTAGATATTGTAATTGGGTTACTTCTCAAACATTCCAAGAAAAATTTAAACAATTATATTTACATAGAAGTGAATAAAAAAGTACCAAAAAACGTAGATGGGAGGTACAATAGAGTCCCAATAATGGCAATAATCCACCAGTTAATGTTAGATATTGTAATTAGGGTTACTTCTCAAACATTCCAAAATATTTCAAACAATTATCTCTACATTGATATTTATTTTTTAAAAGTACGGAGTTACAATAGAGTCCCAATAGTGGCAATAATCCACCAAGTGATGTTAGATATTGTAATGGGTGTTACTTCTCAAACATTTCAAGAAATATTCAAACAATTATCTCTACATTGATATGTTTATAAAAGTACGGAGGTACAATAGAGTCCCAATAATGGTAATAATCCACCAGGTGATGTTAGATATTGTAATGAGGATTACTTTACAAACATTTCAAGAAATATTTCAAACAATTATCTCTACATTGTTATGAATTAAAAAGATATCGAAAAACGTAGATGGTAGGTAAAATAGAGTCCCAATAATTACAATAATCCACTAGGTGATGTTAGGTATTGTAATGGGGGTTACTTCTCAAACATTTCAAGAAGAAATTCAAACAATTATCTCTACATTGAAGGCAGTGTGAAAGTAGAAGTGAATAAAAAAGATACCAAAACTCGTAGATGGAAGGTACAATAGAATCCCAATAATGGCAATAATCCACCTGGTGATCAACAATACCAAGAAGAGTTCCATATCAGAATCACCAGTTTAAGTGCCAACTTTACGAGCCCCATCTGTACGATCGGTAAACACCACCAACCTATTGTGCTTGTCCAACTCAGCCTCAGGCGTTGCAAATGGAATTTCACCCTCGCTGATGCTCCGATCTCTTCTTTCCGGTTTTGAGAACATCATCTTTCTGGAAAATGTCTTTTTTTTTACCATCTTCCTCTGCTTTTCTGACTAAAGAATATTTTCAAATAGTTTAGGAAGAGATATGGGTTGGGGAATATTTTTCCACTTGAGTTTTCTCATCAATACGTTTGAAGGAATATTTGGTATCTATTTAATGTCAAACGACCTTTTTTTGGGTTGGCAAATTGGTAAGTATGTAAATATGTTATGGTGTTCCTTCTTGAGTTTACCAACTGATAAGAAATGATTCGTAAGGGCATATGGATTTTTTAACAGGATGCTTTTTATTATTTTAGGGTAATAGGTATCTTTCGATACAACATATTATAAATTTAAGTAAATTGTGAACAGTGTAATTGGAATTATAAATAATATAATATAAATCATAATGAGTTTCTTTTTCTATTAGAAAAATTCCATTGTCTATTTCTAACTTGATCTGTTTTGTAAGTGTACAAAGGCGGTTTGTTGATATATACTCATTGCAAATAATTTTTAAACTCTAATATGTTCCCTCTGCAATTTTTAAATGCCTAAATAAATATATATATATCTAATTACGAAACTAATTTAGACGCGTAATATTCTTTTTAAAATAAAACAATTTATACTGCCCTTACTGCAATGGAAAATTTAAAAGGAGGGCCTGGCTCATCAGTGGTGAACCCTCCCAGCGGTTTCGCCAGTTTGATCTACCATACCGCTGTTATATTGCATTTTTGGAACTTCCTTTTATAGTTTTAATGTAATTCTACAGTCCTATAAGCTTATGTTCATAGTTTTCTTGAAACCCATTTCTGAGATTCCATCCTTCAGTGCTGCGTATATAAGTAGAATTGTCCAATACAGTATTAGAGCTCTGAGAAGCGGTCTGGTAGATTAAATTGGCGAAACCGCTGGGAGGGTTCACCACTGATGAGCCAAGCCCTCCCAATATATTTTTCATCGCAGTAAGAGCAGTAGAAGTTTGTATTATGTATAAAAGAAACATTCGTGCTTTTAAATCCTTTTATTTTATATGTATAGTGATACTGTTGGTAGACTCTTGGAATGGGTATTTTAGATGAACTATGAACATAAGCTTTAAGGACAGCAGAATTACATATAACTATAATTGTAATATATGTGTGTGTGTGTGAAGATGATAGAAAAAAATAATAAAAATGTTCAGGTGTTGATATTAAAAATAAGGAAGGCATATCCTGACCAAGAGCACATGTGCTTTTAAGATGATATATTAGTTGATTTCTGTTCCACTAGATGGCGCTCTGCTATCTAAAAAGCACATGTGCTCCTGGTCAGGATATGCTCTCTTTATTTTTAATATATATATGGAAAAATGACCAAGGATGATTTTCTTATATTTAATGTTTTACGTTTCAAGCTTTCGGGTATAAACAATCCTTCTACAGGATTAAGAACTGAAGAATGAATCTAGATGGATCAACCGGTTATATAAAAACATATATAATATTTGCATACCTGTTTTCAAAATTATAATTATTTAAAATTATATAAAATTGGATGTAAATGAGGTGAAATTTATAGTAACTACTAGCTGAATGAGCCGGGCAACGCCCGGGTTTTACCCGATTAAATGCTTTTATTCAAATACTATTCGTTACAATTATAAATTGGCGCCGTGGATGTCATTCTTGTATAATATATAAATGAGTTTTAAAAATTGTAAAAAAAAAAAAATGCATCAGCCGGGAATCGAACCCGGGCTGCCCGCGTGGCAGGCGAGCATTCTACCACTGAACCACCGATGGTTATGAGAAATGGCCATATTTGCGTATTTATTCCATTCACAAAAGCTAACGGTTACAGAATTGATTAAGAATTGTTGCTTGATGACTTTGATACTTATATATTTTAATTATAAACATATACAAAACAATTAAGAGAACTATTGTGATAGGTGGATTTAGACTATGTAATAAACTAGGAATTCTGAAATAAAAGATTGTAGACATCGGGAATATGCCTATTGATGCTATTGAATTTTATGGATAATAATGCTATACGAGAATCACTCTTTTGTATTTGTCATTTATATTAGAATAATATTATTGGGAGTCTGGTTCAAAATCACATTAATAGGTACCGCTCAGCAAGAGCAACCTAGTTCATGATAATTTAAACAGTGAATAATATGTGAAGGTTATTCACATATTAAACAAATTTTAACGCGGGATTCAATCCCGGTTCATGACTGTCGGGAATCGGGCGTGTTAACCTCTCATCCACCGACTTTTTTTCTTAAGTCTACAAGGGGGTCTGATAGATTAAAACTGTGGCCTGTGTTGTTTATGTGATGAACAATAAGGGATTTTGTCCTATAATGTCATATCTGTATAGAGGTCTGGTAGATTAATTTAACGAAATTGCGCATTTAGAATGGTATATATGTACACAGATAAGATAGGAATCTATTTAATGTGTCTTCCATTTAATATCAATGTAGAAATTAGAATATATTCGAGTTATTGGTCCGATAGATGACGGTATATAAACAAACAATGAATCCATCCATGGACTATCCCTATAAAAGAATATATTGGAGTTATTGGTCCAATACATGACGGTACATAACCAAACAGTTGATCGGTACATGAACCATCCCTATAAAAGAATATATTGGAGTTATTGGTCCAATACATGACGGTACATAACCAAACAGTGGATCGGTACATGAACCATCCCTATAAAATAATATATTGGAGTTATTGGTCCAATACATGACGGTACATAACCAAACAGTGGATCGGTACATGAACCATCCCTATAAAAGAATATATTGGAGTTATTGGTCCAATACATGACGGTACATAACCAAACAGTGGATCGGTACATGAACCATCCCTATAAAAGAATATATTGGAGTTATTGGTCCAATACATGACGGTACATAACCAAACAGTGGATCGGTACATTAACCATCTCTATAAAAGAATATATTGGAGTTATTGGTCCAATACATGACGGTACATAACCAAACAGTGGATCGGTACATTAACCATCTCTATAAAATAATATATTGGAGTTATTGGTCCAATACATGACGGTACATAACCAAACAGTGGATCGGTACATGAACCATCCCTATAAAAGAATATATTGGAGTTATTGGTCCAATACATGACGGTACATAACCAAACAGTGGATCGGTACATTAACCATCTCTATAAAAGAATATATTGGAGTTATTGGTCCAATACATGACGGTACATAACCAAACAGTGGATCGGTACATGAACCATCCCTATAAAAGAATATATTGGAGTTATTGGTACGGTACATGACGGAACATATCTAAACAGTGAATCGGTACATGAACCATCCCTATAAAAGAATATATTCGATAAATGAGAAGAGAGAATTAAGGATCCCATTAGATAGTAAATGAGGGACGTGATGAAGAAAGTTTGGCCAGAAATACTCTTAAACCCGGAGGACCCCGAGTCCGGGGACTTTCTCACAATTAGCGCCTAATTTTCTTAGGATTCCCATTCGACCGGAACTGGGTCCATTAAGAAGGCGCGGCTAGCCACTGGAGACTTTGGATTGGACGGTCACTGCTGGGTAATAGGACTTCGGACTTCTTACTCTATGGACTTCTTAGATGGGATTGTTGGAAATCCCTTTCTTTCCTTAATCCATCAGTTAGCTTGTCAGCTCATTAAGCTCTTTGTTTAGTTTGTTAATATCTTTATGGAAAACTCTTTTCTGTTAGCTGGGCACAAGCTAAAATCACCAAATAATCTAGAATTCCACCAAATTTGTTAAAATCATAAGGAGAAATTTGTATGGGACCATGTGCTCTATTATCTGAATTCATTCAAAATAATGCAAGTTTTCCATTTATTTATCTTCCAACTATTTTTTTTTTTTTTGCTTATCCCTAGTACACGTGGAATAGACCATGATAATCATGGTAGGGGCTAGTGAGCGGCTGTTTTACTGTAAGTACACCACATGTCTACACATGTGAAAAACAGTTCAAAATTTGCACTTAAAAATGTACCAGAGTCCCGCTTGGTTACTTGTACTCGCTGTTGGAGCTGTTGTATGTAGTAAGTTGAAATTTATAAACCCATTTCCCCTAAATGATAAAGGACAAACCTTTGTTCAAAAATATAGAGGGAGTATTTTTTTACACTTACAGGTGTGTCATAGCCCTGTTTTGTTGCTTGCACTCGCTGGTGGGTTTTAAATTTTTCAAGAATCAGAGGTCATTGAAAAGGTGTGGCCAATCATACGCGTCTAAAATAGTTTAATTTCTTATCTGCTTATATATGCTACACTGAAGGGTGGGGGGGGAGAAGTCCAATCACACCTCCCTGCGGTCCACCCTGGACCCTTGAAATATTCGACCAAATTCTGGTTCGTTTCCAAGGTGACTAACGTGGCAACGGCACCCATTTTCCAATGAAGATCCAAAGGAAAGGAAAAAATGTCAGTATTTGACATTGACGCTTTGGCAAAATTCAAATTAATTAAACAAAAAATAAGAAAAGATCAAATATGCGAAATAAACTCTGAGAGAAAATGACAAAAACTATAACAAGACTTAAAACAAAACACTATAAAGAAATGACAATACATCCAGATGGCACAAAAACCTATAGGACATGCAACAACTGTCCTGGTGTGGAACTAACACCTACCCACATATTCTCATGCCCAGCAATGACCGCAGCCTTGCAGAAAATTGACATGGACCCAGACCAGCAGCTTTACACACCCAAGATGGTGGACATTGCTACTGCTGTGATAAAGATGCATGGAGACATCTGAGGCTCTTCATTGGACACGACAACAACAACAGAAAATTGACATGGACCCAGAGCAGCAGTTTTACACACCCAAGATAGTGAACTTTGCGACTGCTGTGATAGAGATGTATGGAGACATCTGAGGCTCTTCATTGGACACGATAACAACAACAGAAAATTGACATGGACCCAGAGCAGCAGCTTTACACACCCAAGATAGTGGACATTGCGACTGCTGTTTATAGATATGTATGGAGACATCTGAGGCTCTTCATTGGACACGACAACAACAACAGAAAATTGACATGGACCCAGAGCAGCAGTTTTACACACCCAAGATAGTGGACATTGCGACTGCTGTGATAGAGATGTACGGAGACATCTGAGGCTCTTCATTGGACACGACAACAACAACAGAAAATTGACATGGACCCAGAGCAGCAGCTCTACACACCCAAGATAGTGGACATTGCGACTGCTGTGATAGAGATGTATGGAGACATCTGAGGCTCTTCATTGGACACGACAACAACAACAATAATACAGTATACACACCCAAGATAGTGGACATTGCGACTGCTGTGATAGAGATGTACGGAGACATCTGAGGCTCTTCATTGGACACGACAACAACAACAGAAAATTGACATGGACCCAGAGCAGCAGCTCTACACACCCAAGATAGTGGACATTGAGACTGCTGTGATAGAGATGTATGGAGACATCTGAGTCTCTTCATTGGACACGACAACTGTTGTGATATGTAAATAACCTTTGTTAAGTGTTATAATTGTTACCTATTGTTGGCTATGCAAAATTATTCCATTTGTCAATTGTTTTAAACTTATGTAAATTATTTCCTTTTTATCTCTATCTTGTATATAAGAAGATTGCTAGATTGAATAAACATTCAGTTCAGCTTGTAAGTCGTAGCGAGTTTGTTCAGACAACTCATACACATTACAACATGGCGCAGCCGACAAAAGTATCGAATTAAAACAGATTAATTCAACATTGAGTAGAATGGAAGGAATCAAGCCGCCGGCGGAATTTGTCCCGTACAGCAACGAGAAAAAATGGGAAACCTGGAGAGAGTCGTTTGAAATTTTTGCAATAGCGGTAAATTTAGAAAGCATGCCGCTGGTGCGTCAGCGAGCAATCTTGAAGCATATTGCTGGTGAGAAAACAGTGATGATATACAAAACATTTCACATAAATGAAAATGATACCTACCCAAATGTAAAGGAAATGCTTGATATGCTTACGAACCATTTTAAGCCCTTCAAAAATACGATTCAAAGGAGAAATGCATTTTTTACCTGTGTACAAAAGGAAAAGCAGGGAATCATGGAATTCGTCACAGAATTAAAGCATCTGGCACAAGAATGTGAATTCGAGAATTTAACAGAATCTCTCATAAGGGATCGCCTTATAATTGGAATACTTGACCGAGAAGTGAAAAGAAAATTGTTAGAAGATCCACAGTTGACACTACCAAGGGCAATTTCGATAGCTGTGATCTCCGAGTCAACATGTTCACAAGTAGCATCGTTGAATGAGCAAAAAATGATTGAAAAAATTGAAAAACGTAATTGGGTGAAAGATACAATTCGAATGGAAAATGCAGAAGCAGGACCAAGCGGTATAAACCCGAGAAGAGAAAGAATAATAGAACCATGTAAGTGGTGTGGACAACGACACAAGTATGGAAAGTGTCCAGCATATGGGAAGAAATGTAATGCATGCGGAAAAACCAATCATTTCTCAGTAGTTTGCCGAACAAAACGTATAAGAAATCTCTTAGCGGAAAGTGAAGCTGAAGAATCCTGTGACGAGATAAATCTTAATGAGGTTGCTGTAAAGACTGTTCGGTCGGACAAGTGGTCCGCGATAATAATAATTAATGGCAAGAAGACCACGGTACATTTGGACACTGGCGCACAGATAAATGTGCTTCCTCATAAAGTAATAAACCAATGGCCATCAAGACCAGAAATCAGACCCACGTCATTAAAGGCGTTCGCATATGGAAATACAGAATTGCCTATCGTCGGCAAATGCAATGTGCTATGCCAATATGGTGAAAAGAAAGGAATGTTTGAATTTATCGTAGCCGATGTAGAAGCGCAGACACTTATCACGGGCGATACTTGCGAGAAGCTTGAAATCTTGAGGCGAATCAATCATATAAACACGGATGAAATGAAATTGTGTTCTGAAACTCAAAAAATCCTCGAACAATACCACGAAGTATTTCAAGGAGTAGGATTAATCAACTCGGAATGTAAGATTTACACAAAGCCTGAATATTCTCCTGTGCAAGTCCCTCCCAGGCGCATCCCAACAAGCCTCGGAGCCGAAGTTCAGTCTGAATTGGAAAAGATGGTGAAGCAAGGAATCGTAACAAAAATATATCATGAAACAGAGTGGTCTCATCCTATGGTCGTTGTAAAAAAAAATCTGGTCAAATCAGAATATGCCTGGATCCTCGGAAATTAAATGAGGCTCTTGTGGGAAGACATTTCCAGACTCCGGCTCCAGCTGAACTATTGCACGAGATACCCAAAGCTAAGTATTATACCGTGTTAGACGTGAAATCAGCCTATTGGCATATTCCGGTTGCAAAGGAATGCAGAGATCTGTTGGTGATGACCACGCCATTTGGCAAATTCAGATATAACCGATTGCCATTTGGTTTGAAAATATCGGCACAAATTTTTGTTGAGAAAATGACGAATATCTTTAGGGATAGCTTTCAAAATATTACATATGTAGACGATTTGCTGATATATGCGGATACCATTCAAGAGCACAATAAAAAATTAAAGGGAATTCTAGAAAAAGCAAAAGAAAAAAATATCAAATTTGATTTAACAAAGGCTCAAATATGTCTAACGAAAGTTCGTTTCTTGGGCCATGTGATATCACAAAATGGAATTGATCCAGAGCCAAATAAGATTGATAAATTAATTACCTTTAAAAGGCCAGAGGATAAAAAGTCGCTGCAAAGAATCATGGGTCTTTATAATTACTTAGGAAAATTCATTCCAAACTTAGCTGCGTCCACATCCAATATAAGAGGAATCTTAAGAAAGAATGTTGTCTGGCATTGGGGGCCTAAACAGGATGGGGAATTCGATCATATTAAGGAATGCGTGAGGAATGCTCCTTCGTTGGCACATTTTGACAAAAGCAAGATGCTGATTTTGCAGTGTGATGCCAGCAAAGATGCAATGGGAGCTGCTCTGCTACAGGAAGATCGACCTCTAGCATTCGCTTCCGCGTCATTTAGCGACTCGCAGAAACAGTACTCTCAGATTGAGAAGGAGTTATTGAGTGTTTATTATGGATGCAAAAAGTTCGAATATCTATTGTCAGGACACACTTTCGTTGTCCAGACGGATCACCAGCCCTTATTGCCTCTAGTCAAAAAACCGCTGAGTGATATATCACCGCGTCTACAAAGATTAGTAATGAAGCTTATAGCATTTGACTTCAAATTGCAGTACAAACCAGGAAAATACTTGATTGTGGCTGATACCCTATCCAGGGATACTCACCCCATGGACGAACTACCAACGCCTTTTCTTGAAGACAAAAGAATGGTCAAGATGGTACGTGTTAATATCTCGGACGAAAAACTGGTAGCGATGCAGAAAGATACCCGAGAGGATCCTGCTTTGGTTAAAGTAATCGATTATGTGATTGAGGGATGGCCTATATGCAAAAAAGACGTCGATGAAGATGCCAAAATATTTTTCGATTTCAGACACCGTTTGTACTTATGGAATGATCTATTATGTATAGGATCGGCCATAGTGATTCCGAAGACACAAAGGAATGCTATGCTTAATTTGTTGCACTAATCGCACCAAGGGATATCTGCAATTCAGGGTTTGGCGCGAGAATCTTTATTTTGGCCGAGAATGTCCATCGACATTGCTGAAAAAGTAAAAAATTGTGAAATTTGTCAAAAACATCAGAAATCAAAAATACGGCAGCCGTTAAAACCTTTCCCAGTTCCAGATTATCCATGGCAGACAGTATCATTGGACATATTTTATATTCAGAAAAAGCCCCATTTGTTAGTGGTCGACAGATATAGTGGCTACCCGGAGGTATTTACATTGGACCCACCTACGGCGATTAATGTAAAAAATAAATTGAGAGAAACATTTGCACGATTCGGGATTCCGGAAACCATGATGTCCGACAATGGACCACCGTTTCGCTCAGAGATTATGGCTGACTTCTGTATAAGATGGGGTATAAAACAGCTATTTTCAAGTCCACACCTTCATAGATCTAATGGTCTGGCCGAGAGAAACATTCAAACAATAAAAAATCAACTAATCAAATGTAGAGATGAAGGGTCCGACCCATATCTGGCTATTCTGGCATATAGAAATACACCAAAAAATGACCTACCGTCACCCGCACAGTTATGTTTATCGAGGAGCCTTCGATGTCAGATCCCCAGAATTACACCGCTATATAGACCCTATCAAACTAATTGGAGAAGTATAGAGAATGCCAAAAGAAAAAGACAGAGCTCAATGAAAGAGCAGTATGACAGAAATAGTAAAAGCTATCCCAAGGTCAATGTAGGAGAGGATGCATGGTGTCAAATACATCCAAGGGAGACATGGACACCGGTGAAGATTTCAGCGCAGGCTGATTCTCCTCAGAGCTTTGAAGTTGTGACACCATCGGGAAATAGGTTGATAAGAAATCAACAATTTATTAGGCCAAGGGATGGAGGCTACGAGAAAAGCCAGTTGTCTTCAGAACCAATTACCGCCTCCCCAGAAGCTCAACATCCGCAGTGCTACAGTCCAACGATGGGCGAGTCATCCACAGCCCCGATACAGCGGTCAAGTGAAGAGACCAATATTGACCAGAGGGAAGGCGCGACTACATCCGCTGGGATTGCACCAGAACCATCCGGAAGGCCCCGGTTTTCAAGGTTTGGAAGAGAGTTAAGAAAACCACAAAGATTTGGTTTTTAAACAGAGGGGAGGCATGTCAACCGCCTTTTGATTTGCCTGATCTGATTGTTGATGGTTGTCTAGATTCGTGACATTCTTTAATTGTTGTACCAGAGGGGAAACATGTTGTGATATGTAAATAACCTTTGTTAAGTGTTATAATTGTTACCTATTGTTGGCTATGCAAAATTATTCCATTTGTCAATTGTTTTAAACTTATGTAAATTATTTCCTTTTTATCTCTATCTTGTATATAAGAAGATTGCTAGATTGAATAAACATTCAGTTCAGCTTGTAAGTCGTAGCGAGTTTGTTCAGACAACTCATACACATTACAACAGAAAATTGACATGGACCCAGAGCAGCAGCTTTACACACCCAAGATAGTGTACATTGAGACTGCTGTGATAGAGATGTATGGAGACATCTGAGGCTCTTCATTGGACACAACAACAACAACTGAAGGGTGGAATCTTAGAAATGGTATTTAAGCAAACTATGGACATAGGCTTTTAGAAAAGTAGAATTACATATAAATATTTACATTGAGTAATGCTCTTCCAGAAACAATAAAGCCAGTTAGGCATAAATTAATATAATGCAATAACACTCCATATATATATAGTGAATGAAGACATTAAGACACGAATGTTTATTTTCAGCATTAAGACAAACTTCTATTATCCTCATTGCGATGAAAAATATAGCAAAGATAATATAGTAGCTTAATGGTACGATTGAAGTTACAGATAGGATCATTTTTCAGATTTAATCAGCTGATGTAACGACAGCTGGCATGCCTACAGGATATTCTTCTACTAGCCGAATGACCCGGGCAACGCCCGGGGTTTACCCGATTAAATGCTTTTATTCAAACACTATTCGTTACAATTATAAATTGGCGCCGTGGATGTCATTCTTGTATAATATATAAATGAGTTTTAAAAATTGTAAAAAAAAATGCATCGGCCGGGATTCGAACCCGGGCCGCCCGCGTGGCAGGCGAGCATTCTACCACTGAACCACCGATGGTTATGATATAGCCATATTTGGGTATTTATTCCATTGACAAAAGCAAACGGTGACAGATTTGATTATTAAGAATGGTTGCTTGATGACTCTGATAACTGTATATATTAATAGTAATTTATCAGTGATATTATTATTATCACTGATGGTACTCTGTGGAGTTGTCTTTTTGACTGATTGTAATATATATCCACATATATGTAAACTTATGTCTGATGTTAGCCTAAAACAACAACAACAACAACAACAAAAATAATTTTATTAGGGCCAATTGCCCTGTATGGATTCGCCATACAATAACAAAATAATACAGTAATATTTTTTTCTCCCTATCCCCATGTGCACGTGAGTCTTTGTTTGAAAAGGGATTTATTTACATATCTGTTCTAAAACTTTCCTCACTACTTCTTTTGTGTATGAATCTATTTACAATTGATCTGTAGAAATTATAGAGTTCTATTGCTATATTTTTCTTTTCTGAAATATGTCTCAGCGACTTCAGTGAGTTGCTAAATCTCCAGAAGGTGTTATTAGGAGTTTTTTTTTTTCACCTAAATATTTGCATTCTATGATATGTTAGCCTAAAACAAATAAAGACATTTCTTTTTTAACTTCCAGATACTTCTTTCCGATTAACGCCAACTAACAAACACGAGGACGTTATAGTTGAGAAGGTATCTGAGATTAGAAGAGACAAAAAAACCTGGAAAATATTAAATCACAAGAATGTAAACAACAAAATTCAATTTCAAGTAAGATGTATAACATCAAATTTAAGCCGTATCAAACATTTTATTCTCATTTCTATTTTATCTTTTATGTATAATTTCAAATAGAAATATTTATTTTTATACAATTCCCTTTTAAACCATTCCACTTTTAAAACAATTTCTTTGAACGAATAAAATTTAAAAGTTGTGGAATTGAATGTATTAGTTTTGTTTTTTATGTGGGAAAGAGATATCCATATATTATTGATCTTAATATGAGAGATATCAAACTGCTTCCAATTCCCAGACGCTATTAAAAAATCTGGTTGCCTTCAATTCACAGAGGGGAAATGTGGTAGGCAAAAGTCATAATGGGAATGTAGAAGGGTATGGAAGAAGGAAGAACACAAGGGGAAAAAAAGAAAAAAAAGAAGAATTGGGAGGTTAGTAGCAATTTAAAAAAAAAAAGAAAAAAAGAAATATATCAAGAAAGCAATTGAGAATATTGGATTTTTCCCCCGTTTCTACAAAAGTGCTAAAAAGAACGTAATTTGAATAAAGATTCTTCTTTTTTCTACCAGAAATACCCTTCCCCTATCTGGGGGAAAACAATAAGAGAAATTGATTGGTGTTTTAGATGACAATCGAGGTTGACAATGGCGTTCGATAGATAGATGTCCGATTGTCAAATGAGGTGATTCACACCCCCTAGTCGCGGGTCAAAAAATATTTTTTTTTATCTATGATTGTTACCTCACTGAAATAAATTGTGTTGCTTTTTTTATTTGTTTTAGGTTTTTGCTTTTTTATTATACGACCTATATATATTTATATATATGTTTTAATTAATAAATTATAAAATAATGCGTAAAAAAGTGGTTTTCCATTTTTTATTTTATTTATTTATTGCAACCTTAATACAATTATAATTGAAATATATTAAGCCTTAGTTTATTATATATGCTGACAAAATTTCAGGAATTTGTACCTTTTAGTTTGTATATCAGGTTTTAGATAATAAATAACTCTGGAAAATATTTGATACACAGTGACCTTTATTGGAGACACACGAGATAATCATGTGTGAACAAAATTGTCTATTTCTAAAAAAACAGACAACCAGCGACATAAAAGATTTTCCACTTCCTTAGGTTTTGTCCATGAGTGTAAGTTGAACTAGATAATTTATGAGAAAATATTTTAGGTAAGTGTTGTTATTCTTAATTCAAAAATTTACAGTTTGCCTAACTGGCTCTCCGGACAAGGGATAAATGACAACCCAAAATTCTTTCTCGCGTCTACCAAGCCATCTACAAATTTTTATTGGCATCTTCCAAGACCCAAATCTATAAGTAACTTCTCGATGTGGAACTGAGGGGTGTTTAAGAAAAACTTGTCTGGAGGAGGACTCTCTCAAGCTGGAGAAACCTTCTTTGCTGAAGAAATTTGCACCTATACACAACTATATATATTCATCTACATTTTATCTACCCTTTATTTACTCCTTTATTATATATTATCCTTTATTTGATCTTTTAATTCCTTTTCTATAACAATTTATTAGAAGAATCGACTAATTGTTTAAATTTTTAGTTGTTCACAAGTTTTTCTGAGCTTTGAGATGAGAGAAGACAACAATAGTTGTCTTGAAAAGGATTCTTCATTGTTGGAAGTTTCCTCGATTGTACTTAATTATATTTGGTCTCTTTTATTATTTCCCATTTACAAATATCCCTAATTATGAAGTATGTCTTGCTTTTGACATGTACAAATATATGTTCAAATCAATAAGCTTGAGGGATAAGTCTCTTTCAAATAAATTTATTTCAAGCTTTCGGGCACAACCGCCCTTCGACAGGAAAAAATATATTAGCTACTAAAGTTTTCGGATCTAATATATATATATGTTATATTAAAAATATTTTATTTAAAATTATGTTATATTAGGGTATTATTTTATTTAAAATTATGTTATATTAAAGTATTGTTTTATTCAAAAATATATTTCATAGATAAAAATACTGCTAAATCGACCGCCAGAGGTCACTCTTCCCATATAAAATCTCATTGTTGTTCTTCCCCGTTGGCCGACCCAAAACTTTGTAATTATGTAAATAATCTTTTCATTTTTTTTTATTCTTACGCCTTAAGCCAGGCGGTACTTTTACAGAATTATGTTTATCCTATAGCTCAATTAAAGCAATCTTTTATCAAAACTATTTTTATTATTATTCTTTCAATTTTAATGCCACGACTGCTCAACCAGATGGTCCAAAACAACAGAAATCTTATTAATTTTATTTTAAATATAATATATATATATGTTATATCAAAATATTTTACTTAAAATGTTATATAAAGATATTATTTAAAATGTTACATTAAGATATTGTTTTACTTAAAAATATATTTCATAGATAAAAATATTCTGTTAAATCGGCCGCCAGAGGTCATGCTTCCCATATAAAATCACATTGTTGTTCTTCCCCGTTGGTCGGCCCAAAACTTTTGTACATTATGTAAATAAGCTTTTCATTTTTTATTCTTACGCCTTAAGCCAGGCAGTACTTTTATCAAACTAGTTTTTTTATATATCCCATAAGCTCAATTAAAGCAATATCTGATCAAAACCATTTTTATTATTATTCTTTTAATATGTATAGCCACGACTGCACCTGCACCACCATAGCATAATCATCAAGATGATCAAAAAACAACAGAAATCTAATATCTGTTTTATTTTAAATATAATATATATATATATATACATACATATGAGCAGAAAATGACAGTTATGCAAAAACGGATTTACATAGTGAAGAACACAATAAACTAGAATTTGCTATTTGTAAATATAGAGAGAATTTGCATGTGTAAAATATGTACTGATATGAATAGGACAAATAATATGGCATATCTTGGAAACACAGGAATACATATTAAAATCGTGATCGCAGAGTTCATGATACAGAGGGGGGTTTGGTGGCTGCGGGGAATATTACATTGTAAATTTCAGGTAAATCAATTTTTCTATTGAGGCTGTGGAATTTGCTTGACAGGAGGGATTCAATGATTAGTCTTTGGTGTTTGTTGGCAATATTGGAATAATGAATTTTCGGTGATGTAATGTTGAAGGAATGGCCAGTTTCGTTTATTTGCTGTACTATTAGGGATCTATGGTCTAAGTTATCGATATTTCTTTTGTGTTCATGAATTCTAATATTGACATGTCTCCCGGTTTCGCCTACGTAGATTTTTGGGCAGTTCAAACATTCTATGGAGTAAATAGCGTTTCGTGGTGTGCTGCGAGGTTCATTAAGTTTCATAATCTGGTTTCGGAGAAGGGATCCAGAGGTAGGTGCGCAGGTGAAGTAGGTTTTGATTCCAAATTTCAATAATAATCTCGCTATTGTGGAGGATAATGGTGAATACGGCATACGGCATTTATTACCCCCACTATATCCCTTTGAACATCAATGTAAAATTTTTAATGATTCTTGTAATTTATGTGTTAGGAATGATATCCCTTTAACTTTAATGAATATTATTAAGAATTACTCAAATAATTTTTCTACTAACAAATATAACATCCCAAAATTGAAAATCCCCCCTATCAATATTAGGACAAATTCAGATAAAATAATTGCACTCAGACCGTATCGTACATCTCTTTCAGATCAACGTGAAATACAAGAACAAGTAGGTAAAATGCTAGAATATGATATTATAGAGCCTTCTTTCTCCCCCTATTCATCCCCCGTTACTTTAGTTACCAAAAAGGATAAGACAAAACGATTTTGCGTAGACTACCGCCGCCTGAATGAAATAATTTTCCCCGATGTTCACCCCCTTCCGCTCATAGAGAATATCTTAGATAAATTAGCCAACGCCAAAATTTACTCCCGCGCCGATTTTTCATCAGCATACTGGTCCATCGAAATAAGTCCCCCTGATAGAAATTTATTATCTTTTGTCACGTTAGAGGGTCAGTATAATTTCAAAAGATTACCATACGGGATTAAAATAGGACCCCAGGTGTATGAGCGAGCAGTCAGTCAGATATTACAAAGAAATAGGTTAGGTTTTATAGCACATTATTTCGACGATTTCATTATCTTTTCAAATTCCATAGAAGAACATTTAGATCACTTACAGCAATTTTTTGATATGTGTAATAGGGAAAATTTTAGATTAAATTATAAAAAGTGTGACTTCTTTAAAACTACGATAGAATTTTTAGGCTATACCATATCATCAGGCACATACACTCCATTAGTAAAAAATTTAGATGTAATTAATGCCATTAAGGTCCCCACTAGCGTTAAAAATCCCTCCAATCATTCTTAGGCTCCATTAATGTATATAATAAATTTATAAAAGATCACGCCCGCATTAGGAACCCCCTCAATAATCTACTTAAGAAAGATACCCCATGGCACTGGGATGCAAAATGCCAACATTCATTTGACACTCTAAAGGAATGTCTCACCACAAAACCGGTACTACACCTCTTTAAAGAAGGATTACCCTGTCAGCTATTCTGTGATGCCTCACTTCAGGGAATAGCTGGCATCCTAAAACAACAACATCCAGACGGCACCCTACACCCCGTGCAATATTACAGCAGAGCACTCCGACCCCACGAGAAAAATTATACCATCACAGAGTTGGAATGCCTTGCTGTGATAGATAGTGTAGAAAAATTCCGCATCTATCTCGCAGGTGTAAGGTTCACAATTTTTACGGACCACCATGCATTACAATGGTTAAAAACCATTAAAAAAAACCCAACGGGTAGACTTTTTAGGTGGAGCTTAAAGATGTCCGCATACGAATATGATATAAAATATATAAAAGGTAAAACGAAGTACGAGGCAGACCTACTGTCCCGCAATCCTTTATGTGGTTTTCTCACGACCACCCAAATAATAGAAAAGCAACCCCAATTACCTCCATCTACACTTATCAAAACGAATATAGATGGCCTCCATACAATCAAACGTAAAGGTATTGTCAAGATTATAGTTGTCAAGTTTAAAGTTGTCAAGATTAAAGTACATTTAGAATATAACCATCCTGGTGTATCCCAAATGATTAGGCTCATCTTCAGTTGTCAAGATTAAAGTACATTTAGAATATAACCATCCTGGTGTATCCCAAATGATTAGGCTCATCTCCACACAGTATACTTGGTGTGGAATGACCAAATCTATAGTTAAGTATAATAGGTCCTGTCCCACATGCCAACTTATAAAGAAACCGAAGGGTCCATTATATGGTAGATTAAAACGCCCCCCTATAGCTTTACAACCCTACGATATGTTATCTATAGACACTATTTCAGGTTTTTCTAAATACGGTAATTCTAAGTCATACTTACACGTAATTGTAGATCACCTAAGTCGGTATACATGGACCTTCCCCAGTAAGTCAACTAATATAATCACATACATTCAGTGTCTCAAAAAGGTATTGCAGTGTGGCCGCCCAAAACGCCTTCTTTCGGATCGGGCACCTGCATTTACTTCCCCAAAGTTCAGGAGATTCTTAATAAAGAACGGGATACAGCCTCTACTAACCACTGCAAATAACCCTCAAGCTAACGGTTTATGCGAGCGTCTTAACGCGACACTCACCGGGAAGCTGAGGTTACTGAACTTAGAGAATCCAGGAACCTCCTGGATTAAGTTAATTGAGATAGTAACTAATAAATATAACGATACCCCCCATACGATAACTGGATTTCCCCCCGTATTTTTAATGTATAATATAATCCCCTCAGACTTAAATAACCACATAAATCCCTATCCCAATATAATAGAAAGTAGAAAACTAGCAATACAACGTACAAATGACAGGCATGACAAAGAGAAAATTAAATATGATAACAAACATAAAAATCCACACTTTGATACAGGAGATTTAGTATTAGTAAAGGCGTATCATCATCCAAATAGCGGTAAGTTAGTACCCAATTTTACAGGTCCATATAAAATTACTGAAATAATTTCTGATAATGTCGTACGTATAAATAGACCCAATAGGATTACAGGTAATGATAGCGATACTGTGCATGTAAATAAATTACAATTTTATAATGAAGAGGTCCTCTATATTTCACCACCCAAAGTAGAATCCCTAAAAATAAATAGAATAATAAACCCTTTCCGACATTTAGATACCAACTTGTTTAGTCCAATAGAAAAAAGTATAGCTCATAGATTTTCCGAACCATTTAATCATTTGTCCCCCCATCTATTCTCATAAAATTAGGGAAATCTAGGTCATGAACGTCTGGCGAACTCCTCGACGTAAAGTAATCAATTAAATAATCATAAATCATAGCATTCAACACCATTTCATGATTACCTTTTCCTTCACCAATAATTTCTCTCCTTCAAATGCTATGACTATTTTTCTCTTTCTATTAGGCACACAACTGATTACTTAAGACTAACCCTCGGAATTGTTTGGACTGGAATAGCGCAATTCCGAGAATATAATTCATACACACATTATATATAAAAACAAAGAAACATTATGTAATTATTTTTTATTATTCCAATTAGTTTCTTTTTCTTAAATTATGATAATATATCCCATACTCCATTAACACATTTCGCATGATCATAACACATTTATTTATACACTAGTTAATTAATTCCTTTTATACCAAATCTTATTTTTATAATGTTATAGGATAGTTTATAATTTTGTCAACCCCGTTTAAAAATTAGGTCCCCACCATCTCTAAAATCGATCCTGTACATGACACCATGTGAGACGTCATCTTGGCCTCCATAAAAGGACAATTAAATCCCCAAAAAGGCGTCCATCGCCACGACAATGTTCCAATCTTCATCCCAATGATAAACAACTCAAGGTCACACTGAACTCCCCCCTAATTTGCTTTTTTTTCTACTTCGTCTTTCCTTACCTACTTCTAAAGGGTTGGAATGACTTTTGTATCCACCATTAGCACAGATACCCCTTCCTACTTCAACACTCTTGCCTGGCAATCATTCAATTATAGGGCTTTTGGGTACAATTTAATACGAACATACACTACATTACCGGCTCCCTTGTTAGGAATCAAAAAGGTTTTAACTTTTCTCTTTTTTTTGTCAAATTTGTTGTCTCTCATTTCCCCATATGTAACGTAATGTTACATAGAGAAAAGATCTGTTAAGTTAATATTTTAAATGATGTTTCCCAAACGTAACAAGCCGGCGTTTGGGTAGGCTCACCTAAAAATTTTGCAGACCAACTGCATAAAACGCTCTGCAATCTTTTTAGCGCCTAAGACATGCACTACATACTACATGTACCCAAAGTCCTATCTTCCACTACAATGACATCATTTTAGGGATCAAGATCGCTCCCCGTCTGGTCTCACATAATATAATCGGGAAGATCTGGCAAAGACCAACTTCTCAGACCGGACCAAAGCGACATAGGGCCACATTGCCTCCCCGTAGGCCAAACTAGAAGGACATCATTAATCTTGCGCCTACACCTAGACATTGTGTGTAAATATGTTCCCTTTTTTTTCAGGAACGAAAATTTTTGTTTTCTTTTAACTTTTCTCTCATTTATTGTAAATAGACTTACAGTTTACCTAGTTTTGTGGTGTTGGACTTTGTTTTTTAACTTACAGATGTAGATAAAACATTTCAATATTAATCGATAATATCATTTTGTTCATTAATGCCATCAACTACCAATCAATCCTTTATATAATATTATCTTTAATATGTTTATTTAATTTTAATTTTCTTTTTCTCATCATGTTTAGACTTAGCATTTTACAACTTCAACTATTTTAGGCACTATTTTAAAAAACCTACACCTAACAATATTTATAATATTTCTTAAACAGATAAAACATTTATCATTTTATTTTTCTTAATAGATTTTCAAAATGTTATTTTTGACGCTTCCCTTACAACCTCTAACTCTATCCCATGAACCTTTCCTCCCAACTTTTTACAGCCATCAAGAGATTATTGTTCGTCAGCCATTTTCTTTTTTTTTTTATTGATTAAACTAACTAGAAGACCCTTCTTCGCTGTACATTTCCCAACAGTGAGCTCAGGAGACCCAGTTAGATTTTTTTTTTTTCTCTCATCGTCCGGCTCATCATTTTTTCATTTTTCAACTTTTTCTTTTCACCACACAAGTCGGACACAATCAAATTTGACAGCAATAAATCTCTTACACCCACCTCTCCTTTTCCGCATCCTTCAAACCTCCAACCTTCCAAGGGATTCCAGTTCGCCGAACATTTTTGTTTTTTTTCATTGATTAATCCGACTGGAACAATCCTTCCTCGCTATACCATTCCCGATAGTGAGTTCATGATATCCAGCGCGATATTTTTATTTTTTTTCTCATCGCCCGACTCATCATATCAATTCACCATTTTTCAACTTTTCACTTTTTTTTTTCATAATTCAACCGGGCACAATCATTATGGACAACAGGGATCCCTCTTACCTCTACCTCTCCCTTTTACCTCCATCAATATTCCCACCTCTTTTCACTGTCTGAGCTAATGATGCAGACGGAATATCTTGGGCCTTCTGTTAATGAAAACAATGCCTCACTTAAACAAGTTCGCATTGCATTGCAGAATGCTTGGGATACTACTTTGCAGAAACATGCTCAGATACCCCTATCCTCTTTTTTCAACCTTAGCGTCACATTATACGTTCAGTCAATAAACTAACTTCATTTTTTTTCTCCTCTCATCTTTAATGCCATAAGATATTATTTTCCTTGTACGATTCATTTTACAATATTTACCATTTTGTATTATATACTTTCTCTTAATCTTTTATCATTCATTTTGTGCGTCTTTATTTTATAACCTTGATTTTTATTTCATTGATACACCACCATTACAACATCTTTCTCTTTTTAACTTGTAGCTTAATAATAATTTTAACTAATTTGTATACAAATTATTTCTTTTATTTTTTATAATAGGTTTGTTAGGTCATCATTCATTACATGTCATTCCCCCAACCAAACCTTCATCACCGGGGACACATTCTGTAGTATATTTTGAGTAATATAGTTCACAACCTTCTTCTAATATTTATTATAACCCCATATTTATATAAAAATATGTATCAAACTTGTAACAATAGAAGTGACAAATAAAACAAAAGGAGTAGAGGTAGTCCAGACGACGCCATGGACCAGACGAACAGGTGTTTATGATAATGAGTTCAATCCCCCCGTCAGCAGGTGGCCGAACAGGTGGCCAGACGTAATAAACAACCCGGCGCCTGACAGGTGGCGTGATTTTACAGGAACCAATCAGGACTCTCCGCCATATGCGGTCGTCCAATATAAAAGAGCCCAGAAATGGGACAAAGTTAGTTGTTTTCAGAGCGACGCCGTTATACAATCGGCTAGGGCATCCGTGACGCCCGTGGTCCGACTGTCTTCGTCCGTGGTCTACCTCTACCTTCTTGGAGTTACCATCTAGACCTGCCTCTGTCTCTTGCTGTCCCAGTGCGGGAATCCCATCACGCACCCACTACCACGACTGCCCAGCACATTCCACATCGGGTTTACTACATATATATATAAAATAATATGTTGAATGTTTGGTGTTTGTCGACTTATAGAATATCCTGTCGACTACTGAAATAATGTTGAAGTCCTGGTAGCTCTTGTTGTACTGTGTTGACCGAGAGGAACAGTCAGGATGTAGAGTTTTCCAGTACCTCTCTGCACCTTGGAAGACCTTTAAAAGTTCTCACAAAATACAGGCAGTCGTGGTCGAGGCAGAGTGGTAAGCTGGGGATATCCACACAAAAAACGAAGACACAGTTGCACTAAGAAAGTTCCGTAACAGATCAAAGTTGAGCTAGTAGCGCAAGATGGAGATAGAAGAGTTCTTCCTAACTACATGTTGGATGAGATCGACATAACATACGACCGACGCGGCTTGCACTAAGGGTGAACTAAACTAAACTGAACTGAACTGAACTGTCAAGTCCCTGTAAAAGTGATGTATTTATAGGTTAAAAGACGGGGGGGGGACCTTATGTGACAGGGGCGTTTGAGAAAGGGCGCCTTTACCTGTCCAGGTGTGAGAGGGGTCTCTGCATTCCACCACATGTGACAGTGTGGGTGGCCTGTCGTGGGAATTGTGAATCTACCTGATTTATGACTTCCATCTTTAGACTCTGTTGTTTTGGCAATACTATATGTTCGATCTCTGCCCTAGCTCAACTCTTAAATCTATTACAGATTTTATTTATTTATCCACTTTGTACAAATTACATTACATAGGGCGATGCAATGACACAGATTAATCATGCGCATAATTATTTATAGATGTGTTTCTATATACAACATGACAATCTTATTATAAGTTATATACACAGTATGGGGTTGTTGGTTTAAATTACCATATATATATATATAGATTAGATCCGAAAACTTTAGTAGCTAATATATTTTTTCCTGTCGAAGGGCGGTTGTGCCCGAAAGCTTGAAATAAATTTATTTGAAAGAGACTTATCCCTCAAGCTTATTAATTTGAACATACTATTAGGGGATTAGCCTATTAAATGTACAAATATAATTGTTTAAAATATACAGTTAAACCTGTCTAAAGCGCATCCTCTTGGGACTCACCAAAATAGGTTGCTATAGAGAGGGGGTGCTATAGACAGGTCAATTTTAATGTAAATCGCATTGTACTATGTATTTAAAATCGGGGGCTATAGGAAGGCGCTATTTAGAGGGGGCGCTATAGACAGGTTTAACTGTATATCTAATAAAGGACATGGGACACCCCGGGACATGGAACATCGGTACAAGATCAGCATATTAGTAAAATAATGGAAGGATCCATCGCTAGATGGTCCCCCTTTTGTCCGCAGTCTAATAAAGAACAGACATTTTTAGCAAGTTTCTCACTAAAATCAAAACTTACATCAAGTAAATGCAAAAAAAATTCAATTGAATCTCAAGAACTATTGATCTATCATATTAGAGTTTCTCTCATGCATCATCATCGGTGAAATGAGCTCAGAACACATTAAGAAAACTTGTAGCCGTTAATTTTTAATGAGAAGGAAAGACCTTCCAAGCGATATCCCTTATCAGAAAGGGCGACGCCATTTTGTTCTTTTTTTATGCCTCTCCGGACCAATCGTCTGCACGGATATTTTAGCAACAATTAGATCTTTTGGCAACAATTTATTGTTATTTGGATCATTAGACGAACCTCAAGAATCTTTCCTTTGTTATCTTAATTGTTTTCTAATTAAAATAATTAGAGGAGAGTTGTGAGAATGGCTTTTTTAATTCAATAATTTTATATAATGATCTATTAATTAAATAATAAAATTAATTACACCTATGAATGCATTAACTATATTCTTTAAATAAAGGAAAACTTCAATTTACCTATACGCGTGTTATAATTATGTATATCTAATAGATTTATTGATTGAACTTTTTAAGAAATCTTTTTTAATTTGCTCACAATTGATTGCATATGTCCATGTGTTTTTAAGATAATTAACTATATTTTTCGATGTGTTTTTACATGTCAATATACATCTATATATACATATGTGTGAAGGTTGATCAGCCTAAATATTTCTATCTATTACATCAAAAATTCAATATATGCAAATATTTCGTAGCACGATACAATACACATTATAAAATGAAAATGCGCATTCTAGGATCGATTGACCTATTGGGATTAGAAAGACAAGAAACCTTCCTTCTGTACTATCGAAATTTAAAATTATTTGGTTAGAAGTATAGCATAGCAATCGTGAATAGGCTAGTGTGAGCATAACCCCCAAAGAAACAGGTTTACCCTTAAATATCTGAATTTTTAGGAACGCATACTTAAAAAGGAAACTACCAGATTATATTTCTCTTTAAAAGAAACTTTGACCTGAATATTGTGTTTATATTCTTAACGTTTCGACAAAAATATTTTGTCTTCGTTAGGAAAAAATAAATATTAAAGCATTTAGTGAGGCATTAAAATTTATATAAGGTTGCAAGGGCAAAATATCTGTGTGAGCATAACGCCTAAAGAAACAGGTTTATCCTTGAATTTCTAAATTTTTAGGCATGCATATTCAAAAAGGAAACTACCAGATTGTATTTCTCTTTAAAATAAAAGAAACTTTTTCTGGCCAGAAAATTGTTTTTATTTTCTCAACATTTCGACAAAAATAGTTTGTATGTTATCCTCGTGAAAAATAAATAAATATTAAAGTATTTAGCAAGGCATTAAAAATGTATATGAGGTTGCAAAGGCAAAATATCTTTGTCGAAATGTTGAAAATATAAAATCAATTTTTTGACCGAAGTGTCTTTAGATTTAAATAACTATGAATACCAGCCAGGCAACATATTTCAACCTGATTGTACAATCTTATACCTTCTTGTACAGATTGTAGTCTTTTACCTCACATGCGTTAGGTATAAATTAGCAATAAATAATGAAATTCCGGTGAGAATCTCCTGTGAATTTTAATGTATTCAATTTGATTTTCATTTTTCTTCCTATGGATAAATCGATTAAAATCAGGTAATCCACATACAATGGTTACTTCGCTATATACAAAAGAGAGAATACTCCATTCGTTTTTACAGGAAAACCATACCATAACTTTTATTGAGAGGGATACAGTAAGCCATCCTTTCAAAGAAAAAATAATCTCATCTGTGGAGCTTGGATCCTAACAATTTTAGCTCGGACTTCCGTCTAGCTCCTTAGCCATTTGTCTGGTCTTAGGTGTTGACAATATCTGGCAGAGCTTGATGTTGACTGTACTTTATGACCAGATCGACGGATTGACTACTGATAATCTGTCTTTCTCTAGGTGCGATGTAGCAGCAAGCTGTTTTAATAAAAGAAGGACCAAATAGCCTCACTGGTTTTAGCTGACTGACTCACTTTATTATAACCATCACTTTTTTATATACACATTTATTCACATAAATTAAAAGAAAAAATAAAATTTACATAATTATAAAACAAGGGATCCTGGAAAGTTATTTGCATAGCTAGGCGCAAACAACATCTTTGAGTGTCAGTATATTAGCGAAGTAAGAAAAACGTTCTTCTCAAAAGTAAACGACAGCCAACTTACCTCAGTACAAAGTATTTTAACCAGCGCCATATCAAGTTGAATGGTTGCTCTGTCCCTATATAACTTTTACATAGCAGTAAGTAGGAACAATAACTTAGATTTATCGTTTTCTCCTCCACTACATGATGGTGATTGATCATCGTGAGGATATCGTTATAAACCGACAATGAGAGAAGGGAATCTGTATGATTTAACGTAAAGATAGAAGCTACCTGGCCGGCATTCTTCACTTCGGCCAGTAAATATTGTTTCGTTCATAAAGATTTACTGGCCAAACTATCTTTAATTTGAAAATGTATAAGTTGAAAGTGTGCCCTAATATGTAGTTGATTTGATATTCAATAAGGATTTTTTTACACGTCTTCAATACTCACTGAGGCATGTCCCTTCTGTTCTACCAGTTTCACCCATGTAAGATACCTCTCGTCCAGTACATGGGACAATGTAGACAAAATTGGGACAGATAAGGGGGTCTAATGTTGCGAACTTTGTGATAGGATGTCTCTGCTTGTGGTCTTAGGTCCGGTCAAATTTGAGATGATTACAAATTTCTGTAAGAAACGAGCTAAGAAGTTCGATATGAGAGGTTATGGAATTACGCCGGTGGTTTTGTTGACTGTGTCGACGTCTGCACATGGCTGTGTCGACGTCTGTACATGGCTGTGTCGACATCTGTACATGGCTGTGTCGACATCTGTACATGGCTGTGTCGATGTCTGTACATGGCTGTGTCGATGTCTGTGTCGACGTCTGTACATGGCTGTGTCGATGTCTGTACATGGCTGTCTCGATGTCTGTACATGGCTGTGTCGATGTCTGTACATGTCTGTGTCGACGTCTGTACATGTCTGTGTCGATGTCTGTACATGGCTGTGTCGATGTCTGTACATGGCTGTGTCGATGTCTGTACATGTCTGTGTCGACGTCTGTACATGACTGTGTCGACGTCTGTACATGGCTGTGTCGACGTCTGTACATGGCTGTGTCGACGTCTGTACATGGCTGTGTCGACGTCTGTACATGGCTGTGTCGATGTCTGTACATGGCTGTGTCGATGTCTGTACATGGCTGTGTCGATGTCTGTACATGGCTGTGTCGATGTCTGTACATGTCTGTGTCGACGTCTGTACATGGCTGTGTCGACGTCTGTACATGGCTGTGTCGATGTCTGTACATGGCTGTGTCGATGTCTGTACATGTCTGTGTCGACGTCTGTACATGTCTGTGTCGATGTCTGTACATGGCTGTGTCGACGTCTGTACATGGCCGTGTCGACGTCTGTACATGGCTGTGTCGACGTCTGTACATGGCTGTGTCGATCTCTGTACATGGCTGTGTCGACGTCTGTACATGGCTGTGTCGACGTCTGCACATGGCTGTGTCGACGTCTGTACATGGCTGTGTCGACGTCTGTACATGGCTGTGTCGACGTCTGTACATGGCTGTGTCGACGTCTGTACATGGCTGTGTCGACGTCTGTACATGGCTGTGTCGACGTCTGTACATGGCTGTGTCGATGTCTGTACATGGCTGTGTCGATGTCTGTACATGGCTGTGTCGACGTCTGTACATGTCTGTGTCGACGTCTGTACATGGCTGCGTCGACGTCTGTACATGGCTGTGTCGACGTCTGTACATGGCTGTGTCGACGTCTGTACATGGCTGTGTCGACGTCTGTACAAGGCTGTGTCGACGTCTGTACATGGCTGTGTCGACTCAGCCAACAAGTCAGCCGGCCAGGTTGGGAGAGATAATCTCCCGCTCCACAATCCAGATTAGCGTAATTACTCCTCATTAATTACAGCGCCCGTACTTCTTTGGCGCGGGCTGCCGGTATCTGTGGCATCCGGACAGACGGAAATTACATCCTTCCTTAACTAATTATTACCATTAATTAGCTATCGATGTATGTCCAGCTCTGCTCTGGTGACTGGGAGGATCGCTCTGTTCAACACATTCCTCGCCCGCTACAATTACAGATCATTCTCAAATCTCGATTCTAGAATGTCTATGCATTGGCGCCTTAGCAACTTTCCACTCTAGTCATTGGACGCATGTGCTAGTTGAACTCTGTGTTTGGTGACAATTCATAAAACATTATCAATTATCAATTATTTTATTTAAAAGCGCTATATCCCGCAAGGGATACTTGCGCCAAACAAGGAGAAAAGTTTATTTACATAAGTTATTTACATTATTCAACACATGAAAACATTAGAGATCCAGTCTTGTAGAAAGTTTAGAATGTATTTACAAAATGAATTAAACATTAAATATGATTTCTTATCGGAAGTCAAATCGTTAAGTTAACAAACAACTAGTTCATTCTTCATTCTATAATCTTGAAATGCTGGGCATTCGATCAGTAGATGTCTTGAAGTTTGTTTGTCAATACCACAAAAACAACTTGAATCCTCCATAAAAGATAAACGTTGTATTATAATTCTAACCCCCAATTTTTCATCTTCATATTAGAATAAAATTATATTAATTCTACTATTTATGGTTAAACCGTTTTGGAAGTTTTGCCTCATGTTGAAAAATTCGATTAATTCATATCTTGATTATAAATACGACCAAAACGGGTAGTCATTAAATAAACAAATTATATAATTTAAACACACACACAAGAAATATTTCTCAAGATCTCAATATGGACTGATAGAAAGAGATAAACAATAAGTTTACAATAGAAATGACAGTCCTGCGTTGTCTGTGAGTCCAACGACCTGTTGCTGGTTCACTGGTATAGGTCCTGCCGCAGTGTCAGCTTCTCTTCCAGGAAGAATTCACCATCCTCCAGCGGCCCCCTGCCTGTAGGGCTGGATCTTCATGAGTGGTCTGGATTGTGACGTCCTGGCCATCCTAGCGTCTGCAAATACCCGGGTTTTCAAATACTTCCTTGACATTGAGCTAAGGAGGGCCTAAGAATACCTCTTTCTTGTCTGGAGGAAGACTCTTTCAAGTTGGAGAAGCGTTCCTCACTTGTAATTACTGTATATCTGCCATTACTGTATCATAAAGCCAGCTAAGTACTATAGTACTAACTAGACAATTCTGTATAGAACTTCTCATAACACGAAGTAAACCTAGTTCTATATTGCTTACTAGCCAATGCCCTATGGAACTTCCCTACGCACCAAGAGCTAGCAAAGTCCTATATTGCTAACTTTTCTATTGAAACTCACAACACACTAAGCCAGCAAAGTCCTATATTGCTTACTAGCCAATGCCCTATGGAACTCCCCAACACACTAAGCGCCCACAAATTCCAATAGGGATAACTATCAAATGCCCTATGGAACTCTTCTACACACTAAGCCAGCTGAGTCCTATATTGATAACTAGCCAATACCCTATGGAACTCCCCTACACACTAAGCCAGCAAAGTCCTATATTGCTAACTAGCCAATGCCCTATGAAACTCCCCTACAAACTAAGCCAGCAAAGTCCTATATTACTAACTAGCCAATGCCCTATTGAGCTCCCCTACAAATAAGCCAGCAAAGTCCTATATTGCTAACTAGCCAATGACCTAAGAAACCCTCCTACACACTAAGCCAGCAAAGTCCTATATTGCTAACTAGCCAATGCCCTATGGAACTCCCCTACAAACTTAGCCAGCAAAATCCAATATTGCTAACTAGCCAATGACCTAAGAAACTCCCCTACACACTAAGCCAGCAAAGTCCTATATTGCTAACTAGCCAATGCCCTATGAAACTCCCCTACAAACTAAGCCAGCAAAGTCCTATATTGCTAACTAGCCAATGACCTAAGAAACTCCCCTACACACTAAGCCAGCAAAGTCCTATATTGCTAACTAGCCAATGCCCTATGAAACTCCCCTACAAACAAAGCCAGCAAAATCCTATATTGCTAACTAGCCAATGCCCTATGGAACTCCCCTACAAACTAAGCCAGCAAAGTCCTATATTGCTAACTAGCCAATGCCCTATGGAACTCCCCTACAAACTAAGCCAGCAAAATCCTATATTGCTAACTAGCCAATGCCCTATGGAACTCCCCTACAAACTAAGCCAGCAAAGTCCTATATTGCTAACTAGCCAATGCCCTATGGAACTCCCCTACAAACTAAGCCAGCAAAATCCTATATTGCTAACTAGCCAATACCCTATGGAACTCCCCACAAACTAAGCCAGCAAAGTCCTATATTGCTAACTAGCCAATGCCCTATGGAACTCCCCAACACACCAAGCGCCCACAAATTCCAATAGTGCTAACTGTCCTATTGAACCCCACACAACAGGCTGAACCAGCCCAGGTGAGGGTGGCTGGGAGATTTGATTCCCATCACGGCCACCGTCCGATCGACCCTGCCTGGGATCGAAAATCCGAACTGATGATTTGCATACTCGGGGCTAACTACCACATATCCAGTGAAAGGATTCCTTTATTTGACTTTAATATCCTTTGGAAACAATCCGTTTTTTTCTAATCCCATTTAATATTATTACATTTTATTTGTGAATAGATGCCCTTACACCTATATATATTACAATTTAAAACAAAATTTCACTTGGTTGTGATAAATTTCAAGTGTTAAAAAGATTTATTAAAGATTAGATAAATTACATTTTTATATTAATCGTCTATGGATTTACTCCTGAATCAAATCTCTATCTATTGCTATTTATGAAAACTGTAGGTTGACTTAATAGATTATTAACATCTAAAGCTAAACAATATTTATCCAGACCTTTGAATAAGCTTCGTGAATCTATGTTATTGAATGTTTGAATAAATGTGTATGATATATCAGGGCTGGGTCTTCGGGCATGACCTGGATAATGACACCCTGGCCATCCTGGCATCTACCAAGACACACATCTATAAGTACTTCCTCGGTGTGGAACTGATGAGTGTACAAGAAGACCTTGTCTGGAGGAGAACTTTCTCAAGGTGGGGAAGCCTTCCTTGCTGAAGATATTTGTACATATACAATTTTTTTTTAAACTAGAGCAATCCATAAATAATTTTTTGATTGAAAAGGCATATATTGGATCAAAAAATCATTTATTTTACCAATATTCCAGTTGGCGGAACGCCAACCTTCATTAAGGTGATCCAAGTTTTGATCCAATATATGCCTTTTAAATTAAATATACAACTATATATATTGCTAACAATATTTTCCTACATTATATCTACACGTTATTTATTACTTTGTTATATATTATTACTTTTTTGATCTTAATATTATTTCTGTAGCAATTTGATTGGAAGAATTAATAAAATTGTTTAAATGGTCAATTGTCTATCTAGAGATTATTTTGGAAATTATATGCAAAAAAAAAACACCAATGGCTAGAAATATATGGTACGGTCGATAAGTAAGTTCAATTCCTCATCTATTGACCCTCCATCAGTAATATTTACATATATGTATTGTGATTTCACCACCGCCACTCTGTGTTGTGATGACAGTTCTATAGAGGGAGTCTTGGTCGGCGGGGTTGAAGATGTCGCTGTTTGTACCATTTTTAAAATAGACGACGAAAACAGGAGGGAAATTTATATTTATTATCAATTGAGAAAATAGTAAAGGATTATTTAATGACAACAACAACAAAAAGCCTTTATTTAGGGTCACTGACCCTATACAGGATTCACCAGAGGTATGCATAAGAACAAAGCAGTGAGACAAAGGAAACAACGATATAGACAGAAGAAAAAGAAAAAAAACAAGAAAGAGATAGAGGGAAGCAAGAAAAACAACACGAAAAGAGTAGCAGTAAGAAAGTGAGGAGTGAGTGTCACTTGGCCTTCTTCTGAGATATGGACTTGTGGAAACCATAAAACGCCGTAGCAATATACTTATTCTGGGTCATATTGTCAATTATTGATGGAAGTGAAGCACAGAGTTGCCCAGTTTTGAGCATAAGGGTTCTTCTTTCAGAGCAGAGCAATAAAAAATATAGTGAGTGATTTCATTTTTTAGTTTTAAATTACAGAAGGTACAAATCGGGTCCTCACCGCAGAGCATCTTGGTGTGGTTTTCTCTAGAAAAACTTGAAAGTATTCTAACTTGTGCGAGTAGTCTTACAACCGGGAAAGGAAATCCCCTAAAAGGTATCCCTCCGTCATGAAAGATATGTGAATGTCTTTGTAGTGAGAGTATAGCTTAGATTTATCCATTCTTGTAAGGTCGTTTTGTATAGATTGGTCTGCCGCTGTTTTTAAGAGCCCTGTAATCGCGCTCCTCAGCGTTTCAGGATCATCACAGGAAACAAGTGCAGGGAATCCATTATTAAGCAGATTGGTGAGCTTTTTAATGAAACCGATGGGTGTGCCCGAAGCATTAGACAGTTCCCGTGTTCTATTAAAACATACGCGGCAATCTGTCACTGCTCATATTCAACACCCGCAGCCAATACTTCAAGGTTAATTTTAAAGCTGTTACACTCAATGAGATACGACCGGTTTCTAATCTGATTATGTAGCCTGGAGTGTATCTGGGCAGATTCAGGAACCTACGGATAAATATGTCTTGTATACTGTCCAGTAAGTCTTTATGCTCTTTTGCCCACAATGGAGCGGCATACATCAGGACAGCTCTCACTATTGTATCAAAGAGTTTGATTGATAAATTTATTGACTTTGCTTTTGATTTTATTAATATTGGGTGTGTGGCGTTAAAGGATTATTTAATGAATTATATATTTAAATGTATTTACACTATAAGAATCAGGGAATCAAGGCAAATCGTCCCGTTCAAAGTTTTTTACAAGTTCTGGAATTATTTTTCGTTTTTCCTCATTCAAGTCGCTGCATCCCCGTAGCCCCCTCCGTCGGCCTCCAATTGGCTGCCTCGAACTCCTTCTTTTCCAACATATGTATTATATAAACTTTAAAAATATTGCTACATGGAAAATTAGGAAAGACAAACTTCAGAATGACACAGCAATTTATTTAAGGCAAGAACAAAACTATGGAACTTCACCTTTGCCGGTCCCAATCCCGGATGAAAAGGGAGGAGAGGGAACAGTACCAAGCTCGCTAAAAAAACAGGGCTTAGCTGGCCCGGCTGATAGTACCCCGTAAGGGCTCCTAATCCAGGGATACAGGATGAGTCTGTACTCCATGTTAGGAGCAGCTGCACATGGCGTCTGTTCCTCATGTCAATGGCGGCCAATTCTTTTTGAGCTGGCCTGCCACTGAGTAGTGTTCCCAGTCTTAATGACAAAGGCAGACGCATTCTACTTCACCCAGTACACTAATATGATTGAGTGGAGATAAGAAAGAAGAAGACAAAACTATGATTAATAAAAAACAAGATAAGCAATTAGGGAAGTTCACAGAATACCAAAATATAAACATCAAAAATGTTACTCTGTTAATAAAATAACAAATACTTTACTACAATAGAAAAAGGCATCTCCTGATCGTGTAACTAGAACTTGCTGATGGCTTGCGCAATCTGTTGGAATAAATATCAGCTATTCGTTGATTTTTAATTATACCAGAATTAACAAAATAACCATTTTTGATTAATCAAAGACAAAAACCCGAAACGCGTACATGATTAAGCTTTTCTTGATTAATCAAGAATGGGTTATTTGTCCATTTATATAATAATTAAAAAATCAACAATTAGTGGATATTTATTCCGACAGAAGAGGCAAGCCATCAGCAATTTCATTTGCACGATTAGGAAATGCCTTTTGTCTTAATTTATCAACTTGATCCAAGTACAATTTTACATTTTTGTCATATATTCTTTTACATATAAAATAATATTTTTGTTATAATAGTGGTATTTTCTAATTTTCATTCGTTTGAAATGAGGCACTGTATCAATAATTAGTTCAAAGAGATATATTGGCTAAAGAGCTTCAGTTGTGTCATTTTCATTAACATATATCTGCCAGTTTATATAAAAGGCCGTACCTGGATCTGTAAAGAAAAGAAAAATGTTCTCAAAATATTTCGAGAGATTGCTCCCTCTTTATCAATATATTGAACAGTGAATTGATAAAGAGGGATCAATCTCTAATTATTTTAAGATAATTTTCTTCAATTTACTGTACAATAATTTGATTAAGAGGGAGCAATCTCTCGTAATATTTTGAGATTTTCTTTACATATCCAGGTTCGGCCTTTTATATAAACTTAATTGATGGATCGCCTTTTGACTCAAAATATATCTACAGGATTGTAAAGACGGTCAATAGATGGCGCAAAGTTTTGGCGGTTTTTTTATGGAGGAGTAACCTTTCGTTTGTAGATCAATATTCTCCCATAAAGATTTTCAAATCTTTTCAATATCATTTATAAATGTATTATAGAATACTAATCGGTATTGAAATAGTTTGAATCCATTTGATGAAAAAGAAGTATGAAAATAATACTTTTAGAAAATGTGTATAAGGGGGGAGGGGGGGTCGATGGAAGGATGGTCTAAACCGTTTGTTTTCGACCGCTACGACCTAGGATGAATTCCGCAGTGGGCACTTTTCTGATTAAAAAAGATGCTCCAATGACCCCCCGAATCTTGCAAAGTTCCAACCCCACCAGTGAGTGCAAGTAACCAAACGGGGCTATAGAACATTTGAAAGTGCAAAGTCGAACTGCTTTTCACATGTGTAGACATGTGGTGCACTCACAGTAAAAGCAGTCGCCTATTTCTACCTACCATAATTATCATGGCCTATACCAGGTGTACTAGGGATAAGTAAAAGGAATGTGTTAAGAATAAAAGAAACTTGTTGCAAACAATTTTTTCTTCCTTTCATTCATTAAATGTGTATATATATATGAATAAATTAAATGAATATGATTACACACATACCTTTCATGAGCATATAACCATATGTGTGTAGGCATAGGTCAGAGAGGTAAACCTGAGAGAGGGTAGGGTGCCTGGTTCGTAAAATCTAAAAGATCCTTAAATGTTTGATTGATTTTGGATGGCGTCATTTTCCGTGCCAAATGATGCAGCGAAGGTAATGAAGCTCAAAAACCCCGATACTTGTCGGAAACCGATAGAGCTGCTTCTTTTTACCTGGAGGATCATCTTGTGCCACGGTTCTTCCACCTCAGCTGTTTCTTCCATTTACATGGATGGGGGTGGTTTATCTTGTACCACGGTTCTTCCACTTTATCTGTTACTTCCATTTACATGGATGGGGGTGGTTTATCTTGTACCACGGTTCTTCCACTTTATCTGTTACTTCCATTTACATGGATGGGGGTGGTTTATCTTGTACCACGGTTCTTCCACTTTATCTGTTACTTCCATTTACATGGATGGGGGTGGTTTATCTTGTACCACGGTTCTTCCACTTTATCTGTTACTTCCATTTACATGGATGGGGGTGGTTTATCTTGTACCACGGTTCTTCCACTTTATCTGTTACTTCCATTTACATGGATGGGGGTGGTTTATCTTGTACCACGGTTCTTCCACTTTATCTGTTACTTCCATTTACATGGATGGGGGTGGTTTATCTTGTACCACGGTTCTTCCACTTTAACTGTTACTTCCATTTACATGGATGGGGGTGGTTTATCTTGTACCACGGTTCTTCCACTTTATCTGTTACTTCCATTTACATGGATGGGGGTGGTTTATCTTGTACCACGGTTCTTCCACTTTATCTGTTACTTCCATTTACATGGATGGGGGTGGTTTATCTTGTACCACGGTTCTTCCACTTTATCTGTTACTTCCATTTACATGGATGGGGGTGGTTTATCTTGTACCACGGTTCTTCCACTTTATCTGTTACTTCCATTTACATGGATGGGGTGGTTTATCTTGTACCACGGTTCTTCCACTTTAACTGTTACTTCCATTTACATGGATGGGGGTGGTTTATCTTGTACCACGGTTCTTCCACTTTATCTGTTACTTCCATTTACATGGATGGGGGTGGTTTATCTTGTACCACGGTTCTTCCACTTTATCTGTTACTTCCATTTACATGGATGGGGGTGGTTTATCTTGTACCACGGTTCTTCCACTTTATCTGTTACTTCCATTTACATGGATGGGGGTGGTTTATCTTGTACCACGGTTCTTCCACTTTAACTGTTACTTCCATTTACATGGATGGGGGTGGTTTATCTTGTACCACGGTTCTTCCACTTTAACTGTTACTTCCATTTACATGGATGGGGGTGGTTTATCTTGTGCCACGGTTCTTTCACTTTAGCTGTTTCTTCCATATACATGGATGGGGGTGGTTTATCTTGTACCACGGTTCTTTCACTTTAGCTGTTTCTTCCATTTACATGGATGGGGGTGGTTTATCTTGTACCACGGTTCTTTCACTTTAGCTGTTTCTTCCATTTACATGAATGGGGGTGGTTTATCTTGTGCCACGGTTCTTTCACTTTAGCTGTTTCTTCCATTTACATGGATGGGGTGGTTTATCTTGTGCCACGGTTCTTCCACTTTAGCTATTTCTTCTATTTACATGGATGGGGGAGGTTTATCTTGTACCACGGTTCTTTCACTTTAGCTGTTTCTTCCATTTACATGGATGGGGGTGGTTTATCTTGTACCACGGTTCTTCCACTTTAGCTGTTTCTTCCATTTACATGGATGGGGGTGGTTTATCTTGTACCACGGTTCTTTCACTTTAGCTGTTTCTTCCATATACATGGATGGGGGTGGTTTATCTTGTGCCACGGTTCTTCCACTTTAGCTGTTTCTTCCATTTACATGGATGGGGGTGGTTTATCTTGTGCCACGGTTCTTCCACTTTAGCTATTTCTTCCATTTACATGGATGGGGGTGGTTTATCTTGTACCACGGTTCTTTCACTTTAGCTATTTCTTCCATTTACATGGATGGGGGTGGTTTATCTTAACCACGGTTCTTCCACTTTATCTGTTTCTTCTATTTACACGGATGGGAGTGGTTTATCTTAAACCACTTCTTAAAATGAAAAGTGGGGAAAACCCACCTTTTTTTAAAAGAATAATATCCTGTGTTTCTCAGAAAACTATCTTCTTCTTATCTGCTATTTTGTTCACACACTTGATAACAGTAACTATTTAAAACATGCTGTGGTAAAATTTATCATTCGGTACTTTTGTCTGAAGATGATAACACCACTGTTACCGAAACGTCACACACTATTTATTTATTTGTATTAGGTCTTATTACCTTGTGTTTATAATCTATAATCCAAATTGTGCCTTATTATCTATTGACATAAAGTTATATGTATGGGAGAGCTGACGCTGAGAACTATTTCAGAAAAGAAAAATATAGCAATAGAACTCTATAATTTCTACAGATCAATTGTAAATAGATTCACACGCAAAAGAGGTAGTGAGGAAGGTTTTAGAACAGATGTGTAAATAAATCCCTTTCTAAACAAAGGCTCACGTGCACATGGGAAAGAGAGGAAAATTACTGTATTATTTTGTTGTTGTATGGCGAATCCATACAGGGCAATGGGCCCTAATAAAAGCCTTTTTGTTGTTATTGTATGGAAGAGCTGGAGTTTATAATTTGTCGGTTTCAAAATCGTCAGCTAGATGTGCTAATACAAAAAACCTCGGTGTGAAAAAAGAATAAATTCAGATTTAATTTGATCTAAGAGATTCTACATCTCAGCGACTCAATAATTGGATTGTAATAAGAAGATATCTTCAGATGCTAAGTGGCTGTCACCTCCATTTGCTGTTCCCACCCCCAGTCTAAGTGGCTTACGTCCTACGTGGCTTGTTAATATGGCCTCGGTACCCCTCAGGGGTTTTCTAGAAATCCATTTATTTTCTTAGATTTTCATTTCTATTCGGACTAAATCGCGCTATGCCTGAGGCTATTCAACATTTCTTATACGGTACATCTTTGATTGACATCGTTCTGAGTATTTTCTGATTAAGATGCATTCTTTACCCTCTTCCACTTTTCAAAAATTCAATTAGAATATGTCTATATGAGAGAATCTCTTTTTTTCAAATATACTTTCCATTAATATGATACATTAGAGAGAGACAGCGCCACCTGTTATAAAAAATGTGAACTATTTTTGACCCTTAAGTTTCTTTTTAAATAATACAATATCTACTGCACTTACAGCAATGATGAAATAATTATTTTATCATTGCAGTAAGTGCAGTATAAAATTGTATTATTTCAAAAGAAACATATGCGTTAAAAATAGTTCAAATACTGTAACGTCCTCGTGTTTGTTAAGTAACGTTATCAGCAAGAAGTATATGGAGGTTTTATAGAAAAGTATTTTTTCATTTTAGGCTAACATCAGACATAAGTTTACATATGGATATATATTACAATAAGTCAACTCCACAGAGTCCCATCAGCGATGTGCTCACTGGTAATTTACTATACATCCTTTAGGTATGCCAGCTGCCGTTATAAATACTTTTATTATTTCTTTAGAATAGGAATTAATAGTATTTTCTACATAGTTCAATCAAGGTTGTTTAATTACTCGGTAGTGTGGTTTTGTTTACTAAGGATTGTTGGCCGTGTGGCCATACTGTGCGCGAGTGCCGGGTTATTTTTATTTACGTATCCAATTTTATTTATTCATTATTCCTCTAACATCGCAAGCTTTATATGATTTACTACAATGAATATAAAAAATCTTAGTTTCTTCCTTCCACATACACCTCTATAAAATTCATTTCCCACTTTTACGATATCAAGAGAGGATAGTACCTTATCGTGGGGAATCTATGCACACGGCATTGCTCTTCGTCCTTAATTACATATTTACATGTCGTCTTATCGTGATTACTAATTAATTGCTGACCCCCCGCCCCCATCTCTATCCTGTGTATTTATATACACTCATAGCAAAACTTAATAAAGTGGAAATTCTTTGATTTCTCGCCAATCGTCTCTCTTTTTTTTTTTTTTTTTAGGAGACAGAGACAATTTTGTTCACACTTGGTTATCTCGTGTATCACGTTTATCTATAAAGGTCACTGAGTATCAAATATCTATCAGAGTTATTGTCTGAATCCCGATATACATGTTAAAAGGTACAACTTACTTAGGTTTTGTCCATGAGTGTATATAGTAATAATAAGAAAACAAGAACAGAAATTGTACGATATAAAACTATTTTATTTAGAAATAATGTGAGAGAGACAATGACAATTAACAACTTTATTGACTCCTAGACAATAGCAAAATAATAAATTTAGAGAAAATATTTTGTTATTGTAATAAAAATAGAAAATATTTACATCAGACGAAGCCTTCTCTGAAGGGACATCGGGATCTTATCATGAGAGAGAGAGATTGAGATTGAAACTGAATTATCACAATGTTCATATAAGATTATATAAGATTAAATACAGAATAAATACGAATAAATAAGATTATATAATGATAAATATAGGAATAAATAGATAGAAATATATAACACAATTTATAAATATACATATAAATATATATACAATGTCTTCATTGGTGGCTCCCACCGCGGGAAAGACTCCGTCATCGATGGACTGCGAGAGTTCTTTTTCACAGAGTGGGCAGGTCTAAGAAGAGGGTTAAAGTTGTTAATCAGTTTGTTGTGTTCAACTTAACGTATATTTATGATATAACTTCGGTTTTTGTGGTCAATTTAAGATGTAGCTCCATAATGCAAACCCGATACAGCCATGGATTGGGACCGAACCAAGGTGTAGACCCATAATGCAAACCCGATACAGCCATGGATTGGGACCGAACCAAGGTGTAGAGCCATAATGCAAACCTGATACAGCCATGGATTGGGACAGAACCAAGGTGTAGCTCCATAATGCAAACCCGATACAGCCATGGATTGGGACAGAACCAAGGTGTAGCTCCATAATGCAAACCCGATACAGCCATGGATTGGGACAGAACCAAGGTGTAGCTCCATAATGCAAACCCGATACAGCCATGGCTTGGGGCAGAACCAAGGTGTAGCTCCATAATGCAAACCCGATACAGCCATGGATTGGGACAGAACCAAGGTGTAGCTCCATAATGCAAACCCGATACAGCCATGGATTGGGACAGAACCAAGGTGTAGCTCCATAATGCAAACCCGATACAGCCATGGATTGGGACAGAACCAAGGTGTAGCTCCATAATGCAAACCCGATACAGCCATGGATTGGGACAGAACCAAGGTGTAGCTCCATAATGCAAACCCGATACAGCCATGGATTGGGACCGAACCAAGGTGTAGCTCCATAATGCAAACCCGATACAGCCATGGATTGGGACAGAACCAAGGTGTAGCTCCATAATGCAAACCCGATACAGCCATGGATTGGGACAGAACCAAGGTGTAGCTCCATAATGCAAACCTGATACAGCCATGGATTGGGACAGAACCAAGGTGTAGCTCCATAATGCAAACCCGATACAGCCATGGATTGGGACAGAACCAAGGTGTAGAGCCATAATGCAAACCCGATACAGCCATGGATTGGGACAGAACCAAGGTGTAGAGCCATAATGCAAACCCGATACAGCCATGGATTGGAACAGAACCAAGGTGTAGCTCCATAATGCAAACCCGATACAGCCATGGATTGGGACAGAACCAAGGTGTAGAGCCATAATGCAAACCCGATACAGCCATGGATTGGGACAGAACCAAGGTGTAGAGCCATAATGCAAACCCGATACAGCCATGGATTGGGACAGAACCAAGGTGTAGCTCCATAATGCAAACCCGATACAGCCATGGATTGGGACAGAACCAAGGTGTAGCTCCATAATGCAAACCCGATACAGCCATGGATTGGGACAGAACCAAGGTGTAGAGCCATAATGCAAACCCGATACAGCCATGGATTGGGACAGAACCAAGGTGCAGAGCCATAATGCAAACCCGATACAGCCATGGATTGGGACAGAACCAAGGTGTAGAGCCATAATGCAAACCCGATACAGCCATGGATTGGGACAGAACCAAGGTGTAGCTCCATAATGCAAACCCGATACAGCCATGGATTGGGACAGAACCAAGGTGTAGAGCCATAATGCAAACCCGATACAGCCATGGATTGGAACAGAACCAAGGTGTAGCTCCATAATGCAAACCCGATACAGCCATGGATTGGGACAGAACCAAGGTGTAGAGCCATAATGCAAACCCGATACAGCCATGGATTGGGACAGAACCAAGGTGTAGAGCCATAATGCAAACCCGATACAGCCATGGATTGGGACAGAACCAAGGTGTAGAGCCATAATGCAAACCCGATACAGCCATGGATTGGGACAGAACCAAGGTGTAGCTCCATAATGCAAACCCGATTCAGCCATGGATTGGGACAGAACCAAGGTGTAGCTCCATAATGCAAACCCGATACAGCCATGGATTGGGACAGAACCAAGGTGTAGCTCCATAATGCAAACCCGATACAGCCATGGATTGGGACAGAACCAAGGTGTAGTTCCATAATGCAAACCCGATACAGCCATGGATTGGGACAGAACCAAGGTGTAGCTCCATAATGCAAACCCGATACAGCCATGGATTAGGACAGAACCAAGGTGTAGCTCCATAATGTAAACCCGATACAGCCATGGATTGGGACAGAACCAAGGTGTAGCTCCATAATGCAAACCCGATACAGCCATGGATTGGGACAGAACCAAGGTGTAGCTCCATAATGCAAACCCGATACAGCCATGGATTGGGACAGAACCAAGGTGTAGCTCCATAATGCAAACCCGATACAGCCATGGATTGGGACAGAACCAAGGTGTAGCTCCATAATGCAAACCCGATACAGCCATGGATTGGGACAGAACCAATGTGTAGCTCCATAATGCAAACCCGAAACAGCCAGGTACTGGAGCTGAACCAAGATGTAGACCCAGGTTGTAGACCCGGGTGTGGAAGAAATCACCTGGACCATCTATAATTCAGTTGCCGTGACTCCCTAATGAACTCGAGCTAACAAATGAAGTCCGGGAACAGAGACAAGATTGATGGAAACTTCTGCTAACAACCACTTTAAATACTTTTAATTATCTGCCCCTATTTGTATAGGTACAAATGGAGCTCGTGGAAATTAAGATAATTGAATTAACAACTGTGGACAAATGATTAATTGTGTAATACCAGACTTGTCAACTTTGTCCTTGCCAACGTTTTTGAATATCGTTATAACATATTAGAACCAATATATATATATAGAAGCAAAGGGCGCCTCTCCCGTCAAAATGAACGTCAAAAAATAATAGATGGCGTCAGTTTTTGACGTTCATTTTGACGGGAGAGGCGCCCTTTGCTTCTATGGATTAATTTCCTCCCGGCAAATTTTCCATCTATATTCTAGCCATAGATTTGGCCCAGCCACCTTGCCAGCAAAACACCTCTTTGGTAGATTGTGAAGATTCCATTAGATCCCGTGTGGATCTCATGGAATAAAGTCCGCCCTAGACTGACGAGGGCCATTAGCCCGAAACCATGGTCTCTAGGTGGACGCTTCTCAATTTGCCAAAGCTGGTGTTGTGGCTTTGTCACCGACCCGAGGCCGCTAGTTGCGGCGACGGTCAATAGATGGCGTCAGTTTTTGACGTTCATTTTGACGGGAGAGGCGCCCTTTGCTTCTATGGATTAATTTCCTCCCGGCAAATTTTCCATCCATATATATATATATATAATAATAAATAGTTATTTAATTTTATAGTCCAGTTTTGTATTAAGATTATCTTCACTATTATGATCATTTAAATTCAAATTATAAAATTTGTAAAATGTTATTAATTTGTAGATAGAGAGAGAAAAAAAAATCCTTTACTTCTAATACATCCTCAAGTTAATTATATATTTATAATTAATAACAATAAAAATTAACAACGTAACGTCTATTACATCGGCTTTTACACGTCATTTAGACATACTCTAATCCTATATATAGAATAATCGAAGAGAGAATATATATAATAGTTAGAAAAAAGAGAGAAAGACAGAACCATGCACTTTTAATCAAACTAATAATAAGGAAAAAAAAAAGTTTTGTAAAGAAGGTAGATAAGATTGTTAGTATATATATATATATATTTTTATAATTTTATATTTTATCCTTTTTTTTTTAAAGATTTTTAAAGGTTTTTTTTATTTTATAATATGATTATAAATAGTTGTATTTAGTAATATATCTATAGTATGAATTAACATTTGTTATAAGTTTGGATATTATGTTTTGAAACCCTAATGGTAGACCAGACATACACAAAAAACTTTAAATTGAAATAAATTGGAAAAAGAGATCTGTTGGACCGGGGATCTTCAGATAAAAGCCCAACGACATTTCACCCCTTCTTAAAAGATTTTTTCACAAGATTTTTAAAGTGTTATAGTATATAGTTCATTTTGTTTAATCTCCAATTTCTGGGGAGGAAAATGGAAGTTAAATAAAGGTGAATTTGCACAATTAATAGCTTTATTAAACTCTTATAATTTGCCTTTTTAAAGGAATATTAAAAGATGAATAAGTGTTGAATCAGTTATTTTGATATAACTATCTGTAAAGATTATGAAATTCAGCTTTCTTCCCTTGACTATTTTTCCTTTCTTCTTTAATTTTCTTGTTGTTCAAAAAAATTCTGAATAAATGGTCTAAATTTGAAATGTCCCCCCCCCCCGCAACATGTGTCAGCCAGAAATAGATATTCACAATGGAGGACGCCGCGGTCGAGGTAGGTTTACAGTTTGAATTTGTTAACACTTGTATCTGTTATATATGTTCATTTAAATATTTCACTGAAACAACTTAATATTAACACATAAAATCCGGTTTAAAAGAGATCTATGACATATAAAAATAAAGAAGGGGTGAAATGTCGTTGGGCTTTTATCTGAAGATCCCCGGTCCAACAGATCTCTTTTTCCAATTTATTTCAATTTAAAGTTTTTTGTGTATGTCTGGTCTACCATTAGGGTTTCAAAACATAATATCCAAACTTATAACAAATGTTAATTCATACTATAGATATATTACTAAATACAACTATTTATAATCATATTATAAAATAAAAAAAACCTTTAAAAATCTTTAAAAAAAAAAAGGATAAAATATAAAATTATAAATATATATATATATATATATATATATACTAACAATCTTATCTACCTTCTTTACAAAACTTTTTTTTTTCCTTATTATTAGTTTGATTAAAAGTGCATGGTTCTGTCTTTCTCTCTTTTTTCTAACTATTATATATATTCTCTCTTCGATTATTCTATATATAGGATTAGAGTATGTCTAAATGACGTGTAAAAGCCGATGTAATAGACGTTACGTTGTTAATTTTTATTGTTATTAATTATAAATATATAATTAACTTGAGGATGTATTAGAAGTAAAGGATTTTTTTTTCTCTCTCTATCTACAAATTAATAACATTTTACAAATTTTATAATTTGAATTTAAATGATCATAATAGTGAAGATAATCTTAATACAAAACTGGACTATAAAATTAAATAACTATTTATTATTATAATTAATTTAGATTTAGCTTGCTAATCTAATCAAATCTAATTGATATAAGTTATCATTATTATCAGTTTGCTCCTTAAGTTTTAAAATTAGAATCACTGTTATAATTTTGTTATATAGTTTCTGCACTCTATATATATATATATATATATTGTAGAAGATTTATGTATTATGATGCATTAGCGCGCCATCTGTTATCAAATTACGAAACTATTATAGACGCGTAAGATTCTTTTTAAAAATAAACAATTTATACTGCCCTTACTGCAATGGAAAAATTAATGGGAGGGTCTTGATCATCAGTGAAGAACCTTCCCAGCGGTTTCACCAGTTTAATCTACCATACCGCTGTTATATTGCATTTTTTAAACTTCCTTTTATAGTGATACTGTTGGTAGACTCTTGGAATGGGTATTTTAGATGAACTATGATCATAAGCTTTGAGGACAGCAGAATTACATATAATTATAAATATATAATATGCTTCGAGCAATCGCTCTTCCGTAAACATCAATTTGTGTCTTCTATTTGAACAATTATATAACATACATATATTTTTCTAGTTATATGGATAAAAAATAAATTCAATTTATACTCGAATACAATATTCCATAATCGATACGACATGGGAACAACCCGTAGCAAACCGAGTGAAGCAATAAATTTAACATAATCATTTTTCTCCCGTAGTGGTGTTCCAGGTACCAATAAATCCAGGAGAAAATGTCCGTTTGAAACAATTGTTGAAAGATTTCAATAACAATACCTTGAAATGGTTTTGATGTATTCTCCGAGACTTAAATGTCGTCGCAGCTCTCTTGAGATTTGTGGCGGTGAAGCAAGCTTATCTCACTATTCCTTTTCTAAACATCTATTTGCATGTTGGGGAAAAAACACTAAACATCCATCGAACTACCCCATTTCCATAATGAAACTTATTCCTCCATCGGGGATTTCAATGGTGAAATGTCTTTTTTTTTCTTTCTTTCTCTTCGATTCTTTATCCCGTCAGGTCATTATGCAAATAAAAGAAGAAATTGTTATACCTTTGATCGAGATACTCCGTCAAAAATGATGTTTTCTTGTTTTTTTTTTTTCTTTTTAAAAAATCTGTGATTCAATTTTAAATCTATGCATACATACCTCTTCATCTATCGTGTTTATGCATGCTTGCCTTCGATGACTTTTTTTTTGTTGTTTCTAGAAATAGCTGAGGGAGTGGAATACACTTGATATTCAATTCAAATGGCGGTGTCGTAAATCAATGGGGGACTCTTTTCATTTTGGGAATTGACTTTTATGGCCATAGCGTCTTTGAAGTGTTATTTAGATGGTGCAGTGGTTCATGGAAGTCCATTTGGATAGATATTCAAACTTTCTATTATTATATCGATATTAAAAATCTATATCATTATATAGATTGGACATGAGAGATGTGTATTTTATATAATTGAAAGATATAAACTTAATATAGGGGCAGATAGCAAAAATATTATAGAATATAATGCACGGAAATGGAAAGAGATTTATATATATTTAATAAAATAATCCTTTATATAAATATTTAGCCTTGAGGCCTGATATTTCTACTCAAGATATATATAATAAATGGCGTTTGGTTTTGACGTCTATTTTGACGGGAGAGGCGACCTTGTCTCTTTAGATCATTATCCTCCCGGCAAAATTTCCATCTATATATATGTGACAATATCGTTGCGGAATTTCTTGTTGTTCGATTTGAATGGTGAGGATTGGTTGAAACGCAGTCGTTGAGTGGCAAGTGAAGCATACAGTTAGGAATAATCAGGACACGTGATGGGGTTTAAAAATAAAAGGCAACTGGGTTGGAGGAAAGAAAGCTTGAGAAGAGCGGAGCGGGTTTTGATTGTTCCTTATCTGATCACATGGCGGTGATTGACTTAGCTATGGGATGAGCGGGGAGGTCTCGAGAGCAGATGTTACCTTGTTGGGAGCGAAGTCACTACTGTAGGTGTTGTTCCTCTGGGAGCGAAGGCACAACTGACAATTCTTGCTTCTCGATTTAACACCAAGACAGTTTCTTTCCTATTGGTCGAGAGATGTCACATGACCTTTTTCTATTGGTTGACCTATTTAGGCGATACTTTCTAATTGGTCCTTACTGAGGTCTTTGTCGGAAGACACGCCCGATCTTGTCAGGAAGTATTGGGTGTTAGTTCGACTCTTATAACTTCCGCGGTTATCAGATACCTCCGGTCCTGCTCCGGAAATATTGGGCGTCTCTCACTTTTATAACTTCTGCGGTCACCAGATACGTCCGGCCTCGGTCAGGAAGTATTGACTGTACAAGTTATTTATAATTGTGCCTGCTTTAAGCCTACTTCCTATGTCTTGTTGCTACTTTCTGTCCTCCAGTTACCTTATTCTTTATTAAATCTTTGAAAATCATACGTTGTACATGCATAGTGGGTCGGGGGTGCATACAATTATATACAAATTATGACATATATGTTGTAATATATTCTAATATATACATATATATCATATTTAATATAATTATAGTGTAATTACCAAAACGACAAAAATAAAGTTTCGATTGAGTGACTGTCGGTGCCAGTCAGGAGGAAGGTCTCCGAAAAACATGTAGGGGTATCAGGTGTGTCCCTTTGTCTCAAAACAGATCAGTCCGCTTTGAGACACGATGATTGACAGACCCCTCTCTACAGATCTGCCCTGACCGGTGTCGGCTTCACTTACTCTCTCGCCATATCTATGGTGACATCCAACATGTCTCGTCCTTTTGTGTAATCCCAACCACGCCTGAACCCACTCTAAACATTGTGGCCACCATGACTGTAACCAACATGCCACACTACAGTCATCCTACTGGATAACACTACATTACTACATATCAAAATCGATTTAAAATTATTTTATTATACTTTATAGGAATCATATATTATTATTTAATTTTTATAAATGTAAATATATAGTCTTCTTATTTATATTTGTGTGTATATATTTTAAATTTTAGCCCCAGAGTTGTAAATATTTTATATATCGTCGCGTGAATTCATCGCGTGATCATCCAAAGCAGTTTAAAAACAAGCCCTGACGTAGTTAGGCGTATAGCCTATTGAAATATTGACCTTTTGTATAAATAAAATGTTTTGTTTTATTTTAGATCCAAAATATGCCATTTAATTAATATATATATATATACATATGCCATAATATATGCTCTTCCAGGATTAATAAAACAAACCAACAGCCAACGAGAGAGAAATGGGCCGCTAAAGCGAGACACTTTAGACAACTAACTAACGACCATTTTGGCCACATTCCTGAGGGGGGCGTCACCACCTGGCGACTATCCTGGTTAGCTCCCCCGGTTGTGTACACAGGGAAAACGGTCGTTCAGCAGATAACGCCTCACTCGCTCCCTCTCGGGTGGCTGCCTGGATGATTGCCCTAACAACTCGTCGTGTGATTATTTCTCTCCTCACCACAATTACCACTAAATTGTCACAGAAAAAGTCGACAGGATGAGACCTGGCCGGGAAGCAAATCCCTCATATACCGGAGTATGAAGAAACAAGAAGCCAAGCCACGATGATCGGCCAAACCCAAATCAACTGTAACCACTCCTCTTCGAGCCCTCAACCCCTTCTTCGCCAACCTTTGAACCGTGATCCCGAAGAAGTATTCACTTACGACGGAGATGGAGCTGCCACACACTTCTTCCAGCACTAGATCTACCCAAGAACGACCACCGTGCCAGGGCAGGACACCTTCCTCAATCATGGACAAGACTCCGCCATATCCCTGCCGCTACTGTGATGTACAACACTGGTACGCTCAGTGTCACAGACAGAACTCTCCCGAATCTCAATGAACTTACCTGCTCTCTAAACCAGCATAACCTGTAAGTGAAATTGTTTTACCCCTTCCATTCATTCTTTAAATAAGTCATTCCTTGTAAATTGTCCCAATATTTACATAATTAGCTCCATTTATTCTCTCCATGCCTATTAACAATGATTTTATACTCCATACTATTTATCTAGATATTTGTAACTCATTTAATTAGTTACCTTACCAGTAGAATTTAACAATCGCTATTTTAATTAAATAATTTCCATTTTTAACGTAACTCTTTAAAAAAAAAAAAAAAAACTCTTAAAAAAAAAAATTGGAAATCTACCTATTAATGCTTTACGATTTTTACTATTAACAATAGATTTTACATAATCAATTTATTTATAAAAATATGCCTCCAGCACCTAAACCTTTGTATGTCTATTTGTATAGACCTCTCCTACTTGTAAGCACGACTCACGAAAAATAATTTCTTTCCCTAATCGATTCAAAATTCACCCTGTAATTCAGGCGTCGAAGAATTCCAACCACCACGTGAGCCTTGCTTACAACCAACCCTTGGTGACTCTTATCTATCTTCCCCTTAATGCCCCTCTCATTCTTACAACTTTGTTAACTTTATACCAGCTCAGGACCTTTATAAAGAATTATTGATTAATCAATTATCGAACTTCTATATTGTCATTTCAAAATCCTAACCTTCGCCCTTCATTCATGATAATTTATTTCGTAGTTCATCTCTAGCCTATCCACCGACCCACACCATCTAGCCAATGGTGTGTTCGTCACAGGGTGCAGATTGACTAACTGCTAGATATTTATCAACCCCTTTTTGTTCGCACTTGAACAATCTGCATCGAACGACACAGTTCGCTTCTTCTTCTCGCGCCACACGTTCGCCACACGGACCCTGTCTTCAAATCTATGTTTGTCCATTGTCCAAACCAGCACGATATAGCCTACCTTCGATATTTCCCACGGAGGTACGTTAAACATCGTCGCTGATCCTGTCCGGTCCGTCATCATTTCGCGCAGACATGGGTTTCACTTTCAACCCACCGCGAAATCATCGACTTGCACAAGCTCCCACGACGGTTCAAACACCTCGTGTCCGAGCAGCTTGTCACTTGTAACGGACAACGCAGTCCTCGTCCCAATTTTCGGCACTGTGCGCGCATACTTTCCGCAAATTAAATATAAGTCCATCCGACTTCCTCACCTACACACGGGACTTTTCCCCTCGGACTCGCTACACAAGTAGCTGCGTAGATAAGTTAGATTGGCCCAGGGCAAGTCTCCCCTCGCTCTGTTCGCCGAGGTTCTAACATTGTATGTAGTTTTATATTTACCTCAGTCCTGAGCTCACACAATTGTCAACCTCAATCTCATTTCTCGTACTCTACACTTATAGCATAGAAAGCCCATGACAAGTTTCCCCTTGCCATGTCCGCCTGAAAAATATCTTAAAGTGTAGAGTTCCCCAGTCTTAATGATCTTCAGAATTTCACCATATGTATGTGACTCTTCTTCTCGTTGTTCACACTCCTCCATATCACTTCCCTTATAGTACATTAGATTTTGTTGTATATAGCCTTTTATAACCTGGATATTTTCAAAGATTTCCTTAAATGTCAAACTCCCCGGTGTTGTAAAACTGCTTGTAAATAATATTTACTTGTGTACTATACAATATTTTATTTACATAAAACTATGTCACCATTACCTTAACTAATTTTAACTGTAAAATTATTTTCTCTATTCCTGGCTTCACCAGCTTTAAATATACTTAAACTATGTTCAGCCTTCTTCAACGGGGGCCATATGTCATAATATATGCTCTTCCAGGATTAATAAAACAAACCGAGAGCCAACGAGAGAGAAATGGGCCGCTAAAGCGAGACACTTTAGACAACTAACTAACGACCATTTTTTGGCCACATTCCTGAGGGGGGCGTCACCACCTGGCGACTATCCTGGTTAGCCCCCCCCGGTTGTGTACACAGGGAAAACGGTCGTTCAGCAGATAACGCCTCACTCGCTCCCTCTCGGGTGGCTGCCTGGATGATTGCTCAAACAACTCGTCGTGTGATTATTTCTCTCCTCACCACAATTACCACTAAATTGTCACATATATATATATATGTCGTAACGCCGAGTAAGCCGACGTGTGGATGAACTGTACAGTTGTAGTCGTGGGGCAAGAGTGGTGAGGTTCTTACCGTATGTGGTCAACAAGAAGAAGAGGCAGGTCTAGATGTTAGATTCGAGCGGGTCGAAGATAGTCTAGGACAGAGGTGTGCAAACTTTTGAGTGGGAAGAGTCAAAAATTACAATTTACATAATTTCAAAGTTTTTTAAAGAACCACAATTTTTTCTTGCCAACAATAAATATCACTCGCATGAATAATTGCATAATTGCAGCTTCACATCCAAAGAGTGTGGCTCGCGAGCCTCAGTTTGCCCAATCCTAGTCTAGGGGGACGAAGAAGGGTCATGGGCTACATACCGGGATGCCCAACAATATGGGAGTGATAGCATATAAGAATAGTATATATTTTAACAGGTGGTATGTGATCTTAAACTAATAAATCTAACTTAATTAATTAAAATAAAATAACTATACTAGCACTGTTATTATATTACAATTAAAAATTATACTACATATATATATTTTGAAAATAGAGCAATCCATATATTGATCCATGGGGCGCCTCTACCGTCAAAGTAAACGTCAAAACCTGACGCCATCTATTGACCGTCGCCTATATACCACATGTACTTGTAATAAATAAATAAGAACTTGTAACAGTACTCAATTCTACAAATCAGTGGTTGTTAATCACTGTTGAGATTATAGATATAGCAAATTATATAATACTTGATTTATGTTCAATTAAAACCATTGTTATACTGGGAGAATCCTGTATGGGGCTTGATCCCTAATAAAGATATGTGTGATATAGCAAATAACGTGGAGTTATTTGAATCAGTTTCAAGAATCCGGCCTCCACAAGGTTGGAAGGTAAGGATCAATAGGACTCAAAGAGCGGATATTTGGACCGATCCGTCAGAAGGTTGGAGCTCAAATTTGAATGTCCCCATTTCCTACAGGATATTAAACCTTCTTATCTTCTGTGTCTATTGTTCTTCTGCCCCCGAGGTATTCCTCACATCTCAAATATATTGAGACCTCATCCCCGGCTTATCTTTTTTTTTTATGTATCACCACACTAAATCCGCTGTTTTACGACATCTCAGGCATCACTTCTTCTTTTTTAAACATCTATAAACTTTTTTTACTTCGGCTGTATTTAAAAAACGTACTTTCTTACTCTTCACTACAGTATTTAGAATTATTAAGTTCGATTTGTTACCCAATATGATCATTTATAGTATTCATGTTTAACTATCTATTCATTTTTAAATCTTGTAGATAGTGGTTAGCTATCCCGCTATATCTTATTAGATAATTCAATATATTTTATTGAAAATATTAGTTAATTGTTATAAAAATCAAAGATAAATTAAACAAAGATAAATGTGATTATTTACAATTTGATGATATAATATACAAAAATCTGTTCTCAGGAAGGGAGGCTCCTCCATCTTGAGAGAGTTCTCCAACAGACAAGGACAGAATCAATTTGAACAGCTCTCAGTTCAATGTCTTTTGATAATATGTATGTAAATAATCTTTGTTTCTTGTATAATTTATTGCTCTAAAATGTAAATTTAAATAACTTTCACTCTCTTTCTAAAACTATACTCGTAAATAATTTGTATATATATATTTAAAAACTATGTACATAAAATAGTTTAAACATTTACATGCAAATATCCACATAGGATATAGAGTGTGTTTTGTAATAAATAAATAAATAAATAATGTCTATATAATATTTATAGATGTGCGTCTTGGTAGATGCCAGGTTTGCCAGGTTGTCATCATCCAGGCTTCGCTCGAAGACCCAGCTCTGTAGGTCAGAGAGGATGATGGTAAATGCCTCCCAGATTAGAATACAGCGACATGATCAGTACCGGTGAGCAAACGTCAGGTATTATTAGATAAACATATCTGGTCGAAGAGTGGCTTCTATTCTAAAGATATATTTATTGTTAAGAAATGGAAATCTTAAAGCACAACTGTTTCTTTTATACATAAAAAACTTCTACTGTTCTTTCTGCATTGTAAAGATAATAGAAAAATTTTAACGTGTGAAAGAAACATTCACACTTTAATGCTTTCATTACTTTTATATAGATGCTGTGGTAGAAAATACTATACTATACCTACTAATTATAGGTTTCTCTCTGTATTCTTAGTTCTCTTCTCTTACTCTGTAAACTGGCGAATCCTTTATAGGACGAGAGACCCTCAATAAAGGCTTTTTGTTGTTGTTATATATAGATGGTGTGTTATTGCATTATATTAATTCATTGTTAAATTATAACAGGTATAATATTACAAAGATTTATTTATACAGTGTACAGAATTATCTTTCAACTATTCATCAAATTTGAAAGAAAAAAACAGTAATGAGAATTTTAGCATTTTTGAACATTGCCTCGCATCCCGGATAAAATACAACTCGATATGGAGAATTCGATTGCTATTTTGGTAAACCCGGGCGATCTTTAAGTTAAAAGGCTTTTTTTTATCGTAATAAAGCGGTGAAAAAAATGCTTTTTGGCTTGAGCTATTCCAGGTTTATCGATATTATTTTATTATTTATAAGTTTAGTTCGTGTTTTAAATAACATCACCTGTTTATTGAGATGAAAATATCAAGCCTCTTTCAGAAAAGAAATTTCAAAACAGTTTAATTCATAAATCTCTAACTTTAGGAAACGAAAGCCCTTTTATACAGAATCGAGCATTCGTTCTGAAAGCTAAAGATATGTGAATTAAGCTTTTTTTTAAAGAGACTTATTCCCAAAGAAGTCTAATATTTTTTCTTTAATATTGATACAGGGTTTTTTTTAATTTGGACTTCAACTGTTTATGTTTATTAAAACTCTATGGGTTATCTATCTTTGGCATTCTGTGGTTCGCGGCCTTTTGACTAAGATCAAACTGAAGACTTTTTTTTTGCTTATCCCTAGTACACGTGGTACAGGCCATGATAATTATGGTGTGTAGAAGTAGGCGACTGCTTTTTACTGTAAGTGCACCACATGTCTACACATGTGAAAAGCAGTTCGACTTTGCACTTACAAATGTACCAGATCTTCGTTTGGTTACTTGCACTTGTTGGTGGTGTTGGACTTTTGCAAGAATCGGGGTCAATTGAAGCATTTTTTAAACATAAAAAAGTGCCCAATGCAGGGAATCGAACCCGGGTCGTAGCGGTCGAAAACCAATGGTTTAGATCATCTTTCCACCGACCCCCCCCAAGTGAAGACATTGAGACGGGAATGCTTCTTTTCTCAAATAAATCAATATATTCTACTGTCCTTACTTTGATGAGAAAATATTGAGAGAGTTTGGCTCATCCGTGGTGAACCCTACCAGTGGTTTCGCTAATTTAATCTACCAGACCTCTTCTTTAGATCTCCAATACTGTATTGGATCATTCTGCTTTAAATGTTATACTGAAGGGTGTAATTTTAGAAATGTTATTTAGGCAAACTATAAACATAAGCTTTTAGGACAGTAGAATTACATACAATTTTCATCACAGTAAGGACAGTAGAAGTTTGATTTATTTGTGAAACGAAACATTAACGTCTTGATGTTTTCATTTGTTATATCTAGATGGTGAGTTATTGCTTTGTATTAAGATCAAAATGTTCAAAAGAGGAATCCATCTGGATTTTCGTTTGGATTAAAGACTTCTGTTTTCTTCAGTTTGTCTGTATTGTCATTTGTAGATTCGACAAATTTAGCATTGACAAACATGTTCAAGTGAAGATTATTTGTAAATTTTATTGTTTTATAAGATGCCTTCAATAAAGGTTATATCAAAATTCATAACTATTTGAAAGGCGTAAGATTCTTTTTTGAAATTAAACAATTTCTACTGCCCTTACTGCAATGGAAAAATAAAGGGGAGGGCCTGGCTCATCAGTGGTTAACCCTCCCAGCGGTTTCGCCAGTTTAATCCATTTTTTCCATTGCAGTAAGGGCAGTAGAAACTGTTTAATTCCAAAAAAGAATCTTTCGCCTTTAAAATAGTTTCGAATTTTGATAACAGATGGCGCGCTAATGCATCATTTTATAAATATCATTTTATTATCTTCGTCATTGTCCTTTTGTTTTTTAAAATTAACAATCTCTTCCCTGATCTATCATTTTAATAAAATCAATAATGCTTCCAAAGGGTTAAGTTTCTTGTATAACCTCTTATTTCTCCATCTTTCGGACACATCAGCTTTTGGACGGGAGTAACACTTTAACTAAATCAAACTCCAAAATGAAGTAAATATATTTTTATACACAAATGCTTATTATTATTTATATATTTTATATCAATTATATTTAATATCATAAGAGTATACACCTATCCCCCGATTTACACGGTAGATACGTTCCTGAGAAAAACGTGTAAATCGAAAATTAATTTTGTTTTAAAATTAGAAATACAGACACAGTGTGCGTGTGCAGCAAGTCAGCACATAAGCTCGGGATTACTCGTGAGATGTGTACACAGCGCATGTGTTCAATCACAGTAGCATTTAGTATAGTGCGATAAAACAAAAAAAAACTTATTTGGAAAACCGTGTAAAAGCGAAAACGTGTAAAACAAGTACCGTGTAAATCGGGGGATAGGTGTAATTTTAAAATGTATTTATGTTGAACGACGTTTGACAATTTTACCGCAAATGTTTCTTTTGAACGAAAAATTGTAATTTATCTTAAGGAGAAATAACGACTATTTCTATCCTTTAGGGATGAAGTATTATTTTATATTTCGATTTAAAGAGCTATGTCTCCCTAGGAACACTTGCGCTGTCATACATGTATGCTTTAGGGATGAAGTATGAAAGGATGAATTGTGAAGAGTAATGATAAACGGAAAAATAAAAGTGTCCAGGAATAGGAATCGAACCCACAGTGTTCCGCTTACCGTGGAAACGAACAACAAACCCCTGAACATCTTCTGATAGACTGTCCATTAACTTCTGATCTAAGGGAAGAAAACCAACTTTACCTGACTAATACAAAACAAGTTGCTTACAATAAAGACCAATACATAAAGTTTAATAGATTCTGCAAGATGTATATTTTGAGGCGAAAGTATTGAATGTACATATTTAAAGCTACTATTTATAATTACTATATGCAAAATTTGACATCGAACTTTTAATTTTCATGATTCCCAATGTTCAATTGTATAAATTGTATATAATTTAAAAATATGCACGCAATTATCCAAATTGTGGATATGTCGTGTCTCTCCCAACTGTTAAATAAAATAAAATAAATACTTCATCCATAAGGAAAGAAATAGTCGTTAATTCTCCTTAAAATGAATTCCGATTTTTGGTTCAAAAGAAACATTGGCGGTAAAAATTGTCAAACGTCGTTCTACAATCATAAGCCGCATTATATTGTATTATATATAAATGTTAATAAGCATATATATATGTCGTAGTTGTCGTGGTCGAATGGAAGAGCGCAGCCGTTATACATGTAAGCTTCGAAAAATAATTTGTTCCACACTTGTGAGCGCGCCCACGCGGCGGCGTGCCGTAGCATTCGCCCGCGCACACTGGCTACCACGTTTATTTTGTACAGATTTATAGATGGATTAATTTGTATTTACATTTTAACATTCTAATTATGGAGAAAATAAATTATATCTATTGGGTATTAGGCAAATGATGACATATATATCCTTCATTTTGGAGTTTTAGTTTAGTTGATGGGATACTTCCGACGAAGGACTGATAAGTCTGAAAGATTGAAAAGCATTATTTATTTTATCAAATTTTAAACTATTTATCATATTCTAAAATTATGAATCTTTAATTTAGTTGTATTGAATATTTCTATTTTGGTATATGAATACCAACTTCCCGCAACTTTATGTTGTATAGAGGACTCGCTAGTGTAATATGTTTTCTTAGCGACAAATATTAAGGATAAAAGTGTGTTGTCGAGTAATCAATAACTATCACGGGGGGAAGTGGCCAGGATACGGGGAGTCTAAGAAAGCCGGGCTAATTACGGGGTTCGGGTTGCCACGCCATTACCATAGAGCTCGGGTAGCATCAGATCTCTGTTTGCAGTCATTACCTCTCCCTGACACCTCCCTTGTTTGTTGCGTTATATCTAAGCTGAGATTCCATTGACTCCATGGTATTTAGAGGTCTTCAACTATTGACTTCATCCTTCTGAAGTCTACCCATAGTTTCTTTTTTGGTTTGTTACTATCTCTCTCTCTCTCTCTCTCTCTCTCTTGATTATTAGAAAAAAAAAGTAAATAAAAGAAAATCTAGTCTTCAAAATTGTAAGTAAGAAAATATAATTCTAATTGATACTTAGTACTATCTTTGCAAAATTAAAAATTTTTCAGCTTATAGAAAAAATATGGCAGATTCTTCTTCATTGCCGGTGGTTAGAATAGAACCATTAAATGGTACAAATTATCCAATATGGGCATTAAAGGTCGGGGCAATACTACGTGCAAAGAAGCTATTTAACACAAAGCAATAACGCGCCATCTATACATATAAAATGAAAGGATTTAAAAGCACGAATGTTTCTTTTATACATAATATAAACTTCTACTGCCCTTATTTGAATGTAATTCTACTGTCCTATAAGCTTATGTCCATAGTTTTCTTGAAAACCATTTCTGAGATTCCATCCTTCAGTGCTGGGTATATAAGGAGAATCGTCCAATACAGTATTAGAGCTCTGAGAAGCGGTCTGGTGGATTAAATTGCCCAAACCGCTGGGAGGGTTCACCACTGATGAGCCAAGCCATCCCAATATATTTTTTCATCGCAGTAAGGGCAATATAAGTTTGTATTATGTAAAAATAAACATTCGTGCTTTTAAATCCTTTTATTTCATAAAGAAGTTATTTAAATGTGTGATTTCCGATCCTGAGCCTGATATTAAAGACTTATGGGATACATTTAACGAAAAGAATGATGAAGCCTTATAAATCTGAGAGTTGTCTAAAAAAACGACCCAACAATATCTCTATCTTGATTTTTTTTAAATAGAAAAATTCGCTTTTTATGATGAGAATATTTAGTGAAAATTCGAAACTATTATAGACTCGTATAATTCTTTTGAAAATTAAACAATTTCTACTGCCCTTAATTTTCTCAAAAGAATAATACGCGTCTATAATAGTGTAGGGGACATGTAAAAATTATTGTTCTGTATGTCTATTATATGTAAATTTTATTTGCTTTTTAAAATTCATATTTGTTTGTTGCAAATAGGCAAAATTTTTATTATCTGATTTATATATTTTTTCTATTTAATTGGATTCATTCTCATTCTTTTTGTTGTCTGAATATAGCGACAATAGCGAGGTATACCCTTAGTGATTACAATAAAACAAAACTTGATATCACAAGAAATGTTTATGTGGATTATTGTTAACTAACCAACACAATAGTTTCAAATTTTATTAACAGATATGGGGCGCTAATGCATCATATTTAGAGTAATTAGTACAAAAGTGATAATGTAATTGAAACAGATAGCTAGGTTGTGAGAAAAAAAATCCTGCTTTTATAATTGGATGTTGATGATTACTTGCACCATCTTTTGGAATAAATATAATCTCTCGTTGTTATTTTAAATTATTCTAGAATATTGTGTGTGTGGTCAAAAATCATTTCTCTTTTCAAATACAGAAGAGAGAATCGCCTGATCCAAGCACCATTTAACTTTTGTACTATTTTTCATATGTACGCACATTTATGACGTTGGAAAAAAACGTCGGTGGACAAGTGGGTAACACCCTCGATTCCCGACAGCCATGAACTGGGATTGAATCCCGCGTTAACATTTTGTTTAATATGTGAATAACCTTCACTTATTATTCATTTTTGCAATTATCATAAACTAGGTTGATCTTGTTGAGCGGTACCTAATAAAATGATTTTAGAACCGTAAATGGACGTTCATTGATTCTTACTCGGACTCCTAGCACGTAGTTGCATCTTCGGCATGTGCCGCCGTGCTTGTCCGGTTTCCCGACCGGCCCTGCATATGCGACCGCCCCTGTCGTGTGATTGTGGCACTGTACCCTGGAACACTGAGCATTGCGGTCTGTTTGCTCTCCACGGTCACCCTTGGGCTCAATACTATTGGACCCGTCTCCCCCTGATCTCCGCGGATCACCACCCTGCCCCCCTCCTCTACATCCCGGCTCTCCTGGCCTCACCCGGCGATGATCCCCTGGCCACCCATCCCCAGGCCCCTCCAACAGTACAATGTATATAGTGCTTTGTATATATTCCGCTTTATGCGTCCATCGGGGCTCTAATATCATCTATTCTGGTTAGCAGCTCCATATATTAAGATATTTCCAACGTTCCTTGATTGATCAGAAAGATTTTTGGACAGCCATTTTGACGAGGTCTAACAATCACCCTTCAACACGTATGTGAATGACTTTCCATGAGTTATCAAAAATGAGTGTTCAGACAATATTTTATAACTAGCCGAATGACCCGGGCAACACCCGGGTTTTACCTGATTAAATGCTTTTATTCAAATACTATTCGTTACAATTATAAATTGGCGCCGTGGATGTCATTCTTGTATAATATATAAATGAGTTTTAAAAATTGTAAAAAAAAAATGCATCGGCCGGGAATCGAACCCGGGCCGGCCGCGTGGCAAGCAAGCATTCTAACACTGCACCACCGATGGTTATGAGAAATGGCCATATTTGGGTATTTATTCCATTCACAAAAGGAAACGGTGACAGAATTGATAAAGAAAGAATTGATTATGACGCTAATAACCGTATATATTATTAATTAATAATTAAAAATCAATAATTAGTTGCTATTTATTCCAAAAGATGTCGCAAATTCTCGGAAACTTTCAGATACTTAATCAGAAGATAATATTATCTAAATATTTATGATAATTGAATGATTAAATGAATAAAAAAGTATCACAGAAGGAATAAATTAATATATCACTCAATGTTCGATTGGCCCAAATGCTATTAAATATGTTTCTAATCATTATATTGTTATCAGACTTGGTAGTTTGCGCTATGTGCCTCAAGAACCTGGCTTGTCTCTCTAATCATTGTTTTAAATACACTAGGGTGTGAAGAATAAACGTAAAACTAAATATTGATTCACTTCAGCTATCAGGAAAGCTTGGTTCATCTAAATTTAAACGACTCATTTTCCTCACTGCCGTTACAATATATAATGCTACACAATAACAGAAAGGCGTGGATATTTTTAAAATATTGAAATCGATTTTCATATATCTTTTCAAACAGATCAATGTATTATGATGATACAAGAACCTACAGGACATGCAATAATTATCTTGGTGTGGAACTATCACCTACCCACATATTCTCATGCCCAGTAATGGCCACAGCCTTGCAGAAAATTGACATGGACCCAGAATAGCAGCTTTACACACACAAGATAGAGGACATTGCGACTGATGTGAAGGAAATACATGGAGACATCTGAGGCTCTTCATTGGACACGACAACAACATAAAATTGACATGAACCTAGAGCAGCAACTTTACACACCCAAAATAGAGGACATTGCAACTTCTGTGATAGAAATGCATGGAGACATCTGAGGCTCTTCATTGGACATATCAACAACAGAAAATTGATCCAGAACAGCAGCTTTACACACCCAAGATAGAGGACATTGCAACTGCTGTAATAGGGATGCATGGAGACATCTGAGGCTCTTCATTGGACACGATAAAAACATCAACGTATGTCCTTTTATGAATAATCGATATAAATGATCGCCGTTTTGTTCGAAGAATTGTTTCTTTCATAGTTGATACTTTTTTTACATATGCCTATTTATAAATAATAATAATATGTATATATCTTAACACTTGTTTGTGTATATGTGGTATTCGTTGTGTGTGGCTCTCTTAAATCATATGTTTACAAACGTTCATATATTTACAAACGTTATCTGACACATTCGTTTCGATTTTATCTATACTATCCTGGGTGATATTCAAAATCAAAAACACAAGTTACAAATTCCTTTGAGAAACAATCATAATTGCTTTTCTTCGAGTGTTTTTCCAGTAAGTCAGCCTTGTCTCTGGATTGACAAGTTTGGAGTCCAGAAAATGGACTCGATCCCAGGAATGGTATACTTATCCTGGGTGATATTCAAAATCAAAAACACAAGTTACAAATTATTTTGAGAAACAATCATAATTGCTTTTCTTCGAGTGTGTTTCTAGAGAGTCAGCCTTGTATCTGGACTGGCAAGTTTGGAGTCCAGAAAATGGATTCGATCCCAGGAATGGTATTCTTATCCTGGGTGATATTCAAAATCAAAAACAAAAGTTACAAATTCTTTTGAGAAGCATTCCAAATTGCTTCTCTTTGAGTGTGTTTCCAGTGAGTCAGCCTTGTCTCTGGATTGACAAGTTTGGAGTCCAGAAAATGGACTCGATTCCAGGAATGGTATTCTTATCCTGGGTGATATTCAAAATTATAAACATAAGTTTCAAATTATTTTGAGAAACAATCATAATTGCTTTTCTTCGAGTGTGTTTCAAGTGAGTCAGCCTTGTCTCTGGATTGGCAAGTTTGGAGTCCATAAAATGTACTCAATCCCAGGAATGGTATTCTTATCCTGGGTGATATTCAAAATTAAAGAAACAAGTTACAAATTCCTTTGAGAAACAAACATAATTGCTTAACCCTGAATGTGTTCCTAGGGAGTCAGCCTTGTCTCTGGACTGGCAAGTTTGGAGTCCAGAAAATGGACTCGATCCTAGGAATGGTATTCATACCATTTGACGAGAGGTCCATGGTTTAACAAGTCCATCGACAGAACTCAAACGAGGCCAATAACACAGACTGGAACTTGTCATAATTAATTCCAACTGATTATCTCGCTGTTTAATTAATGCAATTAATAATAATTACGTTCCACGGTGTCCCCAAGTCTGACTGATTGTTTGTAGATCCTTCACCTCACATATTATGAACAACCTGTGTTTTACCAACATCTCTTCTGAGTATTAGTAAATTACATTTATAAATTCAATTGCCATCTAGTCGTTAATATTTGTAATTTTAGCAATGTCTTTCTTTTCACATATCAAATATTATATAATATGTTAGTATTTAAGCATGAATGTTTCTTTTATATACAATATAAACTTCTACTGTCCTTACTGCGATGGAAAAATATATTGGGAGGGCTTGGCTCCTCAGTGGTAAACCCTCCCAGCGGTTTCCCCAATTTAATCTACCAGACCGCTTCTTAGAGCTCTAATATTGTATTGGACGATTCTGCTTATATAGATTATGGATGATAAGCCAAGCCCTCCCAATATATATATTTCATCGCAATAAGGACAGTTGAAGTTTGTATTATGTATAAAAGAAATATTCGTGCTTTCAAATCCTTTCATTATATATTTATATTGCGTTATTGCTTTGTGTTAATATCAAATATTATCTCTACAGATCTCACTGTGTGTGTGCAATGATTGATGTTATTAAACAATACTTAAAGTTACACCGCATAAGTTTCTTTTTTTGTGAAAAATCAATATTTATTTCAAAGAGAAATATTTACTATTTCTAACTTTTTTTGAATGAAGTATGAGAGGGTGAAAATATGAAGAGTAATGGCGAACGGAAAAAATAAAAGTGTCCAGGGGCGGGAACCGAACCCACAACCCTCCGCCCACCTGGTGAACATGGCACCTGCCCGGTGGGCGGAGGGTTGTGGGTTCGGTTCCCGCCCCTGGACACTTTTATTTTTTCCGTTCGCCATTACTCTTCATATTTTCACCCTCTCATACTTCATTCAAAAAAAGTTAGAAATAGTAAATATTTCTCTTTGAAATAAATATTGATTTTTCACAAAAAAAGAAACTTATGCGGTGTAACTTTAAGTATTGTTTATAATCACTCGCCGCAGTCCTTTATAATGTATTGATGTTATTGAATGAGAGAGGACTTGGCTGATCAGTGGTGAAGACCCCTCTCAGCGGTTTCGCCAAATTAATCGTCAGACAGCTCTACTATTGTATTGGATTGGGTTTCTTATATACCATGCATATCCTAAGTAAGGAAGCTTAGAGCTGTTTAGGAAACCTATGGCTATAAGTTTATAGGTCTATAGAGGTACTAATATAACAACAACAACAAAAAGCCTTTATTAAGGGTCACTGACCCTATACAGGATTCACCAAAGGTATGCATAAGTACAAAGCAGGGAGACAAAGGAAACATCAATATAAACAGAAGAAAAAAGAAAGAGAAAGAGGGAAGCAAGTAAAACAACACAAAAAGAGTAGCAGTAAGAAAGTGAGGAGTGAGTGTCACTTGGCCTTCTTCTCAGATATGGACTTGTGGAAACCATAAAACGCCGTAGCAATATACTTATTCTGGGTCATATTGTCAATTAAAGGTACTAATATAGATTTGATATTAAACTAAATTTTCGAAAGAACATTTTATCGATGCAATTTCTTTATATGTATGCACCTCTGCAGATCTATAAGCTTATGTCCATAGGTTCCCTGAACACCACTAAACAGCCTTTCATAGTAAATACAGGGTATATATAAAAAAACAATTCAATACAATAATAGAACGGTTTGGAGATTTATTTGGTGAAACATCTGAGAGGATTCACCACCGATGAGCCAAGTCCTCTCATTCAATATTTTTTTGTCATTGCAGTAAGGTCTGTAGAAATAATATTCGATGATTTATGTGAAAAGAAAAATATTGCTTAATGAGAAAGGCATCTTATTTTTGTATATATACACATATTTATAGATAGAAATTTTGCCGGTAGGAAATTGATCTAAAGAGACAAGGGTCGCCTCTCCAGTCAAAATACCAAAAGACTCTTGTATCTTTAGATCAATTTCCTCCCGTCAAAATTTCCATATATATTTTAGCCATAGATATGGCTCAGCCACCTTGCCAGCTAAACACCTCTTTGGTAGATTGTGAAGATTCCATTAGATCCCGTGTGGATCTCATGGAATAAAGTCCGCCCTAGACTGACGAGGGCCATTAGCCCGAAACCATGAACTCTAGGTGGACGCTTTTCAGTTTGCCAAAGCTGGTGTTGTGGCTTTGTCACCGACCCGAAGCCGCTAGTTTCGACGACGGTCAATAGACAGCGTCTGGTTATAGATGTCTATTTTGACGGGAGAGGCGACCCTTGTCTCTTTACACATATTTATATATCATATATAATGTTATAGATTGAACATTTTTTATAGTAAAATTACAAGTAGTTATTACTTGTATTTGTATGTATACTACTTGTGTTTGTTTATGAAAAATGCGTATTATGTCCTTTTTAGAAGTATTTGTTTAATAATTCTATGTAAGTATCTCATTATCGTAGAGGTCGAAAACCAACGGTTTAGACCAGCCCTGGCCAACCTAAATGACGCCACGGGCCGCACGGAATCGTAAACAAGGTCTAAAAACTTGAACTATATCAAAATTTTAACTTTAAAATGTATTTTAAAAAATACTTAATACTTCCTTGATGATTAATGTTTTTATTTATTATTTTTCGGCTGCTTTTTTAAAATAAAAATAATAATAACAATTTAAAATTTAAAAAATATTTCTCTATTAATTACCATTATTCCTAACTTTTTTCTTCCTTTTTATGGAATCAAATATGTATTTTAAAAATGGTGGGACATATATTAAATAAAAAATTATTATAATTATTTCAATATATTTTCTGTTTTTGAATATAGAGACGAGAATTTTTTTACGGCGGTCCGCGGGTTGGCCCGGCCTGGTTTAGACCATCCTTCCACCGACCCCCTAAGAAGAAAAATGAGAACAGATTCTATTACTAATTAAAAATGACACTCAATTATTTATATACAACTATATATACATTCCTATAGATTTAATTGCAAATTAATGTGACTATTCAGTTTAATTGAATAATAATCAGCAAAATTTTGCGCTAATACAATTTTCCAAAAAAAAATTTAGTAACAACACACAATTGACATAGAGAGAATCAACTAAAATTACTTCATTATAAAAAAAGAGGTTTCTGTATTTTGAAAACAAGATGTTTAATTGGTCGTGAAGATTCCTTTCATTAATTAAAGAATGGAATTGAGTGATGGTTTGAAGAATGAAAGAAATTTAATTTGAAACAGCAAGGGACAAGTTCAAAGAACCTACTAATTGGATTACTTCCAAGTTTTCATTTCACCATCCAACGACTTGTTTGCATCTAGTTTAGAAATTGTTTAGTTTTTAAGAAAACGCTTTTGAAAAAATCTTCTAGGACACTTTTAAATATATTGAATTTAATTTTAAATAAGTGTCTTCAAGTTTACTTCTTTTTTTTCTTCTCTCTTCTTTTTTTTTGAAGTTTAGTTTATCTATAGCTTAATAAATCGAAAATATATTTTTATTTGAATTTCTGCTTTTTTTTAGATGGATTTAATTTCTGTTTTATTTATTTTTCATTACAGGATTTTATATAGAGTACCTGTATGAAAATTTCCTCTTTCTTTAGATGCAAAGAGTTGTGTTCCATTCCATCCAGCATTGTAAAGTTTGAAGTATTACTTTCAACCGCTTTTTTTTTCCAGAACAGATCATAAAGAATGAATACCTTTATTAAAAAACTAGGCAAATGACCTGGGCAATTCCCGGGTTTTACCCCAGTGCGTTTATATTTTTAAAATGTTTTTATTCAAATACAGTTCGTTACAATTATAAATCGGCGCCGCGAATGTCACTCTTGTGAAAGACAACAGCAAACCTGTATATCACGGGTTTGAGCTATGATTCTCATCAGTACGGGGGGGGGGGGGGGGGGGGGGGGGGCTTCGATTCCATAACCTCCAATAAGAGGAGTTATAAAATTGATTGAATTGGCCATAAAAAGGTTTACGGAGATGAGTTAATTTTTATTTTTAAAACCATCTCAAGCTTTCAGGAATCTCTGTCCTTCAACAGGAGAACATATACAATGGATAAAACACCGCCTGATGCGCATTAGAGAGAGAGAGAGAGGACTTAGACGAACACTCAGGATCACGACCTACGAGGAAGAATAAACAAACACAATAACTTAAAAAGGTTATTTACTTTACTTTATTAGTTTTAAGTACGGAAACCCGCTCGGGAAACATGTATAACCCCAAGAAGGAGGAAACCAAGGTCGATTACTCTACAAAGCTGGAACTTGGTGCAACAATGTACACCAATACCTCGCTTTGCGTCGTTTCGTTTTGCGTTTTTTTCGAAGTTGCGTCGTTGCTTAATTTTTATTGATTTTCACTATGCGTCGTTAGATTTTCGAAATTGCGTTGTTTTGGATTCGAGTCTTTATTATTTTTTTTTCTTTTCCTAAAATATGGCAACACCTTTGTTTTTGATTGCGCCTTCACATATTTTCACTTTGCGTCGTTTCAATTTGCGTCGTGTTTTTTGATTTTTTGGAACGTAACCCCGACGCAAAGCGAGGTATGGGTGTAAATAGATATAAATATATTATTGAATAGAGATATCGTGTACTGAGTTTCTGTGATCAGGCTCAAAACTTCTTGGCTTTAAATACAAAGCTGGGAAAGAGATACATCTACCAAATGACCATCAACCATCGCTAGCGACTATAAGATGGCCACGTTTCTGGTCAAACCAGACGTCCAGCATGCTATCGACCTTTTGGTCAATTTGCTAATGGCTTTGTGACAGAGAACATTAACAACAAACTGTATCTGAAACTAACACGCACCTGAAACAGCCTAAATAAGCTATAATACTGAAACCATTAACATGCGCAATATTAACGCCTTTCATAGGAGAATGCAGCTTTACTGTTTGCTGAAGAAGATGAACGATAATTGCCGATTTGCTCACCACTAGTGTGCCCTTCTCATTTTACAGCCGCTGCCATTTCAGGGGCCATTCGGGTGACATAACCTCTGGTTAGCCCTGCATGCTTCCCCTGGCTCCATACCAGTTTGTATTCATGAATCAAAAGAAGCATTTCTTTCTTTAGAAAGGCATCTGAACAATGCATTAAGTCTATTACCCCAGAACAAATCGTAATGATGGTGGTAGAGATTTCCATACATTCCGTTATTTCCCTTATCTATGGTTCTACAAAAAACCTGCCTTAACTTTGGCCTCCGATAAATTAAGAAAATAATTACTTAGTAAAATAAATTCACTCTTTATCTAAGGCTGTCCTGCCCAGAAGGACAACCCCTCCTCTACGTGGCGGGCGGGAGAAGCAGCACAAGTAAGTAAGGGACTGCCCTGTAGGACGAAGTACGGTGTCGTGAACCCCAAGCCACTACGGTAACCGTGAAGGCCTTCAGGAATCTCGCTGACTAACGGGGCAATGGCACCCCCCCCCCCCCCCTCCTTTCCATGAATGGACAAGATACCACCATCAAAGGTGTGACGGATGGCTCAATACGATCCAACTTGATGTAAATGGTGGCAATAAAATATTTTGAATCGACTAATCGCTGCCATTTGACGCTTCTTGTCCCCATATAGAAGTTGGATACTGAGGGCCATTTTCACGTCTGAGGTAATGTGCTTTAATGTTTCTACTGTCACAAAAACAAAGGTTATGATAAAAGGCACAATTTCAGTACTTTTGTCTGAAGATGGTAACAACGCTGTTACCGAAACGTCACACTATTTATTTATTTATTTGGATTTGGTCTTATTACCTTGTGTTTAAAAACAAAATTTGCAGAGGAATTTTGTAAACCCACCTTGAAGTCCAATCAAGAAAACGATCATTTTGAAATCTCCAATGACCTTCCAATTATATTTGTGATACTGCAAATCATTCAGAAGATTCTTTAGATCTATGCAATTTTTCTTTAAGTGTGCAGCGTGAGCCAGGGAAATAGATGGCTTTTGTTGCCGTTATGTAGAAGCACAGCTTTCAGCCTCTTTTTTTTTTTTTGAACTATCAATGGTAATCCGCCATCCCTACGCAAGGATGACACGCAAATTCGTGAAGCGTTCCATATTAAATTATTATATAATAAGGAAAAACAACCTAGCTGCCAAAGCTTTAAACTTTAGAACTTGATGTACCTGGTTCGAACATGCTTTTCGCTATCTTTTTATTTTCTCTAATTTTTATGATATTTTCCTCATTTTGTGAATATTGACTGAGTTTTCAATAAATTCATTATAATTGGCATTCTTGTGATCTCCATGGAATGCCAATGGCTTTGAATAGGCCCTTCACTTTGTTGCACAAAGCGATTCCATCTCGAAGTGTGTAGTAGTAGGAAAAGGTTTTGTGACGTGTCCTCTTACATCTTATTTGCACACTTACATCCAACAGGTTCCACTGCTTAATTATGGATGCTAGAAGTTCTTTATTTGATTTTGTGAGATCTAGGTTTCTACCTGTCTACAGTAGTATATCATTCAGGAGTATATATATCTACTGTAGAAGGTCTCGTGAAACCCGAAAGCTTAAGAAGAATAGACAATACAGCAAGAAACTCATCCTAAGAAGCCACTAGACAGCCACAGTGACAATCCTATGTGGATCTCTTTAGGACACTCTTTATAAGGAAAAAAACTGATTCTGATGAACAACGAGTGTAGGTGAGTTTTGACTTTATACACAGCAAGAACACATGAAATCTTCTTGATGATGCTAATAGCTTACTAAAAAAATGTTGTTAGTAAAACCAAAGAAATTTATAAATTCATTTGAAATTTATCGATAAATTTGTAAAAAATAGATTTACTGGCAATGTGTTTTTTTTTTTTTCAAAATAGTATCACATATTATCCCTACATACCTTACTGCAATGATAAAGGTTTTTGACTTAGCTCACCAGTGTTGAATTCTCCAAGCTGTTTTGCCAAATTAATCTCCATTTGATGAAACCGCTGAGTGGATTTATCACTGAAGAGCCAAGCCCTCTCATTTAATAAATTTTATCAATGCAGTAAAGTCTGTAGGGATAACATTTGATGCTATTTAAAAAACACATTGTCAGTAAATCTATTTTTTTTTGCAAATTTTATAACAAGAAATTCATCGTTGGAATCCGTTTTGTTTATTATTTATATCAGAAGATTTTACTTTTAGAAATACTACAAACTACTATATTTTTCAAACCTTCACGCGGTCAAAATTGAATATTTATCAGTGATTGGACTTTGTATCAATATTTATAATATTCATATCAATTTACTTCATTTTTTTTACTGGACATGGTGACTTCAACACATATTTGTTTAGAATTAGCAAAATTGGTTCACCTGCATGCACTTGTGGAAACGAAAAACAAACCCCTGAACACCTTCTGATAAACTGTCCATTAACTACTGATCTAAGAGAAGAAACCCAACTTTACCTGACTAATAAAAAACAATTTGCTTGCAATAAAGACCAATACATTAAGTTTAATAGATTCTGCAGGATGTATATTTTGAGGCGAAAGTGTTGACTGTACATATTTCAACCTACTATTTCTAATTAATATATGCAAAATTTGACATCGAACGTTTAATTTTCATACTTCCCAATGTTCAATTGTGTTAATTGTATATAATTTAAGATATACACGCAATTTACTAGTGGTAATAAGTAATTGGGTAAAACACCAGTTTTAGCAAATTCGTATTTAAAATATATTCATATTGAAAATAGAGCAATCCATGGATAAATATTTAATTAAAAAGGCATATATTGGATCGAAATATCATTTATTTTACCAATATTTCAGTTGACTGAAAGAATAAAGGTTGATAAAGGTTGGCGTTCGGCCAACTGAAATATTGGTAAAATAAATGATATTTTGATCCAATATATCCCATTTTAATTAAATATATTCATATGAAAAAAACGAAAGAAAAAATAAAAGATTATTATATAAACATATATTCATATGTTTGAAATCTACAAATTTATAATTTTATATATATCAATATTTTTCAAAAATATATAACAAGATTCTAATGAAAATTTTATTTTATATACGAAAAATATAAGCTCATTAAACTTTTCAACTCTTTCTAAATCAAAATGTAAATCGAATTTTAACTAAAGTTGATATTTTATTTTCAAGTTTTCAATTTGAATTTTTAAAAAAGGATAGAGAATATATCTAATTTAAGTTGATTTTTTAAAAAGTTTTGCTAAAATGAAGTTTATCAAAGGGCCGTATACTTGAAATATATTTACGTATGTATCAAGTGTGTAATTTGGGAAGGAATATTTTAAAATATATTTCTGAAATTTTTCATGGTTCATTTGTAAACTCTATTACAGAGTTTTAAACTGAATTTGTGTTCAATTGAACTAAAATTTATTTTTTCACAATTCCGAACACCTTCTAAGTCTGTTTTGATAGAACAGGTTTCTTATCTGTCCCATATTTTACACCATATATAAATAAAGTGTAATAATATTGTGGCGAAGAAATATTTTATTATTTAATTTAATATTATTCAATGAAAATATTCAACAGATTATGGAAATATATATTACTCTGTATTTGTAAAATCATCTTTAAAATATTTCTTTGCTGCTTGCTTAAGATTCGCTAGCTGTAGATAGATTTGCTGATTTGTTAATATTTGTCGATTTGTTGTGCTGACGTCATCAATAAATACCTTAACATCCCCAGATATAAAAATACTTGGTTTTCTACGTTACAATATAAAATAGGATATTTTAAATAACTACCTTCCGATTTCTTCTATCTGCTTATGTTGATGCTTATTTGTTTAATGTATATGTTTATTCAAAGTTATTTTTCTTAATTATTTATTTTCCTTTTGATAATTCTGTTACCTACTCTACTACAATATAAATTATTGTAAATAGTGTCACGCGCAATTATCCAGATCGGATATAGCGTGTCTTATTTGCAAGTGTGAAAATTGTAAAAAAGTGAATTTTTACTTAGATCAGGTGGATAAATGCTAGGAAATGGTCTTTTTCTCAATTTAACAAGTGTGTTTTAATAGACATGTATACGCCATCCAAAGATAATTGAAAAATACGTTATGACAATAAAAGAGAAATTGCAAGTTGATGACACCTGGCCTTTTTAAAATGTATTTTTCTTAATTTATATATATATATATGTTATATAAAGGTATTATTTAAAATGTTATATTAAAATATTAGTTTATTTAAAAATATATTTCATAGATACAAATACTCTGTTAAATCTACCGCCAGAGGTCACCCTTTGCATATAAAAAACTCGTTGTTGTTCTTCCCCCCGGTTAAAAAGATAAAAGCCAGACTTTTGATCTCTGATGATCCCCTATTTTTGAAGCCTATGGAGCCTTAGTTGTACTTGGTGCTGCCTTGGTTCCCTCGCAAGCGGCGCGCCCTTCCTGAAGCTGCGGGCCGTTTGCATGTGTCGTCCAGATGTTTTTTTTGTCCGAAAAAGTCCCCCAGGGACTTAGAGCGGACGAGGATAATTTCCGACGTTGTTCTTCCCCGTTGGCCGACTCAAATCTTTATACATTATGTAAATACGAGTATTCTTTTGTTTTCCTTGTTCTATACGCCTTAAGCCAGGCAGTATTTTATCAAACCATGTTCTTTCATATATTCCTTTAGCGCAATTAAAGCAACCTCTGATCAAAACCATTATTAATATTCTTTCAATATTTATGCCACGACTGCATCACCAATACCATTTAGTCCTAAAAAAGAACCAGCAAATAATTGCATTACCATAATCTCCTCAACAACAATTCCAAAATCAACAGAAAATCTCATCTCTCATTTGTTTTTATAACATATATATACATACATATCCGGTGATGTCATTTTAAAATGATGAAGATAAATGTTACAATAACATAATTCACTAAGCAAAATAACTATTAAAAGGGTTTATGATATTGTTTATACAGGGTGATCCAAAAGTCCCGCACAACTTTAAAAATTAATAACTCCGCGAATATTTGCGCTAGAGCAATGCGGTAAACACCATTGTGTTCAGAATGCAATGGGATTTTTTATGGCAAATATTGAAAATTTCGAAATTGATTTTAGTTACAATTTCATTCCCTAGATGGCGCTGTACCAGAATCAGAAATTCAGCGGCCAAATTGTTTGATTAATTGAAAAATATAACTGACCGACACGTATTTTTCCTTTTTGTATACCAGGAAAGAATCCTAATAATATCAAATCGTTAATTAATAAAGCACCATTTCGCCAAAAGTTTGAAGAAATGGTTAACGATTTTTAAATACAATCTGAGATATGTAAAATAGGTATATGCAAATTAAAACATGTGCCAAAAAAATATTTATATTTTTGATAGAGTTTTGTCAAATATATTGAATGTTTGAAAAACATAGCTGAATTCAATACACGATTTTTTGAAATGTTAATATAGTACCAAAAATTATGATGGTACTACTAATAGAATTTCTTGCTATAAGGAATGTGTAATTTCTTGAATAATTGGCGACACTCGACTATTTAACTGGAAATTTGTCATGATCCAACAAATGAAATATAGATAAGAGTGACAAAATACATTTGTCGTACTTTATTCCAAATATTCTATGGGCTTGTCAAATGTTATCATTGTTTATTATACTGTACACGATTTTTAAAAATGTATCCCCTCAAATAAATATAATTTTTAAATCAACCTTTTGCGTTGAAAAACGTGGTAGTAAAATCATTTTGTATTATTTTTTTTTTTGCCCAAAATTTCTAAAGGTGGGGGGTTACAGAGAATATTCCTTATGCTATTTCTTTTAATGAGCGAAAAGCGATAAATTAAACATAAGGGGTAAAATTGTGTGTACAGTGTTATTCGAGAAGTTATAACACTTTGGTCTGCACGACATAATATAAGATGTGAGCAAATGACAAACAAACAAAAATTACTGTTCACAAATAAAAAAGAGACAAGATATGAGGACAGAATTTATTCACCCATAACCCAACACAAAGAGCTTCAAAATATTGGTAGATAATATAATACATGGCAGCTTATATAACACATGAGGTAACTTGTCTCTTGGAGGCCTTGTCTCTTGTATTAGATCACAATCCTTGCTCAATGTGGCGCCCTTCATTCTCAAACACCGCCTGCAGACGATAGATGACAGAATGGACAGCATTAAATAAAATATCTGATGAAATTGATGAAACGTGCCGTCTGATAGAAGCCTTCAACATGGCCAATGTGGTAGGCCGGCATCGATAAACACACGACTTAATGTACCCCCATAGCCAAAAATCGCAAGGCGTCAAGTCTGGTGATCTTGAAGGCCACTGGTGTATAAAGTGGCGACTTATCACACGATCTTCACCGAACATATCCTTCAGCAATTGTTTGGCACCGCGGGAGATATGAGGAGGTCCTCCATCTTGCATGAATGTTATTTCGCTCAGTGCTTGTCTGTCCTGCAATATGGGGATAACCTTTTCTCTCAAAAGTTGAACATAGCGTTCACCAGTTACAGAAACGGTTTTAAAAGTTCTTCCATTTATTTCTTCAAAGAAAAATGGCCCAATAATAAAAGAAGAAGTGAACCCACACCAAACTGTAACTCTGGGCTGATGAAGTGGCATTTCTGTAAAAATCCTAGGGTTTTCTGTTGCCCAAATGCGGCTGTTTTGAGTGTTGACTTCTCCATTTAGAGAAAAGTGAGCTTCATCTGTCCACAGAACATTCGACAGCCAGTTTTCATCAATATCAATTTGACGGAAAACCCATGCAGCAAATTATTGACGCTTCTCAAAATCGCCGACTTTTAGCTCGTGAAATCTTTGAATTTTGTACGGGTATTTTTTAAGAAAAATTCTTAGAGCTCTCCAAACTGTTCCATACGAAATCCCCGTTTGTCGAGAAACTTGTCGAGCACTTACTTCTCCATACGTGGATAACGTTTCAATAGCTTCAACATTCTGCGAAACCGTAACAGCCACTGACTTGCGTGTCGATGGTCTTCCACTCCGAGGTTTTGCTTCCAGAGATCCAGTCTTCTCAAAATTTTTTATCATTCTCCTTAGAGAGTAGCAACTCATGGGTCCTTTACCTCTTCGAATACCTTTAAAGTTACGAAACGCTCGTAAAGCTTCAGTGGAAGATTCTGAATTGCAATAATAAAATTTCACCAAGAGTACTTTATCCTGTAGTGACGGCATCCCAGAGTAAAATAAATGATCAGGGATAGTTGAATTTTTCAAATGAATTAAAATAAACATAATCGATATATGGCTTCTGAAGCCAACTGTGCGGACGTGTTTGGCATCGCTTGTCTCGTACCGCGAATGGGATTTAACTCTGCATATCACAATATAGTATTAAAAGTAACTCCTAAAGTTGACCAAATTTTAAGAAAAATGGGTAATGAGATATACACCGATTTTGAGCGATGTTCTACACAAGACAGAATATTTGTAAGACAATGCCAAAATTGTTTTGAATTTAATCCGAACCATAAAACAAAAGACTGCCAAAACATTAAAATATGTAAAATATGCGGTGTACAGGGTAGCCACAACTGTATTGAAGCGCCAAATTGTCACAATTTCTCTAAGCACCCTAAATTTAAAAACCTTTCTACAAACCATAAATCAAATTCAAGTGAATGCCCGATTTACAAATCACAAATAGACAAAATTATCCAAAGGACACAATATTCACAAATATACGAGGGAAATGATGTAGCAAATACAATTTAAAGCTTAATCTTAAATAGATTAATATCCTATATGATTGAAAATGTGAGATGTATTCAACAAAATGTAAGAAAAAGTTTTACTGCGATAAGTAAACTACAGGCCTACACTAGAGATGACCCACCTGACAAGGACGAGTGGGTAACACCCTCGTTTCCAGACAGTCATGAACCGGGATCGAATCCCGCGTTAACATTTTGTTTGATATGTGAATATCCTTCACCTGACATTCTTTTGATTCAAGAACCATATGTTTTACATGAAAATGTTATTTATGATATGGACTCTCAAATTATATGTTCGAATAGAACTGGGGAAAAATATACGGCAACTATAATTTTAAATAAAAATATAAAGTTCAGCAAAGAGGAAAAATTCACAAATTCTTTTTGTACAACAATATCTATTTCTACAGTTAAAGCAAAATTAATTATTTCTAATTTCTACATTCATCCGAATACATTTAACCCTGTTCATCAAACATTCATTAGAGATCTGCTCAAAACGTATATAAATCAACCTGTAATCCTTTGCGGTGATTTTAATTCAAGACATACTATATGGTTTGTTATAAACTCTAATGGATATAGATTACAACCTATTATAGACGAATGTAACCTCTTTATACATAACCTGAAAAAACACCCACCTGCCGCGGAGAGTAAGTATAATTGATCTCACAATCTCGAATAAACACTCACTAAGTTTAATAAACAACTGGCATACCTCTGATTTGACTAATATTTCCGACCATGTTGCTGTTAAATTTGATATCAGGTTAAAGAATGGTCATTTATTCAATAATCAAATTTCCACTTTGAAAAAAAATGCGAATTGGGCAAATTTTTCTGATAACATATCATTACAAGATACAAAAAACTGGGAATTGATATAAGCAGAGTGAAAGATGAGGAAGACATTGATGGGATAGTGAACGCACTCATGAATTTATTGAGAGAAGCAGCATATAAATCTTCGAAGGTTAAATCCCCCTTGGCCGTGCCAGTAGGCCGAGTGCATCACGATGATGCTCTGCTCTAGACATATGGCTAGGGAGGTTATGGCGGTGTCTGGGGAGGTTAGAGGGATGGGATGAAGGTTGCTACGTGCCACAATTCCCGAGGGGATGTAGGCGCCTGGGACAAAAAAAAATGCCTGAAACCCACGTGTGGGCCAGAAGAAGTTAGTTGAGAGTTCTTGCAGGAGCACGATGTCGGCCTGTGTCGAATTTGCCAAATTTGCAATTTCAAGAATGACAGTTGGTTGTGGGAGCTCCAGATTTTTTTTCTGCAGCGGCAGCAGCGGCTTTGGCTTGGCTCGACCGAGCATCGGATGCCCTCATGCTCTGCAGAGCCGCAGCGATAGCAGATTGGATGGGCAGCTGGACAGGCAGAAGCGCGGTGGCCAAAGCCACAGCAACGGAAGCATTGCTTTAAAGTATGACTGCGCTCATACCTGTGCACTAGACCCGCCACAGGAATACGTCCATGTTGACCGAGGATTTCGGCGACTTGGTTGTCCACTTCGATGAACACTGTAGTAGTGCAGTGTGCCGCATTATTCGATCGATGGACTACCCTGATTTCACGCTTTTCCAGGAGTGACTGCACGGAGTGGTTGGAGCGGAAGCTCTCGCATATCTCATCGTCCCGCACCTCCCCGTCCACTCTGAAGAGGCAGTATCTTGGTAGGATAACCGGGCACTCGGGGCAGCTTAGGCCCGTTGGCAGGGAGGTCAGCCCAGTGGCCAGCTACTTTGCCATTTGGGTTGTTTTGGGGTGGAAAACCACCTCGCCGCTGGTGTTGATGGACGCCACCACGTGTTTTGATGACGCTAGGGAAGGATGAATCTTTTGAATTTCCCTCAAAAATTCCCTTGGGTTGCTTTGGGGTTAGCCGACCTGACGACGACATGCGATTTGAAGGAAGGAGCCAGATTCACAAATGTGGATTTCGCTTTGGGTTTCGGAGGTGCAGGCTTTACCGGCTTGTCTTTCTCTGCCACTACCGAGGCGAAAGAGGTGGAGGGAATCGGGACGTTGGCTGTGGGATTGGGTCTTCCTAGACTGACTCCCTTGAAGGCGTCCTTAAGAAGAAGTTCTGCCTCTTGGACGAGAGTCAGTATCAGTCCTTTGGTGGCCATCTGTATTTTTTCGGGGGAGTCCTGGCTGGTGTCGGCAATGATCGCTTCGAAGGTTTGGCACTCAAAGTTGAACTAGTTCGCCGCGCTGTTGAATTTAAATTGGTGATGGGAAGACGGGAGGAGATCTTCGTCCTCAGAACTCGGCCGCTTGTTGGCCTGCTGACTTCCTCCACCACCGCCATCATACTGGTTCAGCTCCATAAATAAAAACTATCAAAAAGCAAATTTACTCCAAAGAGAGTAAAAAAAAGGCAGACCAGACAAAGAACATTATTCAGTTAACGAGATGAGGTGTGTATGGTTATTGGTTCGGCCAACAACAAATATCCAATTTATATACACATATATTTTTACATAATGAGGTTTTGAAAAATGCAAATAATCTTCATCTATTTACATGCACAACAATTTATTTTACCATCACTACAGCATAAATCACTCTTGGTGAAATTTTTTTATTGCAATTCAGAGAATCTGCCACTGAAGCTTTACAAGCGTTTTGTACCTTTAAAGGTATTCGAAGCGGTAAAGGACCCATGAGTTGCTACTCTCTAAGGCGAATGATAAAAACTTTGGAGAAGACTGGATCTCTGGAAGCAAAATCTCGGAGTGGAAGACCATCGACATGCAAGTCAGGGGTTGCTACGGTTTCGCAGAATGTTGAAGCTATTGAAACGTTATCCACGTATGGAGAAGTAAGTGCTCGACAAACGGGGATTTGGTATGGAACAGTTTGGAGAGCACTAAGAATTTGTCTTAAAAAATACCCGTAAAAAAATTCAAAGACTTCACGAGCTAAAAGTCGGCGATTTTGAGAAGCGTCAAGAATTCGCTTCATGGGTTTTTCGGCAAATTGATATTGATGTAAACTGGCTGTTGAATATTCTGTGGACAGATGAAGCTCAATTTTCTCTGAACGGAGAAGTTAACACTCAAAACAGCCGCATTTGGGCAACAGAAAACCCTAGGATTTTTACAGAAATGCCACTTCATCTGCCCAGAGTTATAGTTTGGTGTGGGTTCACTTCTTCTTTTATTATTGGGAAATTTTTCTTTGAAGAAATAAATGGAAGAACATTTAAAACCGTTTCTGTAACTGGTGAACGTTATGTTCAACTTTTGAGAGAAAAGGTTATCCCCATATTGCAGGACAGACAAGCACTGAGCGAAATAACATTCATGCAAGATGGAGGACCTCCTCATATCTCCCGCGGTGCCAAACAATTGCTGAAGGATAAGTTCGGTGAAGATCGTGTGATAAGTCGCCACTTTATACACCAGTGGCCTTCAAGATCACCAGACTTGACGCCTTGCGATTTTTGGATATGGGGGTACATTAAGTCGCGTGTTTATCGATGCCGGCCTACCACATTGGCCATGTTGAAGGCTTCTATCAGACGGCACGTTTCATCAATTTCATCAGATATTTTATTTAATGCTGTCCATTCTGTTATCTATCATCTGCAGGCGGTGTTTGAGAATGAAGGTCGCCACATTGAACAAGGATTCTGACCTAATACAAGAGAGAAGGCAGTTACCTCATGTGTTATAAAAGCTTCCATCTATTATATTATCTACCAATGTTTTGCAGCTCTTTGTGTTGGGTTATGGGTAAATAAATTCTGTCCTCATATCTTGTCTCTTTTTTATTTGTGAACAGTAATTTTTGTTTGTTTGTCATTTGCTCACATCTTATATTATGTCGTGCAGACCAAAGTGTTATAACTTCTCGAATAACACTGTACACACAATTTTACCCCTTATGTTTAATTTATCGCTTTTCGCTCATTAAAAGAAATAGCATAGGGAATATTCTCTGTAACCCCCCACCTTTAGAAATTTTGGGCAAAAAAAATAATACAAAATGATTTTACTGCCACGTTTTTCAACGCAAAAGGTTGATTTAAAAATTATATTTATTTGAGGGGATACATTTTTAAAAATCGTGTACAGTATAATAAACAATGATAACATTTGACAAGCCCATAGGATATTTGGAATAAAGTACGACAAATGTTTTTTGTCACTCCCATCTATATTTCATTTGTTGGATCATGACAAATTTCCAGTTAAATAGTCGAGTGTCGCCAATTATTCAAGAAATTACACATTCCTTATAGCAAGAAATTCTATTAGTAGTACCATCATAATTTTTGGTACTATATTAACATTTCAAAAAATCGTGTATTGAATTCAGCTATATTTTTCAAACATTCAATATATTTGACAAAACTCTATCAAAAATATAAATATTTTTTTGGCACATGTTTTAATTTGCATATACCTATTTTACATATCTCAGATTGTATTTAAAAATCGTTAACCATTTCTTCAAACTTTTGGCGAAATGGTGCTTTATTAATTAACGATTTGATATTATTAGGATTCTTTCCTGGTATACAAAAAGGAAAAATACGTGTCGATCAGTTATATTTTTCAATTAATCAAACAATTTGGCCGCTGAATTTCTGATTCTGGTACAGCGCCATCTAGGGAATGAAATTGTAACTAAAATCAATTTCGAAATTTTCAATATTTGCCATAAAAAATCCCATTGCATTCTGAACACAATGGTGTTTACCGCATTGCTCTAGCGCAAATATTCGCGGAGTTATTAATTTTTAAAGTTGTGCGGGACTTTTGGATCACCCTGTATATCAAAAGATAAAGGCAAGTTACACAAAATGTATCAGCTTTTATTAGGCTTTTATAAACAAGTACAAAATTCTTTTAAACTTTCTTCTGACATTTTCTGTTAATCCTTCTTTTGTTTTTCTATATACAGAGGAAGACTTTAAATTGCATTATTTACATCAAAGTTGTAAGCAATATTTTCAATATAGTTTTCAGACCACCTTAAAAGCAATTTTTTAAACCAAATAATTAAAATAAAATTTATAATAAAAATAAATATATATTAGAAAATTTCTATTATGTTTTAATTAAGGTATTATGATTTTATAAATTGACACTTATATACTTTATATTTAGCCGTTTTGTTCGTTTTATGGATAGAAACTTGATTTTAAAAAGCGGGAATTTCTAGAAAACATGCGCAAACAAACAATTTTAAACAATAAAATTACGAAAATTATTTTATGTTTTTATATATTTAAAACAATAAAAAGTTTTTAATTGAATTTGATATTTGAATCCTTAATATAACACTAAATATCTTTTGAATTTTTAAAAATATGAAAACGTATATTTTCTAAGTTCATTTAAAACATTTAATAATGTAATTGACACTTTTATATATTTTGTAATCTATTTCATTCGAATTAATAATATTGTATGTTTTGATAATAATTCTTCACATTTTAGGTGAAACGATAATTAAAATTAAATATAATTATAATTCGAATTTAATATATATTTTTTACGATATAATTACATATATATATATTTATAAACTATATATTTATAATGGTAAGGGGACATCTTTCGTCACAAATTCATACTTTTATGTATTCTAAAAAACAAATGCTCATCGGAGATATTGCGGATTACATAGTCTTTAAATATTTCAGAATATCAAACCTCCCAAGATCATTCCAATGAATTTGTGAAGCGTTAGTGATTTTCTCGGCTTACAGAAAATTATATAATATTTATAATCTTTATAAAAATTAAATTTTCAATTTTTAATAAATTATATTAATATATTCTAATAAATTTTATTTTATTATTATATTTTTAAAACAATTTTTATGATTGAAAATATCTTTTGGATTTTAAACAAAAATTTATGAATATATGAAATATATTAAATATTATAATATATATTTAATTAGTTTTTTCTCTTTATAATTATCATCATTATCATTTCATCTGTATCATTCATTATCATTGAGAAATATAGAAATTGTACGGATTATGTTAATTATCTCTTTTTCAAATATTTATTTATCATTTTCAAATTATTGAACAACATTACAACATTATTTATAACCAAATCGCAAAATTTATATTTTATATCGCATTATATGAATTTAAAATGTGGGGTATTGAAAATATATTTCTAATTAGCCTTTTAAAAAGATTTTATTTATAATCTGGTAGATATTTCTCTATAAAATATATTTTAAATTTCTAAAAAAGAAATGATTTTTACGTAAGTGTCAATTTCAGTATTAAATGTTTAATTAAACATGGATATTTTACTATAAAGAAGAATTTAATATTTAAAAAGTACATAGATGAAATTACCAAAATCATATTAAATTTTGAGTACAAAAAATAAGCTTTTTAAATATAAATTATAAAAAATTTGTATGAGATCCTATGGTTAATATATTGAAGTTTGTGTATCAATTTATAGTAATAAAAGTATACATAAAATATATATATGGAAAAAGCTATATTAAATGCATGAATAACTTCAGAAAATAGGCCATTCACAAAAACACTTGCATATCTATTATTTAACAAATTTATAAAAATATTACCTTTAAAGATAGTCATGTCATTTCAAAGATTTTTTTACATCAGTGCATTTTGTTTTAATATATCAAATCACAACGTACATTATATAACCTTTCAGTATAATTTGTTCAATGAATTCCATTAAAACTACATTCCCATTCATAATTATAATATTTTAAATATATTCTTTAACGTGTTGTCTCTAATTATACATTCAATTTGATAGAAGGCAATAGATAAAAATGTCTAAAAATGTATTTGCCTTACACGTTAAGCACTTTTTCCTTAAATAAATTTATATGTTTTGTTGTTTTTATTTGGAAAATATATAAAATAAAATTGTATTATATATAATTACATAATTCATTAAATTCTGTAAGGGCCCATAAACTATATTTTGCTAGCATTTTTAATCAGTTATTTTTAACGATATTTGTTCTTAAATATGATATGTGGAAAAATGATAAATATATATTTAAAAATGTATATATAAATAAACATATATTAAAAGTACAATATAAATTTATAAAATTATAAATATGATATTATAAATACGAATAGCATATATTCAAAGATTGTAGTGTAAAAACAAATGTTTTGGCAGCATTTTAATAAATTAATTAAATATTATAATTCAAAATAATATCATTAATATAAAATAATATGGGTTAATATATCTTTTAAAATATATATATTACAGAAAATAAATTATAAATAATCGTTTGGTTTTCTATCCTAGATCCAGAAAATGTCGATCTAATAATTACTAAATAGTTAAAGATTTCTTCGGTTTTTAGAAATAATATACAAATATAGAGATAATTTAAAAGTATAAACTATAATATGCAGACTCTATTTTCATTTTCTGGACGGAAACGGTAAAAAGTAAGCAGAAGATCGATCAGATTTGCCAGCAGGATAGATTCGTAGACCTAGGCACACACCATTTATATTTGTTCGCGTATCTATTTATAAAATCGTTAAATATGAAATTTGTTCAGAAAAATAGATTTTCTATTCTTGAAACTTAAAATGATTTAGAGATAAACATTTTAAACGAGGTTATAAGTGTATAAATATATTTTAGAAAAAAATGAGTAAGAAGTTTCGTCTATTTTCTAAAAAATATTATATAATAAAACCCTGTGGATATATATATTTGGCTTTAAAGATAAACTAGTGTTCAAAAAATAAATAAATGTTTTTTTTTATTAAACTCTATAGCTATTATAAAACTATATATACATATTTATAAAGCTAAAAAATAGGAAACATGGAAAAAGTTATTTGATTATTATAAATTCACCTATTATAATTATTTATTGAATTTAGAAATAAGAAAATTTTTAAAAGCATTTTCGTTGAGGGTTCGTTTGGTATCATATATCTTAACTTTTTTTTTCAAATTTTGTACAGAAAACTGGCATAATAGATTCACATAAATGTTTATCCGTTGCATTATGAGATAGATAACTATTGTAAGATTTGAAGAAGGCCTTCCCAGGTTGGTATCACCAAATGGCTCAAGACTACTAGATATTTTCTCTATCATTTCAGATGAGGTAAGGATGTACCTGAATGGACAGCGGATAAGGACCTACCTCAGTGGATAGGAGGTAAGGATGTACCTGAGAGGACGGCATGTAGGGACCTACCTCAGTGACAAAACGAGGGCTCGGCGTGACACGGTGCCTGTGCAGGCGCCACAAACACGCGCCCGCTGTTGCCACAGAGACACAGCTGGTAGATACCCGGATAGGATCGGCCCCTGGGGGTGGGGAGAGCCGTGCGTAGACGTCGTAGTTCCACCCGCTCCGAGTCGAGACCCACCTACACCCGACGAATTTTTGCTAGCATAGAAAAGGACATATAAGGATTAGAACTGTCACAAAATATCTCTCAGCCGTTAATAGCATCTGGATTTTCGAGAGGTATCGAAACTCAAATGTATATCTATCTATAAAATCTCAATTTCTCATCCCCATTAAATATACAGTTACGAGCGTCATGCGCTCTTCATCTCTTAATTCTTCAGTTTTCATCTCTGTTACCGTTTGCTTTTTTTTGGAATGGCGCTCTCCTATTGGTTGGCTACGATCACGCCGCCTTTGCCCCCCCCCCCCCCCCATCATGCTCCCCCACTCGCTTTGTCGTTTTTGTAACTATTGTGTTGGAGCGGGTCGCTCCTTAAATAAATGCATATATTAGTTAATAACTAAATGGAATCCTCTCTTTCTTTTTCCCAGTAAGAGACGCCTACGGAAGCCAACAGTACATAGACAGATAAAGCACATAAGCTATAGTTATTAACTAATATATGCATTTATTTAAGGCGCCAATTTATAATTGTAACAAATAGTATTTGAATAAAAACATTCAATCGGGTAAAACACGGGCGTTGCCCGGGTCATTCGGCTAGTGTATCTATATGGGAGGGATATTGTGTAATTATATTCTATCCAACAATCAATATCCTAAAGTAAAATCATTTCAAAAAGAGATTTAAAATACGATTCACGAAATGTTGAAATATCTGCAAATACACAGTAAATGCTTCGTTTAGCGAAATCAACAATACCTTTCTTCAATTCGTTTAATACGTGAATTAGTCAAAGGTGGTTTGAAAATAGACTTTCTTGATTAACAATATTTGAATTTATAGTAAACATAAACCATACCCACGCACAAAAAGAGTTCAAAACCTTTTTTCAAATTATTTCGCTCTTCCTTTCTTTAAACAAGAATCTCAGAATTAAAGAAAACTGCTATGAAAATATCGAAGTGAAAATATCCCTCTCACAGACTATCTCTCATCCTAAAAGAATTTCCCTCTAGAAAGGCAAGGTCCCAACGTGCCTGCCAACAGAGAAACAAACCACGTTAGGGAACCTCCTACCATAACAAAGTTAGATAGAAAAACATAGTTTTTTTTTGTTATTAAATCCATTGGGAGACCCGCGCTGGCAAATTGATGTAATTGGTTCTCCCAGTTTACTTTTCCACCATAATGGAGATATTAATTCACGGTAATAGCACGGTTCCCATCACAAATTACTCCTCCATTACATACCAGCTATCATCTAAGATAACTCTAATTTTTGTTTAGCTGTTTATCTCAAATACAACTGCGTGCTATTCCTTCGTAATTGTCTTCTCTAATTCAGTAGGAAATAAGAAGTTCTTCAACTGATAACATTCTCAGAGAAAGAGTAATTACCTTCTTCAAACAGATCTATAGGAAGTTGGCTGACGAGTAGTTCGACCACTATGATCCTGGATAGAATCCTGCATTGGACTACCTTTTTTCATAATAAAAAAATGCTCCAATGGCCTCGGATTACAGTAGAGCCTCCGTGAGAGGACACCTCTCTACAAACGACAGTTTTTATTGCCAAAATGACCATATTTACTATTTAGAAACTCTCCGGTAAGAGAGCACCTTTCTCTAAAGGAAACATTGGTTCTGAAATTACCTGTCCTTTACAGTCCTTTACCTAAATAGCCCCCTATTTTTTGGTGAGTTCCAAGAGGGGGCGCTATAGACAGATTTAACTGTATATATGTTATATAAAAAATATGTTTTTCAAATATATTTCATAGATAAAATACTCTGTTAAATCAACCGCCAGAGGTCACGCTTTCTCTATAAATACTCATTGTTGTTCTTCCCCGTTGGTCGGCTCAAAACATTTGTACATTATGTAAATAAGCTTTTCGTTTTTTTATTCTTGCGCCTTAAGCCAGGCAGTACTTTTATCAAACCATGTTTTTCATATATTCCTTTAGCGCAATTAAAGCTATTTTGATAACTAATTTTATTATAATCTCTTCCACGACTGCATACCAAAAGCAAGCAAATGACTAATAATTCCTCTACAAGTAATTAATCTCAAAACAGCAAAAAAATCATTATTAAATATGATATATATATGCGTGTTATACTTTATTCTAAAGAAACTGTTTATTTAAACTAAAAGAGATATTTCTGTCTATATATTCTAGTTGGAAGATGGATTGAGTCCAATAAGTTCTAGGCTGTACTCACTGTGCCGCGGATCGAGAGGAGACTTAAGTCCTGGAGGCACGAGACGGAGAGGTCCCCGGACCTGGATTCTACATGCACTCCCTGAGGTCCAAGAACACGGACTCGGCGAGTGGGAGACTCTACCCTGGACACAACACACACCTTATTATTATCTATTCTTTATACATATTATCGCGGCTTGATCCCTGCGGTTCTTTGCGACGACGCCGCTTCCTCCTTCGTGGTTCACCTACCCTTGCTCCCCTCTGCTGCTATACCGTGCAGACCACCCCAAAGACCCCCTGAGAACCACCACTCAGGTGGATCTCCTTTCCTCTGGCAGTATCTCTCGACCTTACCACTGGTGGGGGAGACACGAGAGACTTACCAGAAGAGTAGCGACTGTGGCGTTGGCGAGAGAATCATAACAGCAACCGGCACCAAGACTTCTAACACCCCTCCTCTTTTATTGTCATCCCTAAACCACATTACATAATAACTCGGATATCATTTAACGGGTATTTACACTATTTTACCTATCAGGGCCAATATAAACAGATATTTACACTCATTTGCCCCCAGGAAACAGGACCACAGAAGTCGGCGATTCCCACACCAGTTTCAGACCGGAAACAGGCGAAAGCGCTATCTATTGACGAAGGTTGTAGATATTTTGAAGGCTCATATACGCGACAATATCCATCCCTGCCTTTACAATCTAGCAAAATCAACAAACAATCCGAAGCCAGTTCTCTTTTAACCATTCTTTATTTCTCAAGCTTTCGGGCCAATATGTACTTTAACAGGAGACCTAGAAGTACCACTTCAAGCCAATTATATACACACTTATACACACACGCCGAAATTAAAGATTTAAATTACACACTCATTATTATTACCTATTCTTTATACATATTCATCCTTTACAATTTAACAAACAATCTGAAACCAGGTCTCTTTTAACCACTCTTTATTTCTAAAGCTTTCGGGTCAATATGTCCTTTAACAGGAGATCTAGAAGTACCACTTTCAGTCAATTATACCTACTCACACTTACACACATACGTCGGAATTGAAGATTTAAAGTACACACACCTTTTAATTACCTATTCTTTATACATATTATTTATTTATTTAACAATTGCAGAGTACACGCTATATCCACAAATCGGATATTTGCGTGTGAAATATATACATTTGAATGAAAAAAATAAAAAGTAGTTTAAAGGGATATATACATATTTACATATCAGTATGCAAATTGATTACATTAGTAGTCACTTATTTAGTTAAGTACATTCTGCAGAATTTGTTGAATCGTTGGTGTATGTCCTTAGTGTAGACCAGATGTTGCATATTTGTTATGGGAAGTTGATTTAGTTCCCTAAGGTCAGCGGTCAGCGGGCAGTCAGTTAATAAGTGTCTGGGGTTCTGTTCTTCGCCTCCACACGAGCATCCAGGTTATTTAGCTTTGCCAATTTTAAACAGGTATGAGTTGAAATCGCCATGTCCAGTGAAGAATTGCACATTATATAAGTTAGGTTTGATATTGTCAAGTAGCTCCATCCAGATGGGACAACTGTCAATCATCCCTGGACCCCGGGGGGGACCACAGGTGTGGGGGCTTCTGGGAAGCTGATCTGTAAATAAGGAAAACGGGGAAGGTGGCTAACGCCGTTCATTCAGGATAATCTTCAACTTGGGGTAAGTTGTACAAAACTCTCTCCCCTATAAATACCCCTTATAATAAATTATTTATTCCCAAATTTGCCCTTGCTTTATTTATCTCCCCGACATATTTTGGTGGAGACGCTGGGTAGCGTGACGGAACTTCGAAGAAGTCGACGTCTACAGGGACGTGAACCAATTCTTCAACCTTTGCCACAACGAATAGAAATGGAAGACGAGCACAGACCTACTGTTAACGGATCCTACCTCCCTTGTCAGCGTCAAAGAGATCCTTCTACCTTTTCTGGAGATGGAAATATAAACCCTGGACAGTGGTTGAAAGAGTACGAGAGAGTTTCGAAGTACAATAGATGGGACGAGACCATGAAGCTTGCCAACGTCGTATTTTACTTGAACGGAACTGCTGGAAGGTGGTTTGATAATAACGAATAATCACTCAACTCGTGGAGAAGCTTTGAAGACGCATTCCGCGGTGTGTTCGGACTGCAGGAGGATTCTGCTCGACGCGCCGAGGAAGTTCTGAAGTCAAGAGCACAGAAGGCCGAGGAATCCAGCGAGTCATACATCCAGGAGATTCTTAGTCTCTGCCACCAGGTGAACCCTCACATGGAAGAAGGTGAGATAGTTGCTCACATTATAAAGGGAATTTCGGAGGACACATACCAGGTATTGGTGGCGAAAGACATACAGACAGTAGATGAGATCCTGAAGTTTTGCCGTCATCTGACAACCGTCAAGCAGCGCCGGATCGGCCGTACGAAATTCGCCAGGTTGTCAAATGTAATGCCCATTTCGTGTGTTGACGACTCAGACGACTTGGCCGGCTTAATTCGCCGCATCGTTAGAGAAGAGATACAAAAGGTTTTCTCAGCACCTGAAGTGATCAATCCGCTCCGAGAGGTGAACGCCCTGGAACAGACTGTGAGGGAAGAGGTCAGCCGTGCTCTACAACCTACCAGACCACAAGTCAACGTGGTACAACAACAACCACGAACGCCCTATTATAATATCGACCGACCAACCCAACCCAGGAAGACGGAACATTGGAGAACCTACGACGACAAACCTATTTGCTTCCACTGCGTACGCCCCGGACATGTCGTCCGCTATTGTAGGGAACGACGGCAGGTCTTCGCTGAAGCCAGGACAAGGAATGGCGGAGAAGGAAGAAATGTTGGATTTTCGAGTCGACCCCCGAGATATGACGCCGACGACGACTATGTAACGCCCAAAACCTCGACGTACTTCTACCGGAGTTCTTCCCCACATCCAAGCCGCGTAAGGTCGCCAGCCCGAAGACAATCCCAGTCGCCAGCCCGTCGTTTCAGCCGTTCTCCCAAGCCTCAGAATGTGGAAAACTAAGTGGAGCGGCTTCTAACGGGGATGAGGTCGCCATTGAGGAAAATCCTCCAGGGTATATCGCCGCTAAATTAAAAGAAAATTTTGTTATGGTCGAAATAAATGGACGCAAAATTAAAGCATTGGTGGATTCAAGAGCCGACTTTTCTGTTATTTCAGACAAATTTCGACGCGAACTAAAGACACCTCTCTTCAAAGAACCAGGTCCCATTCTTAAAGCCGCAAACAAAAAATTAATAGAAACCATAGGAAAATGTGTCCTGAACATAGAAGTTAATGGTCTGAATATCTCATTTGAATTCGTTGTTATGGTGGAATGCAGCCATGACATCATATTTGGATGGGACTTCTTCAAGGCTACCGAGGCCGTCATTGATTGTGGCAGAAATGAACTCCATCTCGGAGAAACCTCCGTCCTGGAATCTCGAGAGGAGGAAAACCAGAGATTGTTTGCTTCCGACGACTTCGTCATCCCGCCTAAATCAATAAAGAAGATCAGTGTGATAAACGAAGAAATATGTGGTGTTAGAGATGTTTTAGTCTCAACTTCTAAGGACTTATTATTAAGAAAGGAAGTTCTTATACCAAACTCATTGGTTACATTCCGACACGGCCGAGGTAGCATTTGGGTGGCGAATGGAGCGTCTTGGCCGCAACTGATTCCATCAGGAATGAATATGTGCACCATGGAAAGTTATGAGAATGGGAATATCTGCAGTCTTATTGAATCCAGCGATGAGTTACAAGAAACGCAGCTAAAGTCACGTGAATGGTCACAGAAGATAAACCTTACTCTAGATCCAGGGCTGTCTGAAATTCAAAGGTTACAGCTTGTTTCTTGCCTTGACGAGTTTATTGACATATTTGACTTTGGGAGTACTCCTATTAAGCCCACCAGTACTGTGAAGCACAAGATAAACACAGGAGACCACTCTCCTATCAAACATATATAGAGTAGCACCAAGTGAACGACGACTAATTCAAGATGAAGTGAACAAGATGATTGAAAATCACATCGTGAAGCCCTCTGAAAGTCCTTGGTCATCTCCAGTTATTCTAGTTCGAAAGAAAGATGGGACCTGGAGATTCTGCGTAGATTACCGTCGATTAAATAAGATAACAAAAAAAAAAGATGTTTACCCGCTGCCACGCATTGACGATGCCTTGGACAGTTTAGCTGGCTCTAGTTACTTCTCCACGATGGATCTTCGGTCCGGGTATTGGCAGATTGAAGTGGACGAAAAAGACAGGGAGAAAACTGCCTTCATCACTCCAGATGGGCTGTATGAATTCCGAGTAATGCCTTTCGGTCTATGCAACGCCCCAGCAACGTTTGAAAGGATGATAGATAGTGTTCTGGGCAGTCTTAAATGAAACATGTGCCTTTGCTACCTGGACGACATCGTAGTTTACGCACCTACCTTTGAGGAACATCTACGTCGTCTACAACTTGTATTAAGGTGCATCCAGAAAGCTGGACTAAGCTTGAACCACAAAAAGTGTCTTTTTGGATCAAGGAGGATAAAGATTTTAGGACACCTTGTTGACGCCAATGGAATTCATCCAGATCCAGATAAAGTTGAAGCCGTCTCTAAATTTCCGAGGCCAAAGAATATCTCTGAACTGAGGAGCTTTCTTGGATTATGTTCCTATTACCGAAGATTTATTGAAAATTTTGCTGACAAAGCTAGATCGTTGCATGACCTACTGAAGACTGAAAAACAATTCTATTGGGATGCAGCTCAAGAGAAAGCTTTTGAAGTCCTTAAAACAGCTCTAATTTCAGAGCCTGTCTTGGGACACTTTGATGAATCCGCTGATACCCATCTACACACGGATGCAAGCGGACATGGTATTGGAGCTGTTCTTCTACAAATACAAGGTGAAAAGGAGCGGCCTTGAGCTTATGCATCTAGAGCTTGACAAAGGCTGAACATAACTATTCAACAACAGAAAAAGAATGCCTTGCTGTAGTCTGGTCTATTAGCAAATTCCGTCCATATTTGTTTGGTCGACCATTCACGGTTGTCACTGACCATCATTCTCTATGTTGGTTGGTAGGACAGAAAGATCCTTCTGGCCGTTTGGCAAGATGGGCGCTGAAGTTGCAAGAATTTGACGTGACCGTTATCTACAAGAGCGGACGCAAACATAAGGATGCCGATTGTCTGTCAAGGAGCCCGCTTGAGAACGATCAACCAAGTGCTGTGATGTCACTAACCAACGTCGATATAGAGCAGACTAAAGACCCGGTTTTAGCTAAAATAATCGATAATTTAAACTCGGGCTACACCAGAAAGGAATTCAGCATTATCGACGGCATCTTATACAAGAAAAACTATAGCACAACTGGAAGACCCTGGCTTATGATGATTCCTAAACACTTAAGATCGGAAGTTATGGCAGATTTACATGACGCTCCTACGCTGGGCATTTGGATTTCGCCCGAACGTATGACAAAGTGAAGAAACGATTCTATTGGCCTGGCCTTTATAGAACTGTTCGCCAATATGTAAGCCATTGTCGGGAGTGTCAACGAAGAAAGAAATTACCTCGACGTCCGGCTGGACAACTTGTATCCATACCACCTGTAGAAAAGCCATTCCATAAGCTCGGGGTCGATCTCCTTGGAAGATTTCCAGTTTCTAAAGATGGAAACCGTTGGATCATTGTGTGCACCGATTATATGACAAGGTATGCCATAACGAAAGCGATCCCAGACGGAGGAGCAATCGAAACAGCTAAGTTCCTGGTTGAAGATGTTATCTTGAAGCATGGAGCTCCTAGAGAAATGATAACAGATCGCGGAAGAAATTTCATTTCTCAAGTAATAAAAGAGATCAATGCTCTGTGCGAAATTGTGCAGAGATTTACAACGGCCTACCATCCCCAGACCAACGGCCTGACTGAAAGGTTCAACAAAACTCTGGGAGACATGTTGTCCATGTACACAGGTGTCGAGCAGAAGGACTGGGACCAAGTTTTACCCTACGTAACTTTTGCTTACAACACTGCTAAACAGGAGGCGACCGGCTACACTCCGTTCTTTCTTGTCCACGCCCGCGAGGCCGAGACCTACATCGATGCCGTACTACCCTACCTACCAGATGAGATCTCTGACGACTACGTTGGAGAACTTGTGACCAGAGCTGAGGAAGCGCGTCAACTCTCCCGATCACGCCTTCTACAATCACAGGCGAAAGACCGTAGACTTTACGACCAGAAACATACTCCAGTCTATTACCAGAAGGATGATCTTGTGTGGGTTTTTACACCCATCCGAAAAGTAGGGCTCTCAGAAAAGCTACTGAAGAGATACTTCGGTCCCTACAAGGTGACCAAGAAGCTTTCAGAAGTTACGTATGAAGTAGAGCCCGTGGACCCGTCTCCCCGATCACGGAAATCCAAGGATATCGTTCATGTCATTCGGATGAAGCCCTACCTGGACCCTGAAGAACAACATTCCATTCTGCTAGGGTACACAGGCCGTGATAGATTTCCTTCCAGAACAAGGGCTGAGACAAGCTAATCAGCGGGTCGCTGTTTTTTCTAAAGAGGGGGTAATGTCAAGTAGCTCCATCCAGATGGGACAACTGTCAATCATCCCTGGACCCCGGGGGGACCACAGGTGTGGGGGCTTCTGGGAAGCTGATCTGTAAATAAGGAAAACGGGGACGGTGGCTAACGCCGTTCATTCAGGATAATCTTCAACTTGGGGTAAGTTGTACAAAACTCTCTCCCCTATAAATACCCCTTATAATAAATTATTTATTCCCAAATTTGCCCTTGCTTTATTTATCTCCGCGACAATATAATTAGGAATTTTTGGGCCACCGAAAAACTTTTGAAATTTTCATTGGTCGCTTCGTAGTGTATTCCTGTTGTTTCTGGTTTATAAAGTTCGATATTATTCTTTATACATATTCATCTCTGTCTTTATAATTTAACAATATCTTTAAGCAATTCAAGGCCCAGGTCTCTTTTAACCACTCTTTATTTCTAAACCTTTCAGGCCAATATGTCCTTCAACAGTAGACCTGAAAGACCACTTCCAGCTAATTATATAAACACACACGTCAAAAATAAATATTTAAATTACGCACAATGCTCAAAATAAGTGTGTTTGGCTGGAAATGGTACTTCTAGATCTCTTTTTGAAGGGCATATTCGCCTGAAATCTTGAGAAATAAAAAAAAATGGTTGTTTGGTTAAAATCATTATCTTTATTGTTATTTATTCTCTTTATTGTTATTGTGCTTTATTAATTTGTAGATATATTCATTGATTATTAGTTTTTATGTTTATTTTTTCTCTCTCTCTTAATTTGACAACAGTGTGTTGTTAATATATATATATTTTAATATACATTAATGTATAAAGATAAGTTAATAAGAAGGTGTGTGTATACTTTTATTATTGATTTCAACACCTGACCTTTTTATCTTTTTTTTTTCTTTCGTTTTTTCATGTGTTAAGCGTATTTACCCAGGCCATTTCTTGGTTTTTCGGGAAGCTACTGGGACCAAAAAATCTTTTCGGTCGCAGTGGTTCAGCCTACTCCACGCTGACGAGCGCCAAAAAGCGCGAAACGCGTTCGTGGATGGCTTTTCTTGATTTATCAAGAAATTGGGTTGGCCAAATATCAGGGAACAGGCTAAATCAATGTTTAGTTGATTTCTGTTCCACCAGATGGCGCTCTGCCTTCTGTAAAGCACATGTGCTCCTGGTCAGGATATGCCATTTTTATTATATATTTTTTTGTTTTGTAAATTAGAAATCGTATTCATAGGTGTGTATGTAAAAATTCTAAATTATTTTGTTTTGTTGTTTATATAGCAAATTAAAAATTTTAAACTCGAATTTGATTCAATTCTTTTTGTTTTATTCTAAAATCTCTCGTGTTATCTCTAGTAAACCTGATATATAAAGAAAGAGAGATTGACAACTCCTGGAGAAGAAGAACTCAAGCTCAGAGAAACATTTTAACTTATAAAATTTAAGTATTTACGCGAACAATGGTTAAAAGAGACCTGGCCTTGAATTTCTTATTGCTTTTGTTGATTTATATATTCTTTTTTTAAAGGCGTAAGATTATTTTTGATATTAAACAATTTCTACTGCCCTTAATATCAAAAAGAATCTAACGCCTTTAAAAATAGTTTCGAATATCAATAACAGATGGCGCACTAGTGCATCATATTATTAATGTTCTAATAAAAGAAACAATTTGATATTTGCGGAAGAGCGATTGCTCGAAGCATATTATATATTTATAAATGTATGTAATTCTACTGCCCTCAAAGCTTATGTCAATAGTTCATCTAAAATACCCATTCAAAGAGTCTATCAACAGTATCACTATAAAAGGAAGTTCCAAAAATGCAATATTTGAAGTTTCGACCCTCGTGGTCACTATTTTTGCCGCCTTGGGGCTTCGGGCTCTAGGTGTGCTTGGTGCGTCCTTGGTTCCTTCGCAGGCGGCGCGCTGTACCAGATTCGGCGGGCTGTTTGCACGTGTCGTCTAGATGTCGTCCTGTGTCTTTTTATGTGCCTTAAAAAGCTTACCTGAAAGCTTGTAGAAGGCGGAATAATTGATACCAAAAATGCAATATAACAGCGGTATGGTAGATTAAACTGGCAAAACCGCTGAGAGGGTTTACCACTGATGAGCCAGGCCCTCTCATTAATCTTTCCATTGCAGTAAGGGCAGTAGAAATTGTTTAATATCAAAAAGAATCATACGCCTTTAAAAATAGTTTCGAATTTTAATAGCAGATGGCGCGCTAGTGCATCAAATTATTCTTTATCACGAGATGGCAGATTTCGACGAATTACAAAATTATTAATTTAAAATAATAAAAAAAAAGCATAAGAAGCTGCAAACCTTTTTATTTTCTTGATTAAAAAAGCTTTCGGGAAAGCTTTTCTTCAGATAACTAAAGAACTTACCCGAAAGCTTCTTTAACCAAGAAAATAAGAATAGCTACGGTGTCTTATGCCTTTTTAATAATTTTAACACACATTCTGTTACATCGGGCTGAGTAAAGCATTCTTAAGATGTATTAGTGTGCCATCTTTTATAAGAAATTAAATCTATTTTTGAGGTGCATGATTCTTTTTAAAATTGTATTACTAAAAAAGAAAAATATAAAATAGTTAAAATTTATTATTTATATAAGTTTAAACTAATTCAACAATCATTTTTTGTTTATAAAAATAGGAAGATACTAATTTTTAAAAATTATTTATTTAGCGGATCGTCTTAAAAATTATTATATTGAAAAATTCAAAATTAATTTCAGTTCTTTATAATCGTAAAATATTTAATATTTCATATAATGCATTCTTATATATATTATAAAAATCTATTTCAAATATATAAATTATAAATATATATTTACCATTATAATAACTAATACAATAATAGTTAACAATATAAAAATATATATATTCACGAAAGAAAATCAATACTCCTCCCTATATATAACAGAATTCAAGCCCTATTGAATCTAAAAAAGTAAACAATACAGAGTTGCCAAGTTTATTTCTAAAACTATTTCACTCCATCATAGAGTAACTCAGAGAGTAAACGGAAATATTTTAAAATGCGTTTTGACCAGGTCCAACGTGAAATTTGTGGTTAAAATGAAATTTTCAATTTCATTAGGACAATCCACTCAGTTTTATTTTTCTAAAGTTTCTTAAATTGAAGTTGGAATGGAGTGAGAATGTGTTTACGTTAATATTAATTTCCCGGACGTTTTATTTATTGTGAAACGAAGCCATTACATTTATAGATGACATTATGTTCCCGGCTTCAGAAATAAATTTCTATAGCCGGGGATATATATATCTATATATATATAAAATCAATGTTTGTATGTTTGTTTGTTTGTATGTCCGGTATACAAATTCGCAGTAGTTCACTAATTCAAACCAAAATTTCCATACATAGGTAAAGAAATACGGGGAAGACGATAGGCTATTTTAAAAATATATAAATCAATTATTAAAACTATATATTCAAATTATTCTACTTAGATCACGAACAGCGCCCTCTATCAAAGATTAGATTAAATTATGCCGATGCAAACAAATAGATAATGCTAATAACAAACAATAATAAAAAAAATCTTATCTAAATATATATCACTCGAGTAGATATGCACACGGGTCAATCCCGGGGCGAAGCCCGGGTCACTCGTCTAGTATATTATATAAATTTAAAAAAGAGATTTTCTGTTGTATTTTTGATCATGTTGAGGATTATGCTATGAAGTTATTTGTTGGTTCTTTTTAGTGCTAATTGGTATTGGTAATGCAGTCGTGGTTATAATCTTGAGAGAATAATAATAAAAATGGTTTTGATCAGATATTGCTTTAATTGAACCCATGGAATATATATAAAAAAACAATTTGATAAAAGTAATACCTGGCTTAAGGCGAGTAGAAAAGGAAAACAAAAGATTATTTACATAATGTACAAAATATTTGAGCCGGCCATCGGGAAATCTTTATTTATTTATTTTTTTTACGGGGCTGCTAACCAAAATGAATGATTTTTGAGCCCCGATGGACGCATAAAGCGGAATATATACAAAGCACAGTTGGAGGGGCCTGGGGATGGGTGGCCAGGGGATCATCTCCAGGTCACTTATAAGGCCATCGGGAAAGAACAACAACGAGTTTTTATAGGGGAATCATGACCTATGGTGGTCGGTTTAACAGAATATTTGGATCTATGAAATATTTCACTTAAGATGCATTAGCGTACTATCTGTTATGAAAATTCGAAACTATTATAGACGTGTATTTTTCTTTTGAAAATGTACTTACTGCAATGGAAAAATTAAAATGGAAAAATTGTTTAATATTTAAAAGAAAAATACGCGCCTATAATAGTTTTTAATTTTCACTCATTATTAATTATAAAAATATGAATTTTTTTTAAAGGTCGCCATTATCTAGTATTATAGACATTAAATTAAGGTCTTCCTTTTTGTTAGTACTTGGAACAATGTGAACAAAATAGTACTAAAGTTAAATTGTACTTGGATTTGGGGGGGGGGTGGATTAATTAAGATTTCTCCTGATTATGCAACTAAGAGTTGCTGATAGCTTGCGCCATCTGTCGGAATAAATATCAACTAATCGTTGATTTTTCATTATTCCAGAATTGTCCCCCCCCCCCTTCCCCTGCTGCACAGACTATGAGAACACTTTCCCATAACGGTCTCTTTTAGTGGGATGTAAGCGAATCTCAAAGATTCTAAAGACTTGTAAAGAATGAGTGTTGAGAATGAATATTAACAAACGCCATTCGAAGTTTCACCGCATGAGTTTCTTTTCAATGAAAAATCAAAATTTATTTCAAGGTGAAATATTGACTATTTCTAACCTTTTGGATGAGGTATGAAAGGGTGAATTATGAAGAGTAATGACAAACGAAAAAATAAAAGTGTCCAGGGATGGGAATCGAACCCACAATGTTCCGCTTACCGGGCAGATCCCATATAGATGATAATTGTCGAAAGAGAATATTGGACGTCTTATCCCGTGTCCACCTCACCAATTCAATGTTCACGGCACCAATTCAATGTTCACGGCACCAATTCAATGTCCACGGCACAAATTCAATGTTCACGGTACCAATTCAATGTTCACGGCACCAATTCAATGTTCACGGTACCAATTCAATGTTCACGGCACCAATTCAATGTTCACGGCACCAATTCAATGTTCACGGCACCAATTCAATGTTCACGGCACCAATTCAATGTTCACGGCACCAATTCAATGTTCACGGCACCAATTCAATGTTCACGGCACCAATTCAATGTCCACGGCACAAATTCAATGTTCACGGCACCAATTCAATGTTCACGGTACCAATTCAATGTTCACGGCACCAATTCAATGTTCACGGCACCAATTCAATGTTCACGGCACCAATTCAATGTTCACGGCACCAATTCAATGTTCACGGCACCAATTCAATGTTCACGGCACCAATTCAATGTCCACGGCACAAATTCAATGTTCACGGTACCAATTCAATGTTCACGGCACCAATACAATGTTCACGGGCACCAATACAATGTTCACGGCACCAATTCAATGTCCACGGCACCAATTCAATGTTCACGGCACCAATTCAATGTTCACGGCACCAATTCAAGCAGGCTCTCAAGTTATATTACAGTACCATTGATCGTTTTGCTCAAGCATTCTCCCCTGTGTCATTGGTGGTCGTTATGCAAGACAGTTTCCTTTCACCCAATCGTTCAGTCTCCATCGTAAAGTTTCGTATAAAGAATTAAGTAATATATTGAGTCCGAATTCTAATAAAATGTACAATATTTCAAATGATTAATAGTTATAATATGTAAACAACACATAGCGAATTTTTCTTAGAATTACTACATATTTGCATAAATCTAAGTTCAATAAATATAAATTATTTTAAGAGGTGAATAATTCTGATAATATATATATGTGTGTGAAAAAACGAAAAAAAAAAAGATAAAAAGATCAGGTGTTGAAATCAATATCAAAAATGGCATATCCTGACCAGGAGCACATGTGCTTTACAGAAGGCAGAGCGCTATCTGGTGGAACAGAAATCGAATAAACATTGATTTAGCCTGTTCCCTGATATTTGGCCAACCCAATTTCTCAGTTTTTTCTTGATGATTCACAAACGCGTTCGTTGAATGGCTTTTCTTGATTTATCAAGAAATTGGGTTGGCCAAATATCAGGGAACAGGCTAAATCAATGTTTAGTTGATTTCTGTTCCACCAGATGGCGCTCTGCCTTCTGTAAATCACATGTGCTCCAGGTCAGGATATGCCATTTTTAATATATATATATATATATATATAGTGTAGAAACTATATAACAAAATTATAACAGTGATTCTAATTTTAAAAACTTAAGGAGCAAACTGATAATAATGATAACTTATATCAGTTAGATTTGATTAGATTAGCAAGCTAAATCTAAATTAATTATAATAATAAATAGTTATTTAATTTTATAGTCCAGTTTTGTATTAAGATTATCTTCACTATTATGATCATTTAAATACAAATTATAAAATTTGTAAAATGTTATTAATTTGTAGATAGAGAGAGAAAAAAAAAATATATCCTTTACTTCTATTACATCCTCAAGTTAATTATATATTTATAATTAATAACAATAAAAAAAATTAACAAAGTAACGTCTATTACATCGGCTTTTACACGTCATTCAGACATACTCTAATCCTATATATAGAATAATCGAAGAGATAATATATATAATAGTTAGAAAAAAGAGAGAAAGACAGAACCATGCACTTTTAATCAAACTAATAATAAGGAAAAAAAAAAAAGAGTTTTATAAAGAAGGTAGATAAGATTGTTAGTATATATATATATATATTTTTTTATGATTTTATATTTTATCCTTTTTTTTTTTTTTTAAAAAGATTTTTAAAGGTTTTTTTATTTTATAATATGATTATAAATAGTTGTATTTAGTAATATATCTATAGTATGAATTAACATTTGTTATAAGTTTGGATATTATGTTTTGAAACCCTAATGGTAGACCAGACATACACAAAAAACTTTAAATTGAAATAAATTGGAAAAAGAGATCTGCTGGAACGGGGATCATCAGATAAAATTCCAGCGACATTTCAACCCCTTCTTTATTATGTCATAGATCTCTTTTAAACCGTATTTTATGTGTTAATATTAAGTTGTTTCAGTGAAATATTTAAATGAACATGTAACAGATACAAGTGTTAACAAATTCAAACTGTAAACCTACCTTGGCCGCTGCGTCCTCCATTGTGTATATCTATTTCTGGCTGGCACATGTCGCGGGAGGGGAATGTCCCCCCACATTTCAAATTTAGATCATTTATTCAGAATTTTTTTGAACAACAAGAAAATTAAAGAAGATAGGAAAAATAGTTAAAGGAAGAAAGATAAGTTTTATAATCTTTACAGATAGTTATATCAAAATAACTGATTTAACACTTATTCATCTTTTAATATTCCTTTAAAAAGGCAAATTATAAGAGTTTAATAAAGCTATTAATTGTGCAAATTCATCTTTATTTAACTTCCATTTTCCTCCCCAGAAATTGGAGATTAAACAAAATTGAACTATATACTTTAACACTTTAAAAATCTTGTGAAAAAATCTTTTAATCAGTTATTTAATAAAAGTTTAATTAACTGTTAAAGATTATAAATTTGTATTAGGTAATATTAAGAGAAATTATAGAAAGTTGATTTCATAAATGGATATTTCCATTTATTTTTTTTTAAATATTTTATAATTGATATACTGTTGAAATATTTTACTTGTTTGATACTAAATTTGTTTTTAATAAATTCCATGTTTAAATTTTTAACATCTTCTATGAAATTATCTAATATATTATTTATTCTATAAAATCTTAGAAACTGACCATAATATATACCTTTACAGCAATTTAATGATATATTAGAATTCATATTACAGTATTTTATAATATTGAAATTATAATTACTCTTTTTATTATAAACTCTAACAGCACTATTTGTAAGGTCTATATTCAAGTCTAAAAAGTTAACTTTTTTGTTTCTATAAATTTTTTCATTGTTCTTAAGTTTCAAGTATTTAGGATATATTTCAGGTATTAATTTTTTAAACAGTGGATTATTAAATATTATTATGTCATCTACATATCGGAATATTTGCCAATTAATATTATTTTGTAGAAAGTATTCTCTTTCGTACCAGAACAATATTAAATTTGCTAGTAACGGACTAGAAGAAGTACCCATGGGAACGCCTTCTGATTGAATATATATTTTATTTTTAAATTCTATATAGTTAAAATTTAAAAATGTTTCCAGTAGAGTTTTTGCTGTTTTAAGATCTAATTTAAATGTTTTATATCTGTTATGAATAATTTTAATGTAGAAAGTTTTGTCATTAATTAATTCATTAAATAAATTGGTTATTTTATTATTTAGATCTCTTAAATTTATTTTAGAATATAGGTCCTCAAAGTCAAATGTGTGTACTGTTTCAATGTTTGTCCAATTGTTCATTAAATAATTAATGATTTTTTTATTTGAGTCGATAAATTTATAATTATATTTATTAGTTAATTTATTTATAATAAATTGTAGTGTTGAGGCTAATTGTATATCAATATTTTTTATGACTGAATTTATACCAGATGTGATTGTTCTGAAAGAAATAGGTTTTTTGTGTAGTTTAGGAATTATATAGAACTTTGGTATGTTTGGATTTTTGTGGTTATTATAAATTTTTAGTGAATTTTCAACATTTTTGATGTCTTTTTTGATTTTTGTGCCTGTAGTTCTAGCAAAAGTGTATTTATGATTATTATCAATTTCCTTTTTTAGTATATCGTGGTATAGATTTTTACAAATTAAAGATAAATTATTGGGACATTTATCTATAGGAGTGATAATATAGTTCTTCTGTAAATTAATTATATTTTCTTTGAAAGAAGGAATGTCTGAATTGGGTTTTGTGTATTTAAGTGTATTATTATAATAATTTATAATTTCCTTTTTAATATTATGTTTCCATTCCAGAAAAGTAAATTCTGGAATACTGTATTTTATACTAGTTTTATTTATGAAAATATCTATATCTTTTAATATAGATTTAATTGTATTATTATAATTGTGTTTAATTTGAGGTATATATTTATACCCTTTATTTAAAATTTCTTGATATTCTGGATTTAAAAAAGAAAAGTTGCTAGTTAATATATGACCTGAGTACTTATATTTATCAATATAGTTGTTGCAATTACATTTAATTTTTTTAAAATTTGCCAAATTATTAATAAATTGGTTATAATTGCAAACTAAATTACCTATATTTTTATTGTATCTCCAGATTGTTTTAAAATTTAAATTTTTTATAGGGAAAAGATTATTGATGATTTGGTTATTAAAAATATCATTAAATTTAATATGATTAAATAAATTGTTATTAAATTTAATGATAATATTAATGTTATTAGTATTTTGTTTAATTTTTCTGTATTTAAAGATGTCGTGTGTGATATCTATTAATCTGTTAGTCAGATTATGAATTTTAATATATTCTATGAGTTTGATAAATTTATTATTATTTAGTTTAAATAATGTTTTAATAAATTTATCGACGAAGTTGTTAGTGTACATTTGTTTTGGGTCCAGTAATTCTTCAAATTCAATGTAACCTAATTTATTTGTAGTTTTACCTCTAGTTTTATTAGGTTTAGTTTTAAATTCATTTTTATATTTGCAACTGATTTCATAAGTTGAAATTTTTTCTGTTTGTGGTTTGTATGTGTAGTTTAATTCGTCGTTAAGTCCATAAGGGAATAATGTGTTGTGTTTATAAATGTAGTTGTTTTCTAATAATAGTCGTTGTTTTTTGTTTTGACATATGTCTAGTATTTCTATCTTAAAGTTGTTAAAAGTATGTAATTGATTGTGTTCTTTCATATATATATTACCAATTGATTTTTTAGCGTGGTTTCTATGTAGGTTTATTCGTATATTTAATGGATTACAAGTTTGTCCTATATATGATAGTTGACAAATTTGGCATGTTAATTTATAAATAGTATTCACTAATTTACAACTAGTTGTTTGAAAAGTGTCATGGTTCTTAAGAGAGGGACAAGTTTGACAATTTTTTCTTAGGCAATTCTTAGCGAGTTTAAATTAACATAAAAGAGGTGCTAACACTAATATGTTTGTAGTTTTTTTTAGTTTTTTTAGTTTGTTATTCTTATGAATTTTTTAAATATATTTTACTTAATTGTTTTTGTGGTGATAAAATTTGTAATAAATTGAATAATTAATCTATAAATATATAGATATTACTGTTTGTTATCTGTTATATTTTTAAGAATAACTAATAAAAAAAAACATCTTTAAACTAACAAAAACACTGAAAAAAACAAAAGTTCTGAAATTATTTTTTTTTTCTAGAATTACTTTTATAATTTAATTTTTAATAATCAAACAATGAAAGATAATTAAAATTTGTATGAAGATTTATTTATATTAGAATATCTAATATAATTTAATTTGTATATTATGTTATATATAAAAAAAATATATCATAGAGCAAGCTCATATGAATTAATATAGTGTAGAAACTATATAACAAAATTATAACAGTGATTCTAATTATAACAGTGATTCTAATTTTATAACAGTAATTCTAACTGATATAAGTTATCATTATTATCAGTTTGCTCCTTAAGTTTTTAAAATTAGAATCACTGTTATAATTTTGTTATATAGTTTCTACACTATATTAATTCATATGAGCTTGCTCTATGATATATTTTTTTATATATAACATAATATACAAATTAAATTATATTAGATATTCTAATATAAATAAATCTTCATACAAATTTTAATTATCTTTCATTGTTTGATTATTAAAAATTAAATTATAAAAGTAATTCTAGAAAAAAAAAATAATTTCAGAACTTTTGTTTTTTTCAGTGTTTTTGTTAGTTTAAAGATGTTTTTTTTTATTAGTTATTCTTAAAAATATAACAGATAACAAACAGTAATATCTATATATTTATAGATTAATTATTCAATTTATTACAAATTTTATCACCACAAAAACAATTAAGTAAAATATATTTAAAAAATTCATAAGAATAACAAACTAAAAAAACTAAAAAAAACTACAAACATATTAGTGTTAGCACCTCTTTTATGTTAATTTAAACTCGCTAAGAATTGCCTAAGAAAAAATTGTCAAACTTGTCCCTCTCTTAAGAACCATGACACTTTTCAAACAACTAGTTGTAAATTAGTGAATACTATTTATAAATTAACATGCCAAATTTGTCAACTATCATATATAGGACAAACTTGTAATCCATTAAATATACGAATAAACCTACATAGAAACCACGCTAAAAAATCAATTGGTAATATATATATGAAAGAACACAATCAATTACATACTTTTAACAACTTTAAGATAGAAATACTAGACATATGTCAAAACAAAAAACAACGACTATTATTAGAAAACAACTACATTTATAAACACAACACATTATTCCCTTATGGACTTAACGACGAATTAAACTACACATACAAACCACAAACAGAAAAAATTTCAACTTATGAAATCAGTTGCAAATATAAAAATGAATTTAAAACTAAACCTAATAAAACTAGAGGTAAAACTACAAATAAATTAGGTTACATTGAATTTGAAGAATTACTGGACCCAAAACAAATGTACACTAACAACTTCGTCGATAAATTTATTAAAACATTATTTAAACTAAATAATAATAAATTTATCAAACTCATAGAATATATTAAAATTCATAATCTGACTAACAGATTAATAGATATCACACACGACATCTTTAAATACAGAAAAATTAAACAAAATACTAATAACATTAATATTATCATTAAATTTAATAACAATTTATTTAATCATATTAAATTTAATGATATTTTTAATAACCAAATCATCAATAATCTTTTCCCTATAAAAAATTTAAATTTTAAAACAATCTGGAGATACAATAAAAATATAGGTAATTTAGTTTGCAATTATAACCAATTTATTAATAATTTGGCAAATTTTAAAAAAATTAAATGTAATTGCAACAACTATATTGATAAATATAAGTACTCAGGTCATATATTAACTAGCAACTTTTCTTTTTTAAATCCAGAATATCAAGAAATTTTAAATAAAGGGTATAAATATATACCTCAAATTAAACACAATTATAATAATACAATTAAATCTATATTAAAAGATATAGATATTTTCATAAATAAAACTAGTATAAAATACAGTATTCCAGAATTTACTTTTCTGGAATGGAAACATAATATTAAAAAGGAAATTATAAATTATTATAATAATACACTTAAATACACAAAACCCAATTCAGACATTCCTTCTTTCAAAGAAAATATAATTAATTTACAGAAGAACTATATTATCACTCCTATAGATAAATGTCCCAATAATTTATCTTTAATTTGTAAAAATCTATACCACGATATACTAAAAAAGGAAATTGATAATAATCATAAATACACTTTTGCTAGAACTACAGGCACAAAAATCAAAAAAGACATCAAAAATGTTGAAAATTCACTAAAAATTTATAATAACCACAAAAATCCAAACATACCAAAGTTCTATATAATTCCTAAACTACACAAAAAACCTATTTCTTTCAGAACAATCACATCTGGTATAAATTCAGTCATAAAAAATATCGATATACAATTAGCCTCAACACTACAATTTATTATAAATAAATTAACTAATAAATATAATTATAAATTTATCGACTCAAATAAAAAAATCATTAATTATTTAATGAACAATTGGACAAACATTGAAACAGTACACACATTTGACTTTGAGGACCTATATTCTAAAATAAATTTAAGAGATCTAAATAATAAAATAACCAATTTATTTAATGAATTAATTAATGACAAAACTTTCTACATTAAAATTATTCATAACAGATATAAAACATTTAAATTAGATCTTAAAACAGCAAAAACTCTACTGGAAACATTTTTAAATTTTAACTATATAGAATTTAAAAATAAAATATATATTCAATCAGAAGGCGTTCCCATGGGTACTTCTTCTAGTCCGTTACTAGCAAATTTAATATTGTTCTGGTACGAAAGAGAATACTTTCTACAAAATAATATTAATTGGCAAATATTCCGATATGTAGATGACATAATAATATTTAATAATCCACTGTTTAAAAAATTAATACCTGAAATATATCCTAAATACTTGAAACTTAAGAACAATGAAAAAATTTATAGAAACAAAAAAGTTAACTTTTTAGACTTGAATATAGACCTTACAAATAGTGCTGTTAGAGTTTATAATAAAAAGAGTAATTATAATTTCAATATTATAAAATACTGTAATATGAATTCTAATATATCATTAAATTGCTGTAAAGGTATATATTATGGTCAGTTTCTAAGATTTTATAGAATAAATAATATATTAGATAATTTCATAGAAGATGTTAAAAATTTAAACATGGAATTTATTAAAAACAAATTTAGTATCAAACAAGTAAAATATTTCAACAGTATATCAATTATAAAATATTTAAAAAAAAATAAATGGAAATATCCATTTATGAAATCAACTTTCTATAATTTCTCTTAATATTACCTAATACAAATTTATAATCTTTAACAGTTAATTAAACTTTTATTAAATAACTGATTAAAAGATTTTTTCACAAGATTTTTAAAGTGTTAAAGTATATAGTTCAATTTTGTTTAATCTCCAATTTCTGGGGAGGAAAATGGAAGTTAAATAAAGATTAATTTGCACAATTAATAGCTTTATTAAACTCTTATAATTTGCCTTTTTAAAGGAATATTAAAAGATGAATAAGTGTTAAATCAGTTATTTTGATATAACTATCTGTAAAGATTATAAAACTTATCTTTCTTCCTTTAACTATTTTTCCTATCTTCTTTAATTTTCTTGTTGTTCAAAAAAATTCTGAATAAATGATCTAAATTTGAAATGTGGGGGGACATTCCCCTCCCGCGACATGTGCCAGCCAGAAATAGATATACACAATGGAGGACGCAGCGGCCAAGGTAGGTTTACAGTTTGAATTTGTTAACACTTGTATCTGTTACATGTTCATTTAAATATTTCACTGAAACAACTTAATATTAACACATAAAATACGGTTTAAAAGAGATCTATGACATAATAAAGAAGGGGTTGAAATGTCGCTGGAATTTTATCTGATGATCCCCGTTCCAGCAGATCTCTTTTTCCAATTTATTTCAATTTAAAGTTTTTTGTGTATGTCTGGTCTACCATTAGGGTTTCAAAACATAATATCCAAACTTATAACAAATGTTAATTCATACTATAGATATATTACTAAATACAACTATTTATAATCATATTATAAAATAAAAAAACCTTTAAAAATCTTTTTAAAAAAAAAAAAAAAAGGATAAAATATAAAATCATTAAAAAATATATATATATATACTAACAATCTTATCTACCTTCTTTATAAAACTCTTTTTTTTTTTTCCTTATTATTAGTTTGATTAAAAGTGCATGGTTCTGTCTTTCTCTCTTTTTTCTAACTATTATATATATTATCTCTTCGATTATTCTATATATAGGATTAGAGTATGTCTGAATGACGTGTAAAAGCCGATGTAATAGACGTTACTTTGTTAATTTTTTTTATTGTTATTAATTATAAATATATAATTAACTTGAGGATGTAATAGAAGTAAAGGATATTTTTTTTTTTTCTCTCTCTATCTACAAATTAATAACATTTTACAAATTTTATAATTTGTATTTAAATGATCATAATAGTGAAGATAATCTTAATACAAAACTGGACTATAAAATTAAATAACTATTTATTATTATATATATATATATATATATGTGTGTGAAAAAGTACAAATGTGATATTGTACTGGAATAAATTTCATAAATTGAGAAAATAAAAAAGGCACATCCTTATCGTGCAACAGAAACTTGCTGATGGCTTGCGCCATCTATATATATATATTGGTCTTTTTAAACTTCACAATTAATATTAAGTTCTATTAAAAATATCTTTGTTCACTAAATTGTAGGCACCGTATTCCCCGCTATCTAACCTGGTAAATATAAAGTTGAGTATAATTTAAATCGAGTTATATTCAGAAATTTTCCAAGAATTACATGAGTGAGGCAATAAAATATGCTCATTCCAATATGCAAAGTTGGTTCCGCCTTTTGGAATAAAACGACGTCGCGATTTATTTGAAAAAGAAAAATCGAACTTTTTTTCCGATTAATCCAATCGCTGAAGAGAATATCGAATTTGCCTTTATATGTTGGCCATAGATTTGGTCTAGACACTCTACCAGCTGAAGATTTATTTGATAGATTGTGAATTTTCCATTTGTATCCATGAGAATCTCATGGAATAAAATCCACCCTGGAATGAGGAGGGGCATAGCACGAAACAATGATGTACTCTTCTCAGTTTGCCAAAACTGGTATCATGGCCTAGTCACTGACTTGAATCCGTTAGTTTGCAGAAACGGTCAATATATGGCGCTTAGTTTTATCATCAATTTGGAAGGTAGACTTTTATTTTTATAGATTAATTTCCCTCCAAGACAAAACTTCCATAATATATTTACGAATTTCAGTTATAAATATCCACCCGCGCACGTATATTTGTAAATATTTATTGTAAAAATAGTTAATTGTTTCAATTAATTTGATTCAAAAGGCGATCCATCAATTAAGATGATATAAAAGGGCGTACCTGGATCTGTAAAGAAAAAAAAAATGTTTTGTCTTTAATTAAGTTTATTGAAGAGCTATTATCATTTGAAAGCTTGCAATTTAAAATAAAAAAGAAACGCATTGTGAGAAAATATTTGTAGTTTTTCTAAAACAAATTGAAATATGAACATATGTTTTCAAATATAGTATAAAGCTTCATCAGAGAAAGAATATGAATATTTACATATTTTCATGGATGCTTTGTAAACATTGTAAACACTTTCCTTTATAGCGTCAAGTCGTTCTCTAATTTATCTGATGAAAGGCACAGGTCCGAAAGCCTTTTGTATTTCTCAAACGAATTCCATCATCATCAATGCTTCTTTTGTGAAAGTACAATTTGTTCGATCATAGTATGATTGAAAGATATATACAACAACCTTTATTAAGACACTATTGTCTTACAAGAGGATTCCCCTAAAAGGTTATTCTATATACAGTTACGAGCGTCATCAATTCTTCAGTTTTCATCTCTGTCACCGTTTGCTTTTTTTTTTTTTTTGGAATGGCGCTCTCCTATTGGTTGGCTACGATCACGCCACCTTTGCCCCCCTCCCCCACTCGCTCTTTCGTTTTGTAACTATTGTGTTGGAGCGGGTCGCTCCTTAAATAAATGCATATATTAGTTAATAACCAAATGGAATCCTCTCTTTATTTTTCCCAGTAAGAGACGCCTACGGAAGCCAACAGTACATAGACAGATAAAGCACATAGGCTATAGTTATTAACTAACATATGCATTTATTTAAGGCGCCAATTTATAATTGTAACAAATAGTATTTTAATCAAAACATTCAATCGGGTAAAACACGGGCGTTGCCCGGGTCTTTCGGCTAGTATATATACATGAGTGAGGAGGAAAAGCAATTTAGAGGGGAGGGGGAGCAATCAGCGTTCGTCTGTGGAGTTGAGCACTTCTTCTCTCATTTTATCAATCGCCTTGAAAAATTTTAAATATTTATAAACGAATGTTGTATCCAGCAGGAGAGTAGTAAATATTTTATATACATGTTGTTCATTATAGCGAGTTATCCCCGAAATTTTGTGAATTCCCAGTCTTCTTTTCTCTAGAAATGGGCAATGGAATAGATAGATTGAAAGATATATAGGCTGAAACTCTCTCGTAGTCACAATACTGTGTTTCAGGAATATATATTTCATATATAGGAATAATATTGTATTAATATACACCAATACCTCGCTTTGCGTCGTTTCGTTTTGCGTTTTTTTCGAAGTTGCGTCGCTGCTTAATTTTTACTGATTTTTCACTGTGCGTCGTTAGATTTTCGAAGTTGCGTTGTTTTGGATTCGAATCTTTAATTTTTTTTTCCCAAAATATGGCAACACCTTTGTTTTTGATTGTGCCATGCCATCGAAATTTTATTTTCACTTTGCGTCGTTTCAATTTGCGTCGTGTTTTTTTTTTTTTTTTTGGAACGTAACCCCGACGCAAGGCGAGGTATAGGTGTAATTGTGCCTGATGTTATATTTATGGTGAACTGGACACCCTTCTCTATCCTTTTACCTTATTTCTTTCCTATACTTTTATAAAACGAAGTATTAAATGGATGTTGTTGCGCTCTTCTCCATTAAAAAATATATTTCCCTTCCCTTAATTAAATCTATAAATATATTTGGTTATCTCGTGTGTCGTCAATAAAGGTCACTGTAATATCTATCAGAGTTATTAGACGAAAAAACATGGTGAAGGAAGACGAGTTTCTTTTATTGATGCATAGGTGCAAGCTTTCGGGTAAAAACCCTTCAACAGGCGAGCAATGAAGCGCGACTTTTAAGAACTATGGTACAAATGGTAGAAAGCTTGCACCTATGCATCAATAAAAGAAACTCGTCTTCCTTTACTATGTTTTTTCGTCTAATTTCAATTCAGGAAGAATTCTTTATCTATATCAGAGTTATTGTTTGACTCTAGAAATACATTCCTCAGCTTCATTAAATTTTGTCCATGAATGTATACAGGTTATAATTGTATATAAAGATTTAATTACTTGTTTTCTGCATTATTTACTTTCCATATTTTGGATTTTGTACGGAAAATCTGTATAAGACTAACTCCTTAATAAAGGCTTTGTTTGTGAATATAATTCTGAAGTCTTTCCGTGATTTTAAGATAGGTTTTTGATTAATTTCTCAAATTTTAGTCTTCTATTTATCCTTGTATCTTTATTTCTCTTCATTTTTCTATGTTTTTATAATATATTATCTTATTAAAAATGGCATATCCTGACCAGGAGCACATGTGCTTTTCAGAAGGCAGAGCGCCATCTGGTGGAACAGAAATCAACTATTCATTGATTTAGCCTGTTCCCTGATATTTGGCCAACCCAATTTCTTGATAAATCAAGAAAAGCCATCCACGAACGCGTTTCGCGCTTTTGGCGCTCGTCAGCGTGGAGTAGGCTGAACCATTGCGACCAAAAAATAATTTTTGATCCCAATGGCTTCCTGAAAAACCAAGAAATGGGTATTTAAGGCCAAACTTGCGTAAATACGCTTAGCACATTAAAAAACGAAAGAAAAAAATAAAAGATAAAAAGATCAGGTGTTGAAATCAATATTAAAAATGGCATATCCTGACCAGGAGCACATGTGCTTTTCAGAAGGCAGAGCGCCATCTGGTGGAACAGAAATCAACTATTCATTGATTTAGCCTGTTCCCTGATATTTGGCCAACCCAATTTCTTGATAAATCAAGAAAAGCCATCCACGAACGCGTTTCGCGCTTTTGGCGCTCGTCAGCGTGGAGTAGGCTGAACCATTGCGACCAAAAAATAATTTTTGATCCCAATGGCTTCCTGAAAAACCAAGAAATGGGTATTTTAATGTGCTAAGCGTATTTACGCAAGTTTGGCCTTAAATACCCATTTCTTGGTTTTTCAGGAAGCCATTGGGATCAAAAATTATTTTTTGGTCGCAATGGTTCAGCCTACTCCACGCTGACGAGCGCCAAAAGCGCGAAACGCGTTCGTGGATGGCTTTTCTTGATTTATCAAGAAATTGGGTTGGCCAAATATCAGGGAACAGGCTAAATCAATGAATAGTTGATTTCTGTTCCACCAGATGGCGCTCTGCCTTCTGAAAAGCACATGTGCTCCTGGTCAGGATATGCCATTTTTAATATTGATTTCAACACCTGATCTTTTTATCTTTTATTTTTTTCTTTCGTTTTTTAATGTGCTAAGCGTATTTACGCAAGTTTGGCCTTAAATACCCATTTCTTGGTTTTTCAGGAAGCCATTGGGATCAAAAATTATTTTTTGGTCGCAATGGTTCAGCCTACTCCACGCTGACGAGCGCTAAAAGCGCGAAACGCGTTCGTGGATGGCTTTTCTTGATTTATCAAGAAATTGGGTTGGCCAAATATCAGGGAACAGGCTAAATCAATGAATAGTTGATTTCTGTTCCACCAGATGGCGCTCTGCCTTCTGAAAAGCACATGTGCTCCTGGTCAGGATATGCCATTTTTAATATTGATTTCAACACCTGATCTTTTTATCTTTTATTTTTTTCTTTCGTTTTTTAATGTGCTAAGCGTATTTACGCAAGTTTGGCCTTAAATACCCATTTCTTGGTTTTTCAGGAAGCCATTGGGATCAAAAATTATTTTTTGGTCGCAATGGTTCAGCCTACTCCACGCTGACGAGCGCCAAAAGCGCGAAACGCGTTCGTGGATGGCTTTTCTTGATTTATCAAGAAATTGGGTTGGCCAAATATCAGGGAACAGGCTAAATCAATGAATAGTTGATTTCTGTTCCACCAGATGGCGCTCTGCCTTCTGAAAAGCACATGTGCTCCTGGTCAGGATATGCCATTTTTAATATTGATTTCAACACCTGATCTTTTTATCTTTTATTTTTTTCTTTCGTTTTTTAATATATTATCTATTAAAAAATTACACGACAAAAATATATTTTAAAAAAATTGTCGGAAAGCATTTGAAAATTATATAAGCGCGCGCGTATAAACACTTTTTTTTAAATGAAATTCATATTTTTAATAATAATAATTACTTTTTATTATTTTTTTTAGAAGAAAGGAGGTTTTACACACATCCTGGCATAGTTTCTTGGCTATGTTTAGCATCAACCATCTAGATTTTAAGATAAAATCCACCTATAAAAAAAGCCGTTAACTACGATTTCGCGAAGGAAAAAAAAAACTTTACAAACAACCAAACTTTAGAGAGAAAGATAAAATAAGAAAAAAAAAGTTTCAGGACAATTGAGGCAATTGCCGTGGGACTTTTCGTTAAACACCATCGACCAATTAGACGGTAGCCATTGATTTCCGAAGTGTGCGTTGGATTTTGAATCGATAACTTATTGGTGAACGATTGATGGGGATTATTGAACGCTATCTGCCCGTGGAACACGGGAAAACTCATAGAATACCTTTTGTTCCTGTAATTATCTAGAGTTTTCAGGAATACATCTCTCCTTCTTTCTCTCTGCGGCGTGCCACCTATGCTGCCTGTGGGTCCAGCGACGGTGACCCACAGATATTGGAGTTGCCGAGCCGCGCGAACCCTGCTCTGGGAGGTGTTCGCCTCCTGCGAAATGCCCCTGAATCTGCAGACCTAGCTCTTCGGCGTCGACCTCCATCCCGAGGCAGTGAAAATAACAAGTGTGGCGAAGGCTACCATCTACAAGTACCATCTTGGTCTTGAGGTGTGTAACACCAGCAATCACATCGACCTGCCCACTCTGTGGGAAAGAACTCTTGAAATTGTCTTTCTCTCTCTTGTCCGCCGGACAGAGGTCTGCTCTGAAGAATACTGTAAATCACACATACCTTGACTGGTATTTGATCAAGTTCTTTCGGCTTTGATACCTAGCTCTCACGCAGAAGACCTGGGCTCGATTCCTGGCGTTGAATCTTTTCGGGGGGATCGGTGGAAAGGTGATCTGAACCGTTTGTTTTCGACCGATGCGACCGAGATTGAATCCCGCATTGGGCACTTTTTTTTTCTAATTGAAAAAAAAAAAGAATTTTTCCAATTCTTTTAAAAGTCAAACTCCACCAGCGAGTGCAAGTAATCAAAAGGGGTCTGGCACATTTTTAAGTGCAAAAGTCGAACTGCTTTTCACGTGTGTAGACATGTGGTGTGCTTACAGTAAAAGCAGTCGCCAACTTCTATCCACCATGATTATCTTGGCCTGTACAACATGCACTGGGGATAATTAAAAAAAAAAGTTTTTTTTAATATCTTGAAAAAAAAGGTTTTTTTTTCTGAAAGACACATATTTATGAATAGTTCTGAATATATATTTCACTCAAGTCTAAGTTACACCGATGTAATCTAGATCCAGAGAGATAAGTCTACTGAGGGGATGACTCACCTTAGCACTTGACTGGGACCAGACTTGACTAGTGGAGTCTGGATGGAGCCCTCGAACGTGGCACCCCCTTCACCTGTCATCATTCTTTTGTTAGCTTCGGGGTGGGGTGAGAATCTGGATGGTGGAAGGAGGACATTGCTGGGTGGAGTGTATAACTACTTGATTTTTTGTTGTTGTGTCCAATAAAGAGCCTCAGATATCTCCATACATCTCTATCACAGCAGCAGTAATGTCCACTATCTTGAGTGTGTAAAAGTGCTGCTCTGGGTCCATGTCAACTTTCTGTTGTTCTTGTTGTCGTGTCCAATGAAGAGCCTCAGATGTCTCAATGCATCTCTATCACAGCAATCACAATGTCCACTATCTTGAGTGTGTAAAAATGCTGCTCTGTGTCCATGTCAATTTTATATTGTTGTCGTGTCCAACGAAGAACCTCAGATATCTCCATACATCTCTATCACAGCAGCAGCAATGTCCACTATCTTGGATGTGTAAAAATGCTGCTCTGGGTCTATGCCAATTTTCTGAAAGGCTGCGGCCATTGCTGGGCATTAGAATATGTGGGTAGGTGTTAGTTCCCCACCAGGACAGTTGTTACATGTCCTGTAGGTTCTTGTGCTATCTGAATGTATAAACAAGTTGGGTAGAGAATGTATCTGGTTGTGTGTAATGTGGAACTGGTTAGGTTGGAGGTAGTGCTGATCGGAAGTGAATTATTAAAACAATTTCCATAAATCACAATATTCTATTTCAGATACATCCCTCATTTGTTTATTTCTCAACTTTATACTAAGATTTTTTACCTTACTTTTATACATGGACTTATATAACTGGTTTATCTCTCAATTTGTAATTCTACCTGACATCATGTTAGTTACAAATCTGTATATATCTTGGCTCTCAATGTACGTCTATATAATTGCACACATCACACCTTGTCTTTACGCCCGTTTAAGAACGTTGTTGTTTGAAAGCTAGCGAAACAAACATGTTGTATAGAAGAAGCTTCTTTTGAGTTTATAATATTACAACATTTACAATTACAATTATTTTATTTCCAAAGCGCTATATCCCGCAAGGGATACTTGCGCCAAACAAGGAGAAAAGTTTATTTACATTATTCAACGCATGAAAACATTAGAGATTCAGATTTTGTAGAAAGTTTAGAATGTATTTACAAAATGAATGAACTTTATATATGATTTTTTTATCGGAAATCAAATCGTTAAGTTCACAAACAATTAGTTCATTCTTCATTCTATAATCTTGAAATGCTGGGCAATCATTGTTATTGTAATCGAAAAAAATGAATGAAAAATTGAACCGAGATTAGTAAAAAAGAAAATCAAATCATATTTCATGTTACCAGTTGGATATAGAGGACATTATACATAAATAGAGCACAACGTATTTTGATCGGACCATATTCATAATTTGTATAAATAACAAAATGGAGAGAGATTGAAAATGATTTATTAATCGTTCATATAAGATTATAAAAGGTTAATTATATAAAATAATTTAATAAATATATATAAATAAGATTTATTAAGAATATATATATATAAAAATAAAGAAGGCATATCCTGACTAGAAGCACATGTGCTTTTTAGATGGCAGAGCGCCATCTAGTGGAACAGAATATTTTTATTTTTTATATTGTTTTTTCATAAGAATATATATATAAAGAAAAATAAATATAAAAAATTGATGAATAGACATATATATTAATATATAAATATATATAGTCGTCATTGGTGGCGCCCACCTCAGGAAAGACTCCGCCACCGGTGGACTGCGAGAGTTCTCTCTTGTGAAGTGGCCCTGTATCTGCAGGTCTGTCTGTTCGGTGTCGGTCTTCATTCCGAGGCAGTGAAACTAACCAGTGTAGCGAAGGCTACCATCTACAAGTACCATCTTGGTCTTGAGGTGGGTAACGCCAGCCATCACTTAAACCTGCCCACTTTGTGGGAGAGAACTCTCGCAGTCCATCGGTGGCGGAGTCTTTCCCGCGGTGGGCGCCACCAATGACGACATTTTATATTTATATATATGTATATTTATCAATTGTTTTTATCTATTTATATCTATTTATCATATATTTATCAATTTTATAAATAATTTTAAATTTTTTAATATTTTTAAAATAATTTTATTCTGTATTTAACCTTTTATAATCTTATATGGACATTGTAATAAACAGTTTCAATCTCAATCTCCCACAGTGTGGGCAGGTCGATGTTATTAGAGAGAGAGAGGCAGCCAAAAACACAACCTAACAATAGGGACTGTGTAATAACAATTGTTAAATGATAAAAACCGTGGATTCAATACGATCTTGGATCGAATACCACATTTGGTACCTTTTTCTAAATGAATATTTGCTACGATGGACCCCGATTCTTTCAAAAGACCAGTTCCACTAGTAAATGCAAGTAACCAAGCTGTGCTCTGTTCATTTGAAAAAACTAAATTTACACTAATTTCTATAGGTGTAGACATTGTGATGTACTTAAAGTAAAACCATTCGTTAACTACACACCATGATTATTATGGATTGTACCTCATTTATGTTATATTACATAAAGAAACACTAACATATTTTTTACATTCGTAATGAGACTTTATAACAGATCGCTATTTATTAACACTTTTCAACTTTTTCTTTTATTTTTGCGTAAACTTGGCGCGACTCCATGTCATGGGATTCTTGACCACTTCGAGGCTGGTTTGCCACTACGGTTTGTCTTTCTTCAACCACGGTTTGTCTTTCTTTCACCACGGTTTGTCTTTCTTCCACCACGGTTTGTCTTTCTTCAACCACGGTTTGTCTTTCTTTCACCACGGTTTGTCTTTCGTCAGCCACGGTTTGTCTTTCTTCAGCCACGGTTTGTCTTTCTTCCACTACGGTTTGTATTTCTTCTACCACGGTTTGTCTTTCTTCCACTACGGTTTGTCTTTCTTTCACCACGGTTTGTCTTTCTTCTACCACGGTTTGTCTTTCTTCCACCACGGTTTGTCTTTCTTCCACCACGGTTTGTCTTTCTCCTACCACGGATTGTCTTTCTTCCACTACGGTTTGTCTTTCTTCCACCTGGGTTTGTCCTTCTTCCACCTGGGTTTGTCCTTCTTCCACCAGGATTTGTCTTTCTTCTACCACGGATTGTCTGTCTTCCAATACGATTTGTCTTTCTTCCACCAGGGTTTGTCTTTCTTCTACCACGGTTTGTCTTTCTTCCACCAGGGCTTGTCTTTCTTCCTCCATGGTTTTTCTTTCTTCCTCCATGGTTTGTCTTTCTTCCACTACGGTTTGTCTTTCTTCCACTACGGTTTGTCTTTCTTCTACCGCGGTTTGTCTTTCTTCCACTAGGGTTTGTCTTTCTTCTACCACGGTTTGTATTTATTCCACTACGGTTTGTCTTTCTTCTACCACGGTTTGTCTTTCTTCCACCACGGTTTGTCTTTCTTCTACCGATTGAGGAAGCTTTTGGGCAAGCCCTTCTTCCGCTAACTATAGTGTACAAACAAGGCAAGCGAGAGAGAGAGATTATATATCGTTTTTAAGGAGGAATCTATGTAAATATAGTACAAAAATATCTTAAAGAAAATTTACATAATTGAATAAATATAATATAGTACAAAAATATATGAAAAGAAATTTACATAATTGAATAAATATAAAGCATCAACTATAAACAGTTCAAAGGATTTAGTGGAGACAAAAATGGAATGGCTTTTGAAGATTTTTAGGATAGAAGGGGAACGTACTGTGATGGCAACTGTATACTTTTGTTTAATGGTTCAGGGTGCTTCATGGTTTCTATTGCTTCAAGAATGAGTCTTTGGGTTTTAGTTTTGGCATTTGTATGGAGGATTCTGGTATAATTGAAGTCTGGAGTGTGTCCGGTTTCTCTGACGTGGTCGACTATTAAAGAGTTTGGGTTTAGTTTAGAGATGTTTCTTTGGTGTTCTTTGATTCTGATTGAAAGGTCTCTTGATTTTTCGCCGATGTAGACACTATTGCAGTTGAGGCAGGGAATCTGGTAAACTAAATCTTTTTTCTGTTTCTGGTCGGTGCTTTTGGTGATTGGGTTTCTTAGAATCGAGGCCATGGAAGGTGAACCTCTGAAGATGGTTTTTATGCCAAAACTTTTAAGTTTGCGGGCTATTGTAATTGTAGATTCTGTATATGGTAAGTAACAGGTGGAGATGTACTGATTGGAGTTGTTTCTGGGAGTCCCTGGTTTATATCTATTTCTTTTAATGAAAGGAAGCGGGTATCCAGATTTAAGAAGCTGGTTTTCGATAAACTTAAGTTCTTTATTGTATTCTATTTTTGATGAACAGTGGGTGAAGGCTCTTTTCGTCAAGGTACGTACAACTGTTATTTTGTGGGAGATGGGAGAATTGGATGCAAAATGTAGGTACTGTGTTGGGGAGGTAGGTTTTCTATAAACTTTTGTTGTAAAACCGGTTCTATTTCTGGTAAATAAAATGTCAAGGAATGGCAGGCTTCTTTTATTTTCTTTTTCTATTGTAAATTGAAGCCATTGAAGGTTTCTAGGATGTGATTTTCACTGTTTTCTGTGATTATGCAAAAGATATCATCAACGTACCTTGACCAGATTAATATTTCGTTGGGTTTTGCTTCAGTGATCCATGAGTCAATGGTGGAGAGAACTATTTCGGCTAGAATTGTAGAGAGTGGGCTTCCCATCGGTGTGCCTTTTATTTGGTTGTAGTATTCTCCTGTAAATTTAACTTTTGTGCTCTTTAAACAGATTTCGGTAAGTTTCAGGATTGCAAGGTGGTCCAGGTATGCTTCTTTATGTTTGGTTAGGATGGTTTGTAGGGAGTCCATTATTAAGTCGTGGGGAAGGCTTGTGTATAGGTCTTTGACATCATATAAAACGATTCGGTGATTGGCTTTCAATTTGAAATTCTTCATTTTTTGTAGAATTTCTTCAGGATTTTTAACAATATGAGGTAGATTTTTGGTTATTTCAGAAAGTCTATTGGCTAGATGTTTGGAGAGAGAATATGCTGGTGATTGGTTATAGGCGACTATTGGTCTGAGGGGGGTGTTTTTCTTATGGATTTTAGGAAGGCCGTAAATATATGGGTGGGTTCCAGGGTTTTCCAGAATTTGTTTCTTTAAGGGCTGATCGATAATTTGGTTTTTAAGGAGTTGATGTATAGATTTTTTAAAAGCAGTTATTGATTTTGATGCTTCCTGTGGCTCTATTTTAATGAAGAATTCGGTATTGTTCAGGTGCGTTTTCATTCTATTGATGTAATCTTCAGTATTTAAGATTACAACAGATCCGCCTTTGTCTGCTCGGGAGATTGTGATGTTTTTATTTTTAGATAGGTTATTTAGGATAAGGATTTCTTTATTGATGCGACGATGGGATTCTTTATTGTGCTGGGATGTGCGATTACTGGGTGTGGGAGCTAGTGTGGAAGCCACAAAGTTTCTGATCATGTGCATATTATTATTCGATATGTTATGTATGCCGGATTCTATGGAGCTAATGATTTGGGGTAAAAACACAATTTTGATCGGACGTTATGATAGACCTTTGTTTAACAAGGAAATCTCTGATGGGCCGAGTTCATATTCAGATAGGTTGACAATGCAGTGATTGTCTCCGGGGAAATGGTATTTCTTTTTCCAGTGATCTATTTTCTTTCCGTGTTTGAGGGCTGTAGAGGTATTCTGAAGGCTTATTTTCGAAGTTATTTCTTGTATAAGTTTAGTTGTTATGTCAGAAGGGGTGTGCAAGGTAATGATTCCAATGAGGGATTTAACTTTTGCTGATAGGAAGGATATTTTTGAAAAGCAACCTTTGATTCTAGCTTCGAGAAGCTTTTTACCTGTATGCTCTAAAACCGTTTTTGAGAAACTGTTTTTGATTGGATCTTTAAGGCGTAGAACTGGGGGAATGAACTTAGCAGTTTTGCATCTCTGGTTGAACTTGAGGTGGGAGCGCAATCTGGCAAGACTGAGGGATGCTCTCTCTAGCCGTACGAAATAAAATAAATAATTGAAAGCGCCGTTAGCGTTGGTATTCATGGTAAACGGATTGCGGATTTCGACAATTTAGAAAGAGGGAATCATATATCGCCGCATCTATCTATCATACCGTCCGATCAAAAATGTGTTTTTACCCCAAATCATTAGCTCCATAGAATCCAGCATACATAACATATCGAATAATAATATGCACTTCCGTGTGGCTTCCACACTAGCTCCCACATCCAGTAATCGCACATCCCAACACAATAAAGAATCCCATCGTCGCATCAATAAAGAAATCCTTATCCTAAATAACCTTTCCAAAAATAAAAACATCACAATCTCCCGAGCAGACAAAGGCGGATCTGTTGTAATCTTAAATACTGAAGATTACATCAATAGAATGAAAACGCACCTGAACAATACCGAATTCTTCATTAAAATAGAGCCACAGGAAGCATCAAAATCAATACCTGCTTTTAAAAAATCTATACATCAACTCCTTAAAAACCAAATTATCGATCAGCCCTTAAAGAAACAAATTTTGGAAAACCCTGGAACCCACCCATATATTTACGGCCTTCCTAAAATCCATAAGAAAAACACCCCCCTCAGACCAATAGTCGCCTATAACCAATCACCAGCATATTCTCTCTCCAAACATCTAGCCAATAGACTTTCTGAAATAACCAAAAATCTACCTCATATTGTTAAAAATCCTGAAGAAATTCTACAAAAAATGAAGAATTTCAAATTGAAAGCCAATCACCGAATCGTTTCATATGATGTCAAAGACCTATACACAAGCCTTCCCCTCGACTTAATAATGGACTGCCTACAAACCATCCTAACCAAACATAAAGAAGCATACCCGGACCACCTTGCAATCCTGAAACTTACCGAAATCTGTTTAAAGAGCACAACAGTTAAATATACAGGAGAATACTACAACCAAATAAAAGGCACACCGATGGGAAGCCCGCTCTCTACAATTCTAGCAGAAATAGTTCTCTCCACCATTGACTAATGGATCACTGAAGCAAAACCCAACGAAATATTAATCTGGTCAAGGTACGTTGATGATATATTTTGCATAATCACAGAAAACAGTGAAAATCACATCCTAGAAACCTTCAATAGCTTTAACTCATCTATTCAATTTACAATAGAAAAAGAAAATAAAAGAAGCCTGCCATTCCTTGACATTTTATTTACCAGAAATAGAACATGTTTTACAACAAAAGTTTATAGAAAACCTACCTCCCCAACGCAGTACCTACATTTTGCATCCAATTCTCCCATCTCCCACAAAATAACAGTTGTACGTACCTTGACGAAAAGAGCCTTCACCCACTGTTCATCAAAAATAGAATACAATAAAGAACTTAAGTTTATCGAAAACCAGCTTCTTAAATCTGGATACCCGCTTCCTTTCATTAAAAGAAATAGATATAAACCAGGGACTCCCAGAAACAACTCCAATCAGTACATCTCCACCTGTTACTTACCATATACAGAATCTACAATTACAATAGCCCGCAAACTTAAAAGTTTTGGCATAAAAACCATCTTCAGAGGTTCACCTTCCATGGCCTCGATTCTAAGAAACCCAATCACCAAAAGCACCGACCAGAAACAGAAAAAAGATTTAGTTTACCAGATTCCCTGCCTCAACTGCAATAGTGTCTACATCGGCGAAAAATCAAGAGACCTTTCAATCAGAATCAAAGAACACCAAAGAAACATCTCTAAACTAAACCCAAACTCTTTAATAGTCGACCACGTCAGAGAAACCGGACACACTCCAGACCTCAATAATACCAGAATCCTCCATACAAATGCCAAAACTAAAACCCAAAGACTCATTCTTGAAGCAATAGAAACCATGAAGCACCCTAAACCATTAAACAAAAGTATACAGTTGCCATCACAGTACGTTCCCCTTCTATCCTAAAAATCTTCAAAAGCCATATAAAACAATAGCCATTCCATTTTTGTCTCCACTAAATCCATTGAACTGTTTATAGTTGATGCTTTATATTTATTCAATTATGTAAATTTCTTTTAAGATATTTTTGTACTATATTATATTTATTCAATTATGTAAATTTCTTTTAAGATATTTTTGTACTATATTATATTTATTCAATTATGTAAATTTTCTTTAAGATATTTTTGTACTATATTTACATAGATTCCTCCTTAAAAACGATTAATAATCTCTCTCTCGCTTGCCTTGTTTGTACACTATAGATAGCTGAAGAAGGGCTTGCCCGAAAGCTTCCTTAATCGCGTTAATAAAAAGAATTGCGGCGATATATGATTCCCTCTTTCTAAATTGTCGAAATCCGCAATCCGTTTACCATCATTTATTAATATATATAGTTATCAGCGTCATAATCAAGCAACAATTCTTAATCAATTCTGTCACCGTTTGCTTTTGTGAATGGAATAAATACCCAAATATGGCTTTTTCTCATAACCATCGGTGGTTCAGTGGTAGAATGCTCGCCTGCCACGCGGGCGACCCGGGTTCGATTCCCGGCCGATGCATTTTTTTTTCTTTTTACAATTTTTAAAACTCATTTATATATCATACAAGAATGACATCCACGGCGCCAATTTATAATTGTAACGAATAGTATTTGAATAAAAGCATTTAATCGGGTAAACCCCGGGCGTTGCCCGGGTCATTCGGCTAGTACTTATTTCATTAATGGTTCCACAACAGGAATGACCTAGCCAACTGGAATCTGCGAAAGAAAAGGAATTCGAAGAAAGACCTCCAGAATCAGGAAGCCTCGAGCTGAGAGCAGCAGGAACGTCGTCGATGGAATCTGACTGGGAATAATTGGCTGGGAGAAAATATTTAGCGAACGAAATTCCAACAAAATGTGGGGCTATCATTTCCGGCCTGGGTTTCCATAATCCCGGAAATCGAGGGGTTGGGGAAGAAGTGAATCCCAAATTTTATTTCGTTTTTTACTGTTGGAGCAAGATTGGAGCGGGGCGTTAGTCACCGTTATCCCTCTTCTTGGTAGCTGAGACCCTGTTATTAGATCCATATAAATTCTACAAGGCCGCAGTCACCGTTCGGAGGAGATTAATAGAATCGCCGAATGTCGTGGTCCATTTGGATGAGGAAAGCGAAGACTAGAACACGGCTGATTCCACACTCGCCTGTTCAGTGATTCGCTAACCATGACGTATGCACAAAGGAACGTGTGGCAATTGGACATGTGTCGGACCAGGAGGCTGTTGTTGGGTGCTGCGCTGTCTGGAGTATAGGAGTTCCATCTATTATTTCTTCGTGTGGTTAATCTGTATAAGAACGGTGATCTTACTAAAACTTTGTATTTCTGTTATTAGATCCATACCCTCTGATATATAACAATGGGAAGTTATTTGATATGATGTTAGAATTGTATTGACGCAAATATCCCTGAGTTTTGGATATGGCGTTATAGGATGTTAATAAAGTTAATGGGAGGTTATTGATGGAAATTTTTAATTTGATCCCTTGGGAATCTCATGGAATGAAGTCTACTCTGTACTGACGAGTGCCATTAACCCGAACCTATGGACTTCAGGTTGTGTTGTGGATTTGTCACCAACCCTTGGCCGCTAGTTTGCGGCGACAGTTAATAAATGTCGTCTAGTTTTGACGTATATTTTAACGGGAAAGGTTTCCTTTATGTTTATTGATAAAGAAGAAGAGTTTGTCACCCTCATCTCTCTCCTTGTTTAACATATCAATGTTTTCACACACTTATAGATATATACAAGAAATTTAGGTATAATTCAATGTGAGATTCATTTGATATTTTTTACTTGCAAATAGGCAAAATATTATAAACATTCGTGACACAAACACTCATCCTTTCTTTTATAATACCATAACTCTGTAGACGTTTTATTATAAATAGACAGCTTCATGCAGCTTGAGGAACTACACTACTATGCGACTTGATTTACATCAATGTAAATAATTAATAAGTTACTTTAGAGCATAACTCATTGTAAATAGCTCAACTTGATCAACTTTCTCTCTCCGCGATACTAATTATTACAGATAACTTCATCAACTTCCATCATTGCTTAACATACTGTAAATAACTACCTTGCGATTTCTTCTATCTGCTTATGTTGTTGCTTATATTTTTAATGTATATGTTTATTTAATGCTCTTTTTCTTAATTGTTTATTTTCTTTTGATAATTCTGTTACCTACTCTACTACACTATGAATGATTGTAAATACACTGGTCCGCAAAATTAAAGGAACAACATTTTTTTTTATTTATCTCAAATTTTATTGAACATTTATCAATAAAATTTTATACACAAATTTATTATTCCATTATTGATTAGAATACCCGAAATCAAAGAATTCTAACACGTATTTTATGCAAATTAGCCGGTCAAGCAACGATCTTCTTGCAGTCAGTGCATACATATCTTGGATATTGTTGTTAATATAGGGTGTGATTGCCTTTAACTGATAGACAGGCTCTACATCGGAGACCCATATTAAAAATTAGGGAGTTTATCAGCTCCTGTGGAATCAACGCCCACTCTTGTGTTAAGGCTGTTTCTAGCCCATGAGTGTTTCTAGGAGGGGGTTGGAGGGATGAGACCGCCGTCCTAGGTTGTCCCATACATGCTCAATGGGATTTAGGTCTGGGGATCGATCTGGCCAATTCATCCGAGCAATTTCATGGTTTTGGAGAAAAGTGTCGACCACACCAGCCCTATGTGGACGGGCATTATCATCCATTAGAATAAAGTTTTCTCCCATTTCCAATGCTTGAGGCATCACATATGCTTCCAAGAGCTCGTCCCGATACCTCTGTCCAGTCAGGGTTCCTTGCCGAAAAATATGGAGTGCTGTGCAACCGCCCAAGAAGATTCCAGCCCAGACCATAAAACCTTGGCTTCTGTAGGGATCCCTTTCAACCATATTCCGGGGATTATTTCTGGTTCCTACCTCTCTCCAGACAAAGACACGACGAGAATCGCTGTTTAGAGAGAATCTGGACTCATCAGTGAACATTACACGCCTCCATTCATCTGGATTCCAGGCGACATGTTGTCTGCACCAAAGGTTTCTTGCTCCCTTTTGAGGTGGTGTCAATGGCACTCAAATTATGGGTCGCCGAGCATAGAGGCCCTTCTTGTGAAGCCTTCTGCGTATTGTATCAGTTGATACTAAGACTCCTGTAGCTGCATTGAGGTCACTTCGTAGTTGCGATGCTTGCATTCTTCTATTGCGACGCTCAAATAACTGTCTTGATTTAACGTTGTGACCCTTGGCCGTCCTTGTCCGGGTGTTCTGGCAATATTAGCTGTCGTTTGAAATTTTTTCCAAATCCTTAAGAGAACGTTTCTTGTCACTCCAAGCCATCTTGCTACTTCTGCCTGTGATTGGCCTGCTTCCATCCTTCCAATAGCTTGCCTTTTTTTTCCTTGTGATAAATGTTGCCTATAAGCCATGAAAAGTTTAAAAAACAAAAAGGTTCAATAAAAATCTAGCGGAGCGTAAAATTAGGACGCTTTGAGAAAGACTCAGGCACGTGCTGGAGGCGGAGTCAACGTAGACAGTGGTATTTTGCATATTGGGAACAACTTTATTTGTTTTTCTGTTTTACATGCCCTCTTAATTCATGGAAGCTTCTGAATATACCAAAACTTTATATATATCCTTTAATATAACTTTTCTTTTTCTTAAGCATGTGTTGTTCCTTTAATTTTGCGGACCAGTGTAGTTTCACGTGCAATTATCCAGATCGGATATAGCGTGTCTTGTTTGCAACTGGTAATAAATAAATAACATGGATTTATTAAATCAGCATGAAACTTTGTTGTGAGAGTTGTATAGCTGTTATGAATGATTATATTTAGTATTGACCCCTATTACTTTGAGACATGCAGTCACATTTCGTTGTATCTTTGATATAATTCATATACTTCAAATTAAGAATAAAAAGGGGTTAGATGAGAAAAAGACAGGGGAGAGAACAGTCAGTCAGTTGACAGTAGTCCTACAGCAACGAGACCTGAAGAAGTCGTAGTCCAAGAAGGTCTGATGGATTACAGGCCGGGTTGGATTGTAGAAGTGGACATCGGAACGAGTGTATCGGTCAGCAGCGGTTCAGCCTAGTAGTCGGGGTCGTCAAGACTGGACCTGTACAGTATGGAGAGGGACGGATCGAAGGAAAAATCGTTAATCATAAAACTACTCAAATATGGCTTCAACAAAGACCTTCCTCTATGTTTCTGAAGTCTTAGTACAGAATTGATATGAAGAGATATATAGGAAAGAAGGATATTTCCTTGTACACAGTACACCTTTTTATAAGAAATTAAAACTATTCTAGAAGCGTATGATTCTTTTAAATTATAAACAATGAAAACTTAACCTGGCTCATTAGTGGTGAACCCTTCCAGCGGTTTCGTCAGTATTTTTCTGTTTTCCTTTTATACCGATATTGAAACAGACTTCTTGGTAATGATATTGTAAATGAAATATGGACATAAACATTGAGCACAGAGTCTTCATGGTAAATGGATTGCGGATTTCGACAATTTAGAAAGAGGGAATCATATATCGCCGCAACTCTTTTTATTACTCCACTATAGTTAGCTGAAGAAGGGCTTGCCCGAAAGCTTCCTTAATCGCGTTAATAAAAAGAGTTGCGGCGATATATGATTCCCTCTTTCTAAATTGAGCAGAGTATAGATACATATAATTATAAATATATACTTATAGAACAATTGTTCTTCCGTAAACATCATGTAGTCTTTTTTGGAACAGTTATAATATGATGCATTATATAGAGAGCGCTCCATCTGTCATGAGAAATCGAGAATGTGTTGCTTTTGTAAAACAACACTTGAAGTTACACCGCATGAGTTTCTTTTCAATGAAAAATCAAAATTTATTTGAATGTGAAATATTGACTATTTCTAACCTTTTTGGATGAGGTATGAAAGGGTGAATTATGAAGAGTAATGATGAACGGAAAAATAAAAATGTCCAGGGATGGGAATCGAACCCACAATTTTCCGCTTACCGGGTAGATGCCATGTCCACTAGGCTACCCTGAACGTATTTTTCCGTTCATAAATAATACATAAAATAACTGCTTTTGTATTGTAAATTTGGTTTTAATGTAAAATTGTAGTTTTTTAGACCATCACATGGCCTTCTAGAAGTCAGTTTTCTAATTGATTCGAGGACCACGCCATCACCATCTCCTCAGCGGCGAAGCACGCGATCTACGTATTCTTCGTAGATCGCGAAATACGTGGTGTCGCTGGAGACCCGCTGGCGATTCTCCACCAAACTCTGCAGCGGTGGCAGAGGCGCCATGTACATTGTACATAGTATTATACATATATAATTATCTTTTTTAAATAGTGCAGACTGTGTACTTTTGCATGTATTGACAAGATATCAATTAAATTATTTTAATTGTCAATTGTCTAGAAGTCAGATATTTTGTGTACTTGCATTGTCATCGGGATTGAGTGAGTGTGTGTACAAAAAGGGAATAAAAATTATCTCAAAATAAATTAAAGGAAATGTGAAAAAGGTTCATTTGTACGTGGATAGGATATGCCTCTTTTGATTTTATAAAAGGAAAAACACCTATCTCCCGATTTACACGGTACATGTTTTACAAGTTTTAGCTTTTACACGGTTTTCCAAATAAGTTTTTTTTTATCGCACTATACTAAATGCTACTGTGATTGAACACATGCGCTGTGTACACATCTCACGAGGAATCCCGAGCTCATGTGCTGACTTGCTGTACACGCACACTGTGTCTGTATTTATTCGCATAAAGGAACGTATCTACCGTGTAAATCGGGGGATAGGTGTATAGAAAAATAGTCTATTTTCACGACAACTCAGAGGTCTTTGAAATTCTGTCAACTTTGATAGTAATCAGGCGTGAATAAGTGTACAAAATTTCAAACATGTATGTTCTATCGTAAAGATGAGGCTGCCTGGCCAGCATTGATAGCTCTTCAAATTAGATAATAATTTCTAACGCTTTGTTAAATGTTTTAATTTTTGTTTATTCCTGACGAGGACAAAAGATTTTTGTCTAAACGTCGAGATAATAAAAAGATTTACTGGACGAAGTATCTTTAATTTGAAGAAAAATGTATGTGTTAGGTAATTATATTAGAAGTTGTACATTAAGACTCTATTGTGAGCAGACAGAATTGGAAGCAAATTGAATAAAAGATTTGAAAGAAATTTCTAACGGTCCGTGATTGAGTGGAATGGAATCATTTTCAACATTAAATTATACTCATGGACAAAACTTAAGAAAGTAGAAAGTGATGTCGTCCATCGTCTGCTTTATTGACGGAGACTGAGGCAATTTTGTTCACACTTGGTTATCTAGTGTGTCTTCAATAAATGTCACTGTAATATCTTTCAGAGTTATTGTATGAATCCCGATATACATGCTTAAAGGTACAACTTCCTTAAGTTCTGTCTATGAGTGTATATACACTTGGTTATCTTGTGTGTCTTCAATAAAGGTCACTGTATATCTTTCAGAGTTATTGTATGAATTCCGATATACATGCTATAAGGTACAACTTCCATAAGTTCTGTCTATCAAGGAATATACACTTGGTCATCTCGTGTGTCTTCAATAAAGGTCACTGTATATCAAATATCTTTCAGAGTTATTGTATAAATCTCGATATACATGCTATAAGGTACAACTTAAGTTCTGTCTATGAGTGTATATACACTTGGTTATCTCGTGTGTCTTCAATAAAGGTCACTGTATATCTTTCAGAGTTATTGTATGAATCCCGATATACATGCTATAAGGTACAACATCCTTAAGTTCTGTCTATCAAGGAATATACACTTGGTTATCTCGTGTGTCTTCAATAAAGGTCGCTGTATATCAAATATCTTTCAGAGTTATTGTATAAATCTCGATATACATGCTATAAGGTACAACTTAAGTTCTGTCTATGAGTGTATATACACTTGGTTATCTCGTGTGTCTTCAATAAAGGTCACTGTATATCTTTCAGAGTTATTGTATGAATCACGATATACATGCTAAAAGGTACAACTTCCTTAAGTTCTGTCTATCAAGAAATATACACTTGGTTATCTCGTGTGTCTTCAAAAAAGGTCGCTGTATATCAAATATCTTTCAGAGTTATTGTCTGAATCCTGATATACGTGCTTAAAGGTACAACTTCTTTAAGTTCTGTCCATGAGTGTATACACACTTGGTTATCTCGTGTGTCTTCAATAAAAGTCACTGTAATATATTTCAGAGTTATTGTCTGAATCCCGATATACATGCTAAAAGGTACAACTTCCTTAAGTTCTGTCTTCCATGAGTGTAACTCCAGCACATATCCTGAACTGTATTGGTGCTAAGAAGGAAGACCTATAAAAGAACTCCAAAACTATAGTAGAAAAAAAATATTGCTTTCAACCTTCATGACCTGGTTTAATCTTACCCATGGGATAATAAAAAAAAAGAGTGTAGATAGGAAGATAAGAGGAACTAACTACGTGTAGATGGTACATGTGGTGATGTGAAGATAACGACACGTACCTTCCACCCTGAGCTTGTCGGTCGCTACAATGACGTGCCCCGGGTTAACGCCGAAACACACGCGGCCCAAGCGGTTGCGGACGGCGAAGCGCTCGGCGAAACACTCCAGCTTGGAGTTACCTGCACCACAAACAAGAAAACCATGAAGAGAGTGTACATAAGTTAGGTAGTTGGAGAGCTTAATACAAAGATGAAATTTTGTACTGAAGAAAATGTCCATAGTTTGCTTAAATACCATTTCTAATAATCCACCCTTCAGTGCAGCATATATATAAGCAGAATCATCCAATACAGCATATAATTTTTTACATAATTGTACGCTTTCAAATAAAAATAATTCTATTGTTCTTAATGAATTGAAAAATATTGGAAGGGATTGGCTCTACAAAGGTGAACTCTCCTAACAGTTTTTCCAATTCAATCCTACATGGTGAGATTTTTAGAGCTACAATACTGTATGGATGAATTTGTTTATATAGGTGATATTGAAGGATGGTAATCTTAGTGTTGGTATTTAGGTAAACTCTATATGGAGATACGTTTATAAGACAATAGAATTATATATCAGTATAGAAGCATAGGGCGCCTCTCCCGTCAAAACCTGACGCCATCTAGTTTGCGGCGACGGTCAATTGATGGCGTCAGGTTTTGACGTTTATTTTGATGGGAGAGGCGCCCTATGCTTCTATGGATCAATTTCCTCCCGGCAAATTTTCCATCTATATTCTAGCCATAGATTTGGCCCAGCCAATTTGCCAGCAAAACACCTCTTTGGTAGATTGTGAAGATTCCATTAGATCCCGTGTGGATCTCATGGAATAAAGTCCGCCCTAGGCTGATGAGGGCCATTAGCCCGAAACCATGGTCTCTAGGTGGACGCTTCTCAATTTGCCAAAGCTGGTGTTGTGGCTTTGTCACCGACCCGAGGCCGCTAGTTTGCGGCGACGGTTAAATAGGTGGCGTCAGGTTTTGATGTTTATTTTGACGGGAGAGGCGCCTTATGCTTCTATGGATCAATTTCCTCCTGGCAAATTTTCCATTTATATATAAGAATCTATCGTGTTTTTTCTTGTAAAAGGGTTTTCGTTTCCGAAAGTTAGAGATATATGAATTGAAAAATTTTTCAAAAGTAATTTATCATTGTAATTATGAAAAAGGCATATCCTTATCGTGTAACTGAAATTTGCGGCTTGCGCCATCTAACGTGTTGTGATATGTAAATAACCTTTGTTAAGTGTTATAATTGTTACCTATTGTTGGCTATGCAAAATTATTCCATTTGTCAATTGTTTTAAACTTATGTAAATTATTTCCTTTTTATCTCTATCTTGTATATAAGAAGATTGCTAGATTGAATAAACATTCAGTTCAGCTTGTAAGTCGTAGCGAGTTTGTTCAGACAACTCATACACATTACAACATGGCGCAGCCGACAAAAGTATCGAATTAAAACAGATTAATTCAACATTGAGTAGAATGGAAGGAATCAAACCGCCGGCGGAATTTGTCCCGTACAGCAACGAGAAAAAATGGGAAACCTGGAGAGAGTCGTTTGAAATTTTTGCAATAGCGGTAAATTTAGAAAGCATGCCGCTGGTGCGTCAGCGAGCAATCTTGAAGCATATTGCTGGTGAGAAAACAGTGATGATATACAAAACATTTCACATAAGTGAAAATGATACCTACCCAAATGTAAAGGAAATGCTTGATATGCTTACGAACCATTTTAAGCCCTTCAAAAATACGATTCAAAGGAGAAATGCATTTTTTACCTGTGTACAAAAGGAAAAGCAGGGAATCATGGAATTCGTCACAGAATTAAAGCATCTGGCACAAGAATGTGAATTCGAGAATTTAACAGAATCTCTCATAAGGGATCGCCTTATAATTGGAATACTTGACCGAGAAGTGAAAAGAAAATTGTTAGAAGATCCACAGTTGACACTACCAAGGGCAATTTCGATAGCTGTGATCTCCGAGTCAACATGTTCACAAGTAGCATCGTTGAATGAGAAAAAAACAATTGACAAATGGAATAATTTTGCATAGCCAACAATAGGTAACAATTATAACACTTAACAAAGGTTATTTACATATCACAACATGTTTCCCCTCTGCCACAACAATTAAAGAATGTCACGAATCTAGACAACCATCAACAATCAGATCAGGTAAATCAAAAGGCGGTTGACATGCCTCCCCTCTGTTTAAAAACCAAATCTTTGTGGTTTTCTTAACTCTCTTCCAAACCTTGAAAACCGGGGCCTTCCGGATGGTTCTGGTGCAATCCCAGCGGATGTAGTCGCGCCTTCCCTCTGGTCAATATTGGTCTCTTCACTTGACCGCTGTATCGGGGCTGTGGATGACTCGCCCATCGTTGGACTGTAGCACTGCCGAGAGAAACATTCAAACAATAAAAAATCAACTAATCAAATGTAGAGATGAAGGGTCCGACCCATATCTGGCTATTCTGGCATATAGAAATACACCAAAAAATGACCTACCGTCACCCGCACAGTTATGTTTATCGAGGAGCCTTCGATGTCAGATCCCCAGAATTACACCGCTATACAGGCCCTATCAAACTAATTGGAGAAGTATAGAGAATGCCAAAAGAAAAAGACAGAGCTCAATGAAAGAACAGTATGACAGAAATAGTAAAAGCTATCCCAAGGTCAATGTAGGAGAGGATGCATGGTGTCAAATACATCCAAGGGAGACATGGACACCGGTGAAGATTTCAGCGCAGGCTGATTCTCCTCAGAGCTTTGAAGTTGTGACACCATCGGGAAATAGGTTGATAAGAAATCAACAATTTATTAGGCCAAGGGATGGAGGCTACGAGAAAAGCCAGTTGTCTTCAGAACCAATTACCGCCTCCCCAGAAGCTCAACATCCGCAGTGCTACAGTCCAACGATGGGCGAGTCATCCACAGCCCCGATACAGCGGTCAAGTGAAGAGACCAATATTGACCAGAGGGAAGGCGCGACTACATCCGCTGGGATTGCACCAGAACCATCCGGAAGGCCCCGGTTTTCAAGGTTTGGAAGAGAGTTAAGAAAACCACAAAGATTTGGTTTTTAAACAGAGGGGAGGCATGTCAACCGCCTTTTGATTTACCTGATCTGATTGTTGATGGTTGTCTAGATTCGTGATATTCTTTAATTGTTGTGGCAGAGGGGAAACATGTTGTGATATGTAAATAACCTTTGTTAAGTGTTATAATTGTTACCTATTGTTGGCTATGCAAAATTATTCCATTTGTCAATTGTTTTAAACTTATGTAAATTATTTCCTTTTTATCTCTATCTTGTATATAAGAAGATTGCTAGATTGAATAAACATTCAGTTCAGCTTGTAAGTCGTAGCGAGTTTGTTCAGACAACTCATACACATTACAAATGAGGGCCATTAGCCCGAAACCATGGTCTCTAGGTGGACGCTTCTCAATTTGCCAAAGCTGGTGTTGTGGCTTTGTCACCGACCCGAGGCCGCTAGTTTGCGGCGACGGTTAAATAGGTGGCGTCAGGTTTTGATGTTTATTTTGACGGGAGAGGCGCCTTATGCTTCTATGGATCAATTTCCTCCTGGCAAATTTTCCATTTATATATAAGAATCTATCGTGTTTTTTCTTGTAAAAGGGTTTTCGTTTCCGAAAGTTAGAGATATATGAATTGAAAAATTTTTCAAAAGTAATTTATCATTGTAATTATGAAAAAGGCATATCCTTATCGTGTAACTGAAATTTGCGGCTTGCGCCATCTAACGGAATAAATATCAACTATTCTCGTTGATTTCTAATTATTCCAGAAGGAGATGTCTTTTTCATAATTTATGCACTTTATCCCAGTACAATATCACATTTGTACTATTTTTTTTTCACATTTTATCATGAATAATATTTTCACCATAATTTGAATATTATTACATTGAACTATGTTCTTCTGCTAACAAAATGAACAAGGGAAGTTAGAAATGAATTATTATATAAGGCAAGAATAAGCCATCAATTCATAAGAAATAAACCTCTTAAGCATAAATATTTGCTAAACATTTTCACGAATTCCCTATAAAGAAATTTTTGTGAACTTGCTAATGTTATTTATTATATATATGTTATAAATAAAATGAGATTTCTTTTGATTTTTGATCATCTTGAGGATTATGCTATGGTGATGCAGTCGTGGGTAAAATCTTGAAACTTTAATAATAAAAATAAAGAAGCTTTAATTGAGCTTATGTGATATATAAAAAAAAACATAATTTGATAAAAGTACTGCCTGTCTTATGGCGAGTAGAAAAATGAAAACAAAATATTATTTACATAATTAAAAAGGTTTGAGCCGGCCATCGGGAAATAACAACAACGTGTTATATAAACAGAAAGCGCGACCTGTGGCGGTCGACTTAACAGAATATTTGAATTTATGAAATATATTTTTAATAAAATAATATTTTGAATAATACTTTTATATAACATTTACATATATATATGGAGTGTTATTCCCTTATAATTAATATAGTAATATATGTTCTCAAACATATGGAATATAAAATAGCAATGGGGAAGACATCTTCACACCTCAAAATCTGTGAAAAAGGGATCTATTTTTTTCCTAAAAATATGTTTCAAAGATTTAAAATAGGTATCCAATAAATACATAATTTTTATACACTTCCCATATTTTCAAGAGTTAATTTTGAAAATAAAGTTCTTTTTTTATATATATTAAAAAAAAATACAGCTTTGGAATTCTAAATATTTTCTTAACTCATTTTTTATCCTTGTTTAATTTTATAAAAAGCTTTTTTTTTTCCTATTTAAAAATACCTTCTCCCTTGGAAATTCCTAAAGAAGCTTTTGAATAATTAAAAGTTTTACCTTGAACACTATATATACATAGAAAAACACCAATCTTCATTATTTGGATTTGAAAGTTTTCGTAGCTCACTGAAGAAAATAAAAATCTATATTTATTTAAAAAATGGCGTTCAAGTTAACACAACAACAAAAAAAGGCATATTAAATAAATCTTTTAAAAAATATAGTTGTTTTTCTAACGGAATAAAAATGTGTTTATGTAGAAAATTTGATTTACAAAATATTTTGAAGAATTCTAATTTCGCTATCTAATAAAAATTATTTTAAATGAATATTTGTGCTGACATAAAAATTGATGGTATTTAGGTTTCGCACTTTTTTTTTCTTCTTCTCTTCGAGTTCTACTTTTTGGGAAACACTTTACGAGATTTGAAAGCCTTTAACTTTTTTTATTTTCGGATGGAAGTAAATTAGAGTTTTTATATATTTAAAAACATACACAGAAGACTGCTTTTATAAAATAAAAATATAGAAAAAAGTACTCAACTACTTTAGAAAATAGATTTTCACATTTTTACCATATGAATTAAATGTTTTTATAACATTTTATTATAATTACATTTTAAATGAATACTTTTTACTTTGAAATAGGTTTTAATATAACTTCGAAAGAGCTTTGGTATATATAGAGTACCTTTTCAAATTAATAAATTAAGTATTAATTGAGGAAATTGTTATCAGGATTTGAAATGGAAAAACTTTTATGAATATTTTGAGTCAAAAGGCGATCCATTAATTAAGATTATATGAAAGGGCGTACCTGTATCTGTAAAGAAAAGAAAAACAATTTTTTTCTCAAAATATTTCGAGAGATTGTTCCCTCTTTATCAATTTATTGCACTGTGAATTTAATTTACAAATTATTGTAGATCATATGAAAATAATTTTTTCATTGGTCAAAAACAATTATTTTAATGTATTATTATTAATAATTATTTTTGACCAATGAAAAATGTGTTTTAATATGATCTACAATAATTTGTAAATCAAATTCATTGTGCAATAAATTGATAAAGAGGGAGCAATCTCTCGAAATATTTTGAGAAAAAAATAGTTTTTTTTTTCTTTACAGATCCAGGTACGCTCTTTTATATAATTTTATGAATATATTTTTTCCTCCGCATGTTAGAGAGCAAAAGATGTATATTATAAATTTAAAATAAAAATACTTAAAACAAAATTCTACTACCTAAATATTCCACATGAATAAAATATTTGAAAATAATACAAAAGTGAATTTGTATTTGGATCAGGTAGATAAATTAAGAAAAAAAAAAGGCATTTCCTGATTGTGACACTGAAAGTTGCTAACGGCTTGCGCCATCTATCGGAATAAATATCAACTAATTGTTGATTTTTAATTATTCCAGAATTGACCAAATACCGTTTCTTGATTAATCATCGAAATTTCACACGAGAGTGCCCAAGTTTTGACAAGTTGAGGAATTAGAGATGTTGCAGAGTGTACAGGCGTACATACTTTGGTTTAGAAAGCAATGACATCAACAGATGTTCACAGTTGTACAGATTTAGGTCTAGATAGCCCACCATACATAGGTGTACACGGATTTACAATCTACAGTCTAGGTAGCTCACTATCCATAGGTGTAGGCGGATGTACAATTTTCGGTCTAGATAACGTACTTATCTATCGGTGTCCATAGTCTATATATCCTAGAAGCTTTACAAGAGGTCAATAGTCCTGAAATTATGATACAGCTGATTTCCAGCTATTCAAATGCCAAAAATGTTAATTTATAGTGTATGGAGGTACACACCTATTATACCATTCCGGAGTCGGTTGTGAATTGAGGTGTAGGCGGGTCTGCTTTGAGATTCTGTCCGAATTTTCTTGTTTCCTCAGATATTGAGGCTTTGTATTCCTCTCCCCTCGAATCTTTCTTTAAGATGGAGTCCATAGCATCGGCAGATCAGTTCTTGGCAGGGCTTGGACCATTATCTCGGCTGAATCATCTCGAGGGAGTTGGATGCTCTGGTTGTGCCACTCCGGTTATTGGCATATGGAACATTTCTAAGCTCTTCCCGCACCAATAGCATTTCCAAAAAAGCGTTAACTATACTAAAACCTTCAATAAACATTTTATTCTTCTTTGCCAATGTCCTCATCGTGCAGGTATCGTTTAAAATACAGTAACACTTGTATAATTTTAACTTCTTTAATTCGAAAACGTTTTTAATTCGAATATTTATCTTGGTCTCTAGAATTTCCTAGAGATTTTTAATTAATTCATGTACATTAATAACTCATTTTTCAACTTTTTTATATTGTACATATATACATACAATTAATTGCACATGATCTAAATATACGGTAAAAATGTTAAATTTACCATCAACTAATATTATTCTTAATAAAGGAATTGATCGAAACTGTGAGGTTTTTTTCGTTTTAAGCATTTTATTCAAAACGTTTTTAATTCAATTACTTTTGTTACCTTGGGCTTCGAAATATACAAGTTCTTCTGTAGTAATATTAAAAAAACAACTTTGTATAATTCGACTGATTTGCATCAGTAACAATCTTTATACACTCTCACAAAGAAGCATGAGTCAAAGTTAGAAAGAGTTATACAATACTTCAGATTTGAATATTTACATTTTATTTTTGATCTAGATTAAATATTTATTATATATATATTAATTCCAACATTTTTCCGTTCCAATTTTTATAATACCCAGTTTACAACGAACCATGGAAATTTAAAAGGATTTTTATCAAAAATTGGAGCGGTTGAAGACTCTAGCTGTCATTGTGGCAACGAATTCCAGGACTCAAAATACCTACTGCTGAAATTCCCACTCTTCTTTACAGCTAGACAACAGACAATAAATAATGTTGTAGATCTATATCAATTTGTAAATAGCAGATAGAATTATCACAGATTAAACTAATTCTGTAAATATATATTTTTTTGATTATTTTTCTAACCTGAAAGGTTCAGATTCCTAATATATATTATTGTTTCTCTTTTTATTTTTGATTACCTTTTCTTGTATAATAAGTTTATAACTGTTTCTGTTTTAAAAAATGTAAATCCACGCAATTATGCCTAGCCGGGATATCGCGTTTTGTGTGTTGAAATAAATAAATAAATATAGAAGGTAAAACACCATATAATTATGTGATTCACACAAATATCTGTTTACCTTTCAAATATAAAAATTGCGAAAGATAAATTTCTCTCAAAATATTGGAAAAAAACTCAAGTTTTTTGGCTCATTACCAATTTAAACTTACAATTGTGTCCAAATTAAAAAAAAAAAAGACAATAGTATTGTGCGCGCGCAGAATAATTTTAAATATTACATTTTTACTGGCGATTGTAACATTATTTTTCTTTTCAATACCAACTAAACAAAATGGCGTCTTATAAATGTTCAGCAGACGATAATAAGAAATATTCTGGAGCCTATCCAATGTGTAGATTTCACGAGGGCAAGAACTTGGCACTTTATGATCCACATCAATTCAGTAATCGGCTGCTAGGAATAGAAATTGGATTTCTTTAGATAAAGGGGTAGAATTTCGTTTGGCTTTCTTTTTCTTTGCCTATTTCCCTCCTTGTTTATTGCTTATATCTTCTTTTTTTACTTTCTTCTCACTGAGGGATTATTAATTTTGGATTTAATATCAAACTAGGACGTTTTTTTTTATTGGAAGAGATCTGTTTTTTGTGTTTATTTCCATTGGATGTTCTATGACAATTTGGTGTTAGTATTTTTGTATTGCATTAGTTTTAATAGTGAGTGGTTTCTTTCGTTTTTATATTGCTCTAAAGATAAAAAAACACAATTATAGAAAGTAATAAACAATCCTCAATCGAATATACGTTATTAAATATAGTATTTATATTGAAAACAAAATTGGAAATACCTGATTTCTCATATGAGTATTTTAGATGGCAGATATACTAAACTAGACGGGTGACCCGGGCTTCGCCCCGGAATTGACCCGTGTGCATATCTACCCGAGTGATATATATTTAGAAAAGGATTTTTTAATAATTGTTTGTTATTAGCATTATCTATTTGTTTGCATCAGCATAATTTAATCTAATCTTTGATAGAGGGCGCTGTTGGTGAGATAAGTAGAATAATTTGAATATATAGTTTTAATAATTGATTTATATATTTTTTAAAATAGCCTATCATCTTCCCCGTATTTTTTTACTTATGTATGGAAATTTTGGTTTGAATTAGTGAACTACTGCGAATTTGTATACCGGACATACAAACATTGATTTTTATATATATATAGATATACACCTGACCATTTCTTTATTTTTTCTTATATTTTCACATGAAAAACGTATTTTCGCAAACCTAGCTCTAAATGCCCATTTCTTGATTTCTCAGGAAGCATCTGGGACCAATATTTTGGTCTGCATTACACTGACGAGATCTACTGAGAGGGCTAAGTCGATTGTATATATCTCTCTTCATTTCTACCATTATTATTACCTTATAACTCCCTTTGAGTGTAAAGATTGACGAGATGTCAATAAAGTTGTTTTATTGTCAAAATTGTCACACTGACAGGATCCAACAGTTCGAAAATCGTATGTGGTTGAGTTTTCTTGATTTATCAAGAAATTAGGTCGTCCAAATATCTTTAGTATAAGCTAATTCAAGGTTTAGTTGATTTTTGTTTCACTATATGATGCTCTGCCATCTAAAAGGCTCATATGTGCAATCAGAAAATTTCATTTTGTTTTAATACTAACACCTGACTTTTTTCTTTTTTTTTCATATATACACACATCAATTTATATATATCAATATTGTTGGAGCTTGGCTCCTGACAATGTTAGCCAGGACTTCCTTTCGCTCCTTCAGTCTGGTCTCAGGTGATGACGATATGTGGCAGAGCTTATTGATGATTGTACTTTATGAGACCAGACCGGCAGATTGACTACCGAGATGTTGTCCCTTCGCAAGAATGCGATGTAGCAAGCTGTTTGAATAGAGGAAGGACGTCTCACTCGTTTTAGCTAACTGACTGACTGACTTTATTGCATCTTTCACTCATTTTATATACATATATATTTACATAATTAAAATAAAGAAAGAAAAATTTACATGATTATAAATCAATGCAGCCTAGCAAGTTATTTATATAACTAGGCGCAAACAAATATATATCAATTTTTCTCCCCATTGAATATAAGCAAAATTATTTTTTAAACTTAATTCTATTGACGTTATGTGGCGCTGAGTTTGTTGTTGACACACATTAATATGTTATAACACCTTGATAAAGGTTGGCGTTCATCCAACTGAAATATTGGTGAAATAAATGATATTTTGATCCAATATATACCTTTTAAATTTAATATATCATCTATACGTATCTGTATATTTAGTGAAGAAAAATAAGAAAATAAAATGAAAATTTGTTAGGTGTTGATATATATTATAAAACTATTTTAGAGGCGTAATATTCTTTTTAAAATAAAACAATTTCTACTGTCCTTACTGCGATGGAAAAATTAAAGGGAGGGCCTGGCTCATCAGTGGTGAACTCTCCCAGCGGTTTCGCCAGTTTAATCTACCATACCGCTGTTATATTGCATTTTTGGAACTTCCTTTTATAGTTGACTGTTGTAAGACTCTTGGAATGGGTATTTTAGAAGAGCTATGGACATAAGCTTTTAGGACAGCAGAATTAAATAAAATTATAAATATATAATATGCTTCGAGCATATATTATGTTGATATATATGTATATGTATATAAGTGTATAAGTGTTTACTATTTATTCTTATTAATATATAAGAAAAGAATTGTGATCATTTGAAGACAATTTTAGTTGTTCCTGAAATTACTTAAACCACATGATAAATATGATGATTATCCATTCCAGACGACAGTGTTGTCTATCTAGAAGGTAATACTCGATGTGGTTCATGAGGGCGAAACATATAAAAAGCATATACTAACTGGTTACATCATCATTTTATATTGCAGAAAACCATCTAGTGGAACAAAATCAAAATCATATGTTCCAAACAGTTAAAATAAAATAGTACAAATGTGATATTGTACTAGGATAAGGTGCATAAATTAAGAAAAAGGCATCTCCCATGGCATCACCGCGCTGGCCAACAGCCCGAAACGCGTCCTTGGTTAGCTTTTCTTAATTAATCAAGAATGGGTATTTGCCAAATTCTGGAATAATTAAAAATCAACGAGAATAGTTGATATGTATTCCGATAGATGGCGAAAGCCATCAGCAACTTTCAGTTGCACGATAAGGAGATGCCTTTTTCTTAATGTTCCAAAATGGTTTGGTCAAATATCATAGAAAAAGCCTAAATTAACCTTTAGTTAATATTTGGTCCACTAGATGGTGCTCTGATCAATAAAATACTTATATGAGATTTGCATAGTAGCGGCTTTAATATCATAACATCATTCAGAGGAGTTATAAAATCGGTAGAATTTGTCAAAAAATATGTCTAAGCTGTTGAAGTGGACAATTCCGATTTTCAGATAAAAAAAACTACCTAAAATTGCGGGAGATTGAAATTCATGTATAAAAACGTTATTGATACCTCTTTTTGCACAATACCTTTCCCCGCAACTTTATAAATATAAAATATAGTTCTTTTATAGGCTTTGCACCTATATTCACACGTTGACAAAACATAAGAAAGTTGAACCTTCTAGCATGTATATCGGGTTCCAGACAATAACTCTGAAAGATACACACATGGACAAAACATAAGGAAGTTGTACCTCCTAGCACGTATATCGGGATCCAGACAATAACTCTGAAAGATATTACAGTGATCTTTATTGAAGACACACGAGATAGCCAAATGTGAAAATATTGCCTATGTCTCCTTTAAAAAACAGAAGGCAGGAGACATAAAATTATGAAACTACCTTAAGTTTTGTCCATGAGTGTGCATATCTCGACTACCACTTTGTAGCCATAGTGGCGCCCTTGAGTTACCATGGCAACAGACAGCAAAGACTTGAAACGAAGGAATGAAATTGAAGTAAAAGTGAACGAATAGCATATATATAATAGATTTGTATCATTGAACTATTCAATCAATAATACACTATTGTATTTTGCACGTGTTAAATAACTCGACTCGTTGTTATTTGGTGCACAGATTGGTGTGTGTACTCTGGTATCAGAATCAATCAATAAATAAAAGGTGTGCGTGTTCCTATGGCACGGAATGTGGCCCATGCATGTCGAGCATTTAGAAGTGATGGAATACTGGAGGTGAAATTTGTTGTGACCTACATGAACAGGTCACCAACAAACATATCCATCACTTTGAGATTTGCCATATTTCTATATATACATAAATATATCAATATTCTTTTTTAAAATTCCATCAACCAAACAATTATTATTCACCTTTTATAATTCACATACCCATACAGCTTATTGAGATCACCGGTCTTATACAGATTCACAACAGAAAGGAAGCATAGATGGAGCTCCTATACTCCAGGTAGCACAGAACCCAACAACAGCCTCCAGGTCCGACATATGTCCAGTGGCCACATCGTGCATAGGTTAGCGTATCACTGAAAAGACGAGTGTGGAATCAGCTGCGTTCTAGTCTTCGCTTTTCTCATCCAAATGGACCACGACATTCAGCGATTCTATCAATATGACTGTGACTGCGCTCTTTGTAGAATTTCTATAAATCAAAGATCTTGATCTAACAACAAATTTTAACCTGAACTCAATCATATATATGTCGAAAGTTAATCAAACGCCACACCGAGAATTTTCATTGAATATAGTGTACGTATAGTGACTATATTGATCACAATTTTTTCATAATAGTTTTATATTAATAAAATATTAACAATTCAGAATGTGTCATCTTTTCAAGCCCATCCTGTAAGAGATGGAAACTGGTTGAAGTACGCTAAAGAAATCTTTCCCTAGGACCTTCTTTCTATATACGTGTATATTCACTCATTCAACCAATCTTTTCTACCACACGTGTGTACGGTCAGGAATAATCTAGAATTTCTCTATTAGAGTGTAAATTGGTCCAAGATTTCCTATATCACACGTGTATACAGTCAGGACTAAAGACCTTCTACTATATACGTGTAAATTGGTCCAAGATTTCCTATCACACGTGTATACAGTCAGGACTAAAGACCTTCTATTATATACGTGTAAATTGGTCCAAGATTTCCTATCACACGTGTGTACAGTCAGGACTAAAGACCTTCTATTATACACGTGTAAATTGGTCCAAGATTTCCTATATCACACGTGTGTACAGTCAGGACTAAAGACCTTCTATTATACACGTGTAAATTGGTCCAAGATTTCCTATATCACACGTGTGTACAGTCAGGACTAAAGACCTTCTATTATATACGTGTAAATTGGTCCAAGATTTCCTATCACACGTGTATACAGTCAGGACTAAAGACCTTCTATTATATACGTGTAAATTGGTCCAAGATTTCCTATCACACGTGTATACAGTCAGGACTAAAGAACTTCTATTATATACGTGTAAATTGGTCCAATATTTCCTATCACACGTGTATACAGTCAGGACTATTCTAGTCTTTCTCTATATACGTTTAAATTGTCTAAATCAACCAATTCTTCCTATCACACGTGGGTACAGTCAGGACTGAAGAATTTCTCTATATACGTGTAGATTTGTCCATCATTTACTACCTCATCACACGTGGTACATTCAGGACTCATATAGTCTTTCTCTATAAACGTGTAAATTGACTCATTCAACCAATCTTTCCTATCACACGTGGGTACAGTCAGGACTGAAGACTTTCTCTATATACGTGTAAATTTGTCCATCATTTACTACCTCATCACACGTGGTACATTCAGGTCTCATATATTCGTTCTCTATAAACGTGTAAATTCATTCATTCAACCAATCTTTCCTATCACACGTATGTACAGTCAGGACTGAAGACTTTCTCTATATACGTGTAAATTGACTCATTCAACCAATCTTTCCTATCACACGTATGTACAGTCAGGACTGAAGACTTTCTCTATATACGTGTAAATTCATTCATTCAACCAATCTTTCCTATCACACGTATGTACAGTCAGGACTGAAGACTTTCTCTATAAACGTGTAAATTGACTCATTCAACCAATCTTTCCTATCACACGTATGTACAGTCAGGACTATTTTAGCCGTTCTCTGTATATATGTGTAAATTGGTACAACTTTTACTACCATAGTCCGCATGTAGGACTTACCTAGGACCATCCTATTGGTTAGGACTCCTTTCTTGTTTCTGGCACCCAGGCTGATATTACGGGAAGACTCCATCTTGAGTGGCTGATCCTGGAAAACACAATCCATTCCTTGTTCACATAGAGTCTATCAATTGGATTTGTGTGTTTTGTAACATTAACTCTATCTCAGACGGAAATTCTATTTGGAATTCTAATATCGAAGCCTGGAGAATCTGTAGAGTATTTCCAGAAATATGCCATCAAGCTGAGATGAAAAGTCTTGAATTTTTCTCCTGTAATGGTATTATTTCTATGCATGGTTCTCAATTCTGTAGATTTTTGTTTCAGGCACTGGTTCAAAAGTGTTTTTATCTTTGAGATCAATCATATATATATTCTATAGTGTCCATGATTACTATTTGAGATCTCTTGTCTGACCGGTCTTATATAATTTTGCTTCTATTTTTTTAATATTTTGCCTATGATTTTAAACCAGTACCCGAATCAGAGAAAAGAGAAACCTACAACCAATAAAAATGATTTAAGAACCCTACATAGAAATAATATCATTACATGAGAAGAACTTAAGACTTTCCTTTCTAATATGAATATTGAAGTCTACATGTATGGACTCCTCAAGTTACATAAACCAGTTAATCCATTAAGGACCATAGTTGCATACCACTTATCCCCAGTAGCCCACTTAGCTAAAATCATAGCTAGTTTCCACATCCCTATACTTAAAGATAATCCATCTCAATTGATGTAAATCTACTTTTTATTAATCAAATAAATGCTACAGCTTTCTGGGAATGAGTTTCTTCTATCTTTATTAAACGTCATCTCGAGATTTCAGGCATCTCTTCCCTTTTCAAGGAGTTCTTAATAACATATTGTTGCATCATGGCTAATGCACCTATTTTAATTTGTAATATTTTTTGATATATTTCAAATTAAAATTTGTATTCTATATTTATTTAGTTTATTAAACAGAATATATGTATTATAAAATATTTATGTATTATAGAATCATCATTTGTATTTTGGTACACTGTGTGACTTCACTGCTCTCTTTGATGTGAGAAATAAATAAATTATTCTGGAAGCTACATAAAGTAGAGTTATCTCATTATTCGCTTATATAAATTTGTAGGATGGTTGAAACACGCTCTGGTAAGATACAAGACCAGGAGAGAATCAAGGTTGAAGAGTCTGCCAAGCCGCAACCTGGTGCAACAAACACGGACAGAGATTCCCGAAAGATTACGTTTAAGAAAGATAAAGAAACGCATCTCCAGAAACAGGTAGATTTTATTCAAGATAATTCATTTGAAACAACCATAACTTCAACTCCGAAATTACTAATGAAATATTGAATACTCCCTACAAATCTCACGCCAACCCACTACCTAATGTTTAACTTCATGGGGGTTGTACCAGGACGAAAAAAAAAAGTCAACATAAAACTGATGGTCTGCATAGTCTATCGTCTCTGCTATTTATTCGTTGATGTTCTCTAGAAATTAACAATCGATTAATCTGAAGTCCAATAAAATATTTTACCTACCTATAAACCTAACCGTACTATGATATATTTTGACGTAGTAAATCTATACCCTAGGTTAACACACATGTTAATAATAGAAAGTATGTAACATTTTATTTCATAACATAAACACTAACTTATATAAAATTCGAAACTATTATAGACACTATGATTTTTTTTTTTCATAAATAATTTATACTGTCCTTACTGCAATGGAAAAATTAATGGGAGGGCTTGGCACGCTAAGGCATCATAACTAACATATCTACCAAAATATTTATATTAATATCAAGATGTTTGAATTTTAATATATATATATTTTTGATGATAAAGATTATAGACAAACCAAAGGCTTCCCCATGGGAGCCTTTAAGATGCGATGTGATCGTTTAAAATGAAATCAATTTTATGATGATTTGACACGTTCCAATAGAAATATTCAATTCTTCTGATAGCTCTCTGGTAGGTTTATATGTTGTTTTCTTTATCAATGATTTCATATTGTATTTATATTCAGAGTTTCATGTCGATAAACGTATGGGAATGTGTAGATCATCCTTGACGCTTGTTCGGTTATGTTTTAAATAAAGAAATCCCTTTTAAATATTAAATATTAAACATTAAATAAAATGCCCATATTGGATCACATTCGTATCTGCATTTTAAAATTCAAGATTTCGTGAAGAAGCTGCTTGCCTATCTCTTTCTGGTATTCAAACTCCTTGTAATTTTACCATCTACGTGTTTCTTCTTCAACAGTATTTCTGGTCTTAAAATATGATTGATCCAAGAGAGGTGTATTATTTATTGAATATATATAAGTGATGCATCAATTTTATTACGCACTATACACCTATCTCCCGATTTACACGGTACTTGTTTTACACGTTTTCGCTTTTACACAGTTTTCCAAATAAGTTTTTTTTTGTTTTTATCGCATTATACTAAATGCTACTGTGATTTAACACATGCGCTGTGTACACATCTCACGAGGAATCCCGAGCTTATGTGCTGACTACATATTTTAACCTGTCAATGCATTTTATTTTTATTACTGTGTACACCTATCCCCCGATTTACACGTTTTTCTCAGGAACGTATCTACCGTGTAAATAGGGGGATAGGTGTATTTATTCAAAATAATCTATGATATTTAATATTTATTTAAAACAGATTATATAGTATGTTATCATTATTTTTTTATAGTTTCATTCCTTTTGTAATATTGTTATTGTACATATATCTTGATTGGTTATAGGAGAGAGAGAGGACCTAGAGGGAAACTGAGGATCACGACCTACGAGAAATGTAACGAATAAATAAACACAATAACTTTAAAAGGTAATTTACTTTTATTTACTTTTCTTTATTTGCTTTAAGTATGGAAACCCGCTCGGTGTATAACACCAAGAAGAAGGAAACCAAGGTCGATGACCTTGCAAAGCTGCAACTTGGTGCAAAAACATATATATTTATATTTAAAAATATATCTTATTTTGTATTAAATATTTATTATTTACAATATGAAGGATGTAGCTATATGCCAAATTTCTTCGGGGAACAACACTTTTATGAGTGTTTCGCGTATTACTTCACGTTTTACAACTGCTATAAAATGTAGAACATTTGAAACCAACTTAATAAATATACATCTAAAATGAATAAAACTTAAGAAAAACTCTAAAGGAATATATATATTCAATACGCTAAGAGAATAATATATCCCGCATGTGTTTCTTTTCAGCGAAAATTCAAAATTTATTTCAAGGGGAGAAATATCGATTATTTCTAACATTTTGGATGAGGTATGAAAGGGTGAATTGTGAAGAGTAATGATAAACGGAAAAATAAAAGTGTCCAGGGATGGGAATCGAACCCACAGTGTTCCGCTTACCGGGCAGATGCCATGTCCACTAGGCTACTAGGCTTTCAAATGTCGTTTTACAATCACAGGCCGCATTATATTATATTGTAGAATAATATATATTTACTATAAAATCAATTTTATTTGGCTTTCAAATATAAATTAGCAAGCTAAAACTGAACAACTTGAATTATAACCAATTAGAATAAAATCAAAATATTTATAAAAGAGAGAAATTAATTAAATTAATAATTGAAATGTATTTATAATGGAATAATAGAGGTTAAATTTGTGCAAATATCCTTCCGTTTATAGAATTAGAAAATACCATTTAATTCTGTTAAACACTTTTTAAATTATTAAATTTGAGTTCAACCCTGTTATACAAGAAACTCATATTTTAGAATATAATTAAAATTTCACAATTATACTTTTATATATGTATGTTATATGCTGCTCTCCCTGCCAAGAAGCCTGCCTCCACCCTGCCTGCTCCTGCTCCAACCAAAAGGAAGCAGTCTGACGCTCCCAACCCGCCTGCAAAGAGGACAAACCTGAATGGTCCTTCAAAACCTGTGCCTTCCCACGTCTCCAAGCCTGCGGCCGCCCAAGTGATCCTTCATGGAGAAAAATCGGCGGCCCACACAGTGGTCATCTCAGATGACCCACAGGCTGACCCAAGGGAGATGCTGAAAACAGTCCGCGCTGCTCACACTCTCCCCCAAGGCGTTTGGGCCTCCCTGCGCACCAAGGGGAAGCTGGTCCTCCATTCCAGCAATCCTGACACCATCCCTGAGGTTACAACCTCCCTGGCCAGCAAGTTGAATGGAATGAAGGTCCGCCAGCAGAAGGAGATCCTGCCACGGATCTGCCTCTTCAAAGTGGATGAGGAGACATCCAACTCCACAATTGAGGAGACCTTCCTGGAAACCGCTGCTGTTAGAAAACTTCCTGGGGACAAGGTGGTGCGCGTGGCGCACCGTTCTGCACCCAGAAACGGGACCTGCACCGCCTTCATCGAGGTGGACCTCAAGACCTTTAGAGCCCTGGGCGTTCGCGGGAGGATCGTGGTGGATGGAGTAATCCTCAACTTCGAGGAGTCCATCCGCGCCCGCGTCTGCTTCCGCTGTTGTGGCTTCGGCCACAACTCTGCCCAATGCACCAGAGCTCCTAAGTGCTTCCACTGCGGTGAAGACGGCCATGAAGGCCGAACCTGCCCATCCATTGCTGACCAGCGCACCTCCAAATGTGCCAACTGCTGCTCCCAGGGCCTTCCTGACAAGCACGAGGCGAGAGCCTCAAGCTGCCCCATCCTGAAGTCTAGGGCCCTCAAGTTCTAGGCTTCAAGGACTGGATTCCTGGCCTATTCAACGCACCCGCCTCACTTCACCCTGGCGCTATTCCCCTGCTTGCCCAACGTTTCCACCACCCCTGCGAGACATCTCCTGCTTCCACATCCTAGGGTCCCTTGCCACCTGACATCGATTTTGGGCTCAAAAATCATAACTTTTGGTTAGTAGCCCGTAAATAAAGATATTTTCTCTCTCTCTCTCTCTCTATCCCGATGGCCGGCTCAAAACGTTTGTACATTATGTAAATAATATTTTGTTTCCTTGTTCTACTCGCCTTAAGCCAGGCATTACTTTTATCAAATTGTTTTTTATATATTGAAGCGATGCAGCAGAGAAGTAGAAGGGAAGAAGTGGGAAAGCCAAGAGAAGAAGGTATGCAGGGGCCCCTTCCAGGAAGTGTTGATTGACAAATTCCAGAGGAGGGGGTGGAGACAGGGAGTCCAGCTGGTGCCGTGGTGGAAGGAAGCCGGCCGGCCTGCCGGGGATTTGTGTGCCGAGAAGACATGGCAGTCTGGGGGAGAGAAGTCTGTCTGGTGACAACGGGACCTGCAGCGAGGAAAACGGCGGTGACAACAGACGCAGCAGGTGGGCTCCGGACGTGTGGACGTATGGACTGACCGGGAAGACGGTAGCGGAGGAGGATCCCTCTAGTGGCGGACATTGAAGGCAAGTCAATCTCCTAGGTATAGTTCTTAATATCCCTTTTAAAGATCTGGTAATAAATCCATAGTACTAAGCTGTATCCAAAACGAACCCACATTATTCTCTTAGAAACCTTGAACGCAAACATCGACGGCTGAGAAGAGTCGTAACAATATATTCCATGGGTTCAATTGAAGCAATATATGATCAATACTATTATTTTTATTATTATACTTTCAAGAATTTTAACCACGACTGCATTACCATAATCCTCAACATGATCAAAAATCAAGCAGAAAATCTCTATTCATTTTTATATAACATGTATATACATGAAAGAAAGATAGATTATACATTTTAAAATGCTACCTAGATTTTCTTTTTTAAATCGCAAGCGAAAAAATATGCAGCTTATATATACATAAATTGATAATTAATATTTTATTAAATTAGCAGACGCTAAATTTTGAAATGTTTACGTTCAGTCATCAATTCAACAAACAAACAAATTAAATTATCTACCTTTATCAGGGTGACCAAATTCTCTTCTTTTTTTTTTTTTCAAATTCCCAGAGTGACAATTAAAAATTCAGCGAGAAAATTAAATTGACACCGATTCGATTACGGAGTCAGCACAAAGATAAGTTGGGCGGAAAATCGAAGGGTTTTTCCCGCCTTTTTTTCTTCCGCTATTATGTAAATAGGTAAAGCTAATTATGTCTTGGCGTAGGTTAATACGATGAATATGTAGAGCTGTGCAAATTTGTCTGATGGGTCACATCGTCTGCCTTAGCATTTTATATTATACTGACCGCGACAAAAGTTTAAAAAATTAATCTTTAGAGAAATAAAGAGTAGAAAATTTAAATTTTGAAGCAATAGTGAATATATTGTCACGGTAGAGATGACAAGTATTCCAAAATTTAACTTAAAAATTATTTATAACACAATATAATGCAGTATGATGCACTAGCGCGCCATCTGTTATCAAAATTCGAAACTATTTTAAAAGCGTAATATTCTTTTTGAAATTAAACAATTTCTACTGCCCTTACTGCAATGGAAAAATTAAAGGGAGGGCCTGGCTCATCAGTGGTGAACCCTCCCAGCGGTAGATTGAACTGGCGAAACCGCTGGAAGGGTTCACCACTGATGAGCCAGGCCCCCCCTTTAATTTTTCCATTGCAGTAAGGGCAGTAGAAATTGTTTAATTTCAAAAAGAATCTTACGCCTTTAAAACAGTTTCGAATTTTGAATATAATGCAGCTTATGATTGTAGAACGACATTTGAAAAATTATTCCGCATGTGTTTCTTTTGAACGAAAAATCGAAGTTTTTTTTTTTTAAGGAGAAATAACGATTATTTCTAACCTTAGGGATAAAGTATTAAAGGATGAATTGTAAACAGTAATGATAAACGGAAAAATAAAAGGGATGGGACACTTCATCCTTTCATACTTCATCCCTAAGGTTAGAAATAATCGTTATTTTTCCTTAAAAAAATAAATTTCGATTTTTCGTTCAAAAGAGACACATGCGGAATGATTTTCAAATGTTCTAAAAATTAATTATTAATAAAATATTTATAGAATAGAAAACGTGATGATATTTTACAAGTGATAATCTATAAGAATGGTAAGTGGTAGCGATGTAGCCAAATATTTTAGTTAATAAACTAACAACAAAGTATTTACAATAATTATTCAGTGACAATATTGTAGCGTAGAAATCAAGTCTTTGTATATCTGAAGATGTGAAAGTATTTATTGATGACGTCACGGCGACTAGTCGACAATTATCAACAAATCAACAACACTATCTACAGCTAGAGAATCTTGAACAAACAAGGCAAAGAAATATTTTAAAGATGATTTTACAAATACAGAGTAATATATATTTTTATAATCTGCTGAATATATTTATTGAATAATATATTAAATTAAATAATAAATTATTTCTTCGCCACAATATACACCAATACCTCGCTTTGCGTCGTTTCGTTTTGCGTTTTTTTCGAAGTTGCGTCGCTGCTTAATTTTTACTGATTTTCACTGTGCGTCGTTAGATTTTCGAAGTTGCGTTGTTTTGGATTCGAATCTTTAATAAGCCTTTGTTTTTGATTGCGCCTTCACATATTTTCACTTTGCGTCGTGTTATTTTGGAACGTAACTCCGACGCAAAGCGAGGTATGAGTGTATATAGAAAATTTATTGAAGAGCAAGAAACATAATGAGTAAAAGAAGGTTTATATAATATTTTGTGCCAAATATTCTGAATGTATCAATAAATATTTGAAATGTTTAACTGCAAGACTTAACAACAGAACCAAGCCTTTAAATCGGCTTTTACACGTCATGTGCTTGTCCAAAAAAAAAACTGGAGTAACTAACCAGATATTCTTCAATCTAAAAAAAAAGTAATCAAAAGAAGTAAAAAAATATATATGTCATAATTTTCATAATATACAAGATGTATAATTTATTTTCTCCAAAATAAATATGTTAAACTTTAAATATGTTAAGCTTGTGCTATAATGTACATATTCCAATTCATCTATAAGACCTTTACAATATTAAACGTGGCAGACATCGCGGGCGAATGCTACGGCACGTCGCGGGTGCGCTGCTCACTTGGCTGGTACTAATTCTTGGTATTGCAAGCATAACGGCTGCACCCTTCCATCACGACATATATATAGTTCTTAAAATTAAAGATACTTCGGCCAGTAAATCTTTTTACTTTTAATGTGAAGAACTATGAATGCCAGCCAGGCAGCCTTTATCTTTTACTATACATATTTATGTTCAAATTTTGTTTATTCCAATAATTCAACGATTGTATTAGTTTATTACATTAAGGTTACTAGGAAGTGTTTTATTTGTAAAATTTAGAACGAATCATAATAATAATAGCATTTTCTACAGAAAATTATATTTTATAAATATTTTAATCGTTATTTTTATCATTTTCGGCAATACTCTGGTAAAATATGTTCTGTTTGATCTTATTTTAATACCTACCATGTTGGGTTGGTGTGATAGATTTTTGATGGCTGATGGGTTAAAGATCAGGTAGACATGTGTGAATGTATATGTGACATTATTTTGCCATCGACGGCTGTACAAAGCCCAGGATTGGATCGAGAGGAATGTAAAGTAAAGCCGATATGTATTATTCATGGCCCGCAGTTGAGAGCTGAGCCTTCGAAATCGATGATGTCCATTCTCTCACTTCTTTCTCTCCTCTCTACGGCATCCAGATATGCAAATCAAAGTTTCATCTGAATACATGAAGTATTGAGATTTCTATTGGAAGTAGCAATACGATTAAAAATTCTGTAAGATAGTAGATTCGTCACTCAATAACTTTATTGAACTTCCAGTTTCTAGTAAGTTTACTTTCCAGTAAGATTCTGTATGACCATATTTCGCTTCTGAATTCTGTATTTTTTGAGCTTTAATATGTACTTGTAACAAACTTTGAAAATCTGAAAGTAAGTATGCATAGAATCGTTATTCCTGAACTTTATTGAACTTCCAGTTTCAACAAGCTTGAAGATTCTGTAAGACCGTATGTCACTACTGAACTCTGTATTTTGTTGAGCTTTAATATGTACTTGTAACAAACTTTGAAAATCTGAAAGTTAGTATGCATAGAATTGTCATTCCTGAATTGATTCATCTTCCAGTTTAAACAACCTTGAATATTCGGTAAGAACATATATATATATATGTAGTAATGTAGTTGTTGTTGCTGTAGGATGACTGTAGTGTGGCATGTTGGTTGCAGTCGTGGTGGCCACAATGTTTAGAGTGGGTTCAGGCGTGATTGGGATTACACAAAAAGACGAGGCATGTTGAATGTCACCACAGAGATGGGGAGAAAGCAAGTGTAGCCGACACCGGTCAAGGGAGAACTGTCTAGAGGGGTCAGTCAATCTTCGTGTCTCAAAGCGAACTAATCTGTTTGAGTAAGAAGGGGGCACACCTGGAAACCCGAATTGTTTTTCGGACCTATTTCTTCCACTGGCGCCGACTGTCACTCACTCTAAATTTTATTTCTGCCAACTTGGTAATTACACTAAAACTATACAACACACGGAGACATAGATATATTGGAATATATTACAACATATATATATATTAAGAAAAAGGCATCTCCTTATCGTGCAACTGAAAGTTGCTAATGGCTTGCGCCATCTATCGGAATAATATCCTTCCTTATATCTATAAAAATGAAATGCGAAATCGATGTTTGCTATCGCTTCACGCAAAATCTACTGACTCAATCATTATGGAATTTCGCATGTAGGTAACTGAAGATTTCGTTTAACATATAGGCTATTCAAAAAACTACAAAGGTTAATGTACCTTTTTTAAAAAATGTTTAACTGAAATGGATTAGTTCCCGCCTTTTGCCGCTTGGCGCCGCACTGGTCGCGACGAATTTGATTGGTTGAAAATTTTACACTTATTTTGTTAGTTTACACGCTGCATTTTTCAAAAGGTAAGATTATATATATATATATATATATATATTTAAACTCTTTGGAAATATTATTGTTTAGAAATATTTTTCTAATTTAATTGATACTACGTTTTTTTAGATAAGGTATACTGTTTGATTCTCATAAGGAATATCCATATCCTTATATCTATAAAAATGAAATTCAAAATCGATGTTTGTTATCGAGTTGCGCAAAATCTACAGAATAAATCTTTATGAAATTTCGCATGTAGGTAGCTGAAGATTTCGTTTAACATATAGGCTATTCAAAAAACTAAAAAGTTAATGTGCTTTAAAAAAAAACAAAAAAACAAAAAGCGTTAGTTCAAGCATTTTACCGCTTGGGCGCAGCACTGGTCGCGACGATAAATGAATTTGATTGGTTAATAATTAACACGTGGTTTGTTTACACGATGAATGTTAGTTTGTTCACACGATGAATGTTTTTAAAAGGTAAGATTATCCAATCGCTGTGAAACTTTAGGAAGTTATTTACTATACTACTGGGAAGATTTCTGGTTTGAATTTGATTTTAAATAAATATTCTTTGCAATTTTATTTGCAAATTTTCTACTTTCACTCGCAAGCAGCGCCTCTAGCGGCGTCTGGTGAAATTATATTTATAAATTGTCACAATGCTTAAAATGTTTTCCAAGTATAATAAATTTAATTTGAGAATTTTGTAATATAATATTCCAATGACGTAAAAAATACTTGGCATTTCAATATTTATATATATTTAAAGAAAAAATTGTAACGTTTTTGTGTTAAATGTTAAAATGTAATGATAAAATATATTTTTACATTGTTAATTTAATTTGCTGTTGTTTTATAAAAATGATGATGCAACTTTAATTGTTGTTGTGAAAATATTTTTATTTACGGAGCTGCTAACCAAAATAATGATTTTTGAGCCCCTAATTGTTGTTGTTTATTATCGTTTGTTTATATAAAAAAAATTACATTGTATGTGATGATGATAAAAAAAATGAATTTTTAAATTAATATATATAATTCATTGAGAAAAAAAAATTAATTAATTATCAAATTCTCAAAAGTGACAATATCTTATTTAAAATATAATAAACGTTTTCAAAATATTATAATATTATATTATATAAATATTATATTTGAACAGGACAGAGAGTTAAATCTGGAAGAGCTTTTTTGTCGCACTTTAACCAAAAAATATATATATTTAACCAAGTACTGAGCAACAAAATTTTTTTAGTCAGAAATGATGATGACAATATTGCCGTATCATGCTTGATTGCATTAAAAAATTCTTTTGGGGAATATTCACTAAAGCAGACCACGGGGGAAGCCAGATAATGATTAATAGTAGGCAGGAACAAAATTCTACCAGCGAAACATTCACTTGAGCAGAAGACACACGAAGCCAGGTCATCTCTATATACAGGGTGTACCAGGTAAATTGGGAATTTCAACAATGGTATTTTAACTGAAATTTTTTGCAAGTAAAAATTAAAATATCCGAATGAAATTTGACACAGTAGTAGATAAAAGGATATAGTTTTTATTTATTCAATGTAGTTTCCATTATCAGCTACAACAGTCTCGAGGCGAGTGCGGAATGAAGCACAGGCCTTGGCGACGATGACCTTGTCCATTTGGGTCATCACCGTGTGAACTGCTTTCTTGACAGACTGGATGGTGGTATGAGGAGCTTTGTTGACATCTCTCTCAACAACGCCCCATACATAGTAGTCGAGGGGATTGCAATCTGGAGAATTAGGGGGCCAAATATCAGGACCCCAGTGACTAGGGACGTTAAGTGTCAGCCACGATTGTGTCTTTTTTGCCTTATGGGCTGGAGCTGAGTCCTGTTGGAAAACATACTTCCTTCCTGCGGCCACCATGTCCATCCAAGGCTTCACAACGGTCTCCAGAACATTGATGTAGGTGTCAGCGTTCATCCTAAGGCCCTTCTCAAAGAAATGGGGAGGCATGACATCACCTTCACTGCTGATAACGCCAAGGACCATTACGGAGGCAGGAAATTTCGTGTGCATCACGACAGGTATCTCTGAGGGGTCTTTACAGATCCAGCGATCTTTCCTGGGATTTACCTTTTGGTCCACGTCAGTTCTTTTCGTCAGAGAAGAACCTTAGCATGCCAAAAGAGTCGTGTTTCAGGTTGTTGAGGAGGGCAGCAGCCTTTCCTTTTCTGTTATTCTTCATATTCTCAGTCAGCAACTGACCTTTCCGAAGGGCATAAGACTTGAGACCAAGGTCCTCATGGATAGTTCTGACAATTGTCATAGAGCCAACGTCCATTTCCTTGGCTATGGCCCTCATGCTCTTCCCAGGGTTTCCATCAATCTTCTCCTTGACATTTTTGACAAATTCTTCGCCTCTTACCCTGTCCGATCGACGCGAGTGCTTTTTCCTTGTAGCTATCCCCTCTTTGTTACTGTCGGCCTCATCAAACTGTTTCTTGACACGATAAATAGTGGTTTTGGGCAACTTAAGAAAATCCACTATCTCTTTGGGGCTCCTTCCGGCGCGCAGAGCAACGATGATGGCAGCTCGATTTTCAAATTCTCGGTTACTCTTCATCACTACACTGCGCACACATGTACTGTTGCATTTTACATGAATATGGCTACGTAATAAAAAAAAAACAAGTTTTTAATCTCAAGTCGTTTTTGTTTTATGGACTGTCAAAGTTAGTCCCAATTTACCTGGTACATACATATCGTTTCTCGGCCTTTTGGCTAAGATCATGTAGTATATCTCTAGATATTTTTATTTATGTATATATTTTTAAAAATATATTCAGTAGAGAGTGGATATGTTTGCTCGAAAAATAAATTTCATATATTATATAAATATATGACGTAACGAATTATATTATCATTATTATCATAATATTCGTTAGGCAAACTTTCACTCGGATAAAACCCGGGCGAAGCCGGGTACACATCCGCTAGTATATATATATATATATATATATGTTATATTAAAATAATTTATTTATAATGTTCAATTAAAATATTTTATTTAGAATTATGTTAAAATGTTATTTTATTTAAAATTATAATGTCATAAATATAAATACTCTGTTTAAATCGACCGCCAGAGGTCATGCTTCCCATATAAAATCTCGTTGTTGTTCTTCCCCGCTGGTCGGCTCAAACCATATGTAATTATGTAAATATTCTTTGTTTTTCATATTTTATTTTTACGCCTTAAGCCAGGCTGTACTTGTACAAAATTATGTTTTTAATATGAATTCATTTCTCAGCTCAATAAAGCAATATCTGATCAAATCCATTATTCTTTCAATATTATAGCCACGACTGCACCACCATTACAATAATCCTCAACATGAATCAAATATCAAGCAGAAACTCTCAACCTTTTTTAAAAATATAATATATATATATATATTGTCACTTCTAAACTTTATAAGCTATATGGATAGATTCGTCATTCCTAAACTTAATTACATTCCAGTTGTGTAACAAGTTTGATAATTCTGTAAGATATCTGTAAAGAATTGTCACTCCTGAACATTGTTTACTTTACATTTGCAACAAGATTTATGTTATGTAAGAACATCTGTATGAATATCGTCATTCCTGATCTCCCTGGATCTGCATGCCTGGCTGTTCGGCGTCGGCCTCCATCCCGAGGCAATAAATATCACAAGTGTACCGAAGGCTACCATCTACAAGTACCATCTTGGTATTGAGTTGGGTATGCCAGCCATCACAACAGACCTGCCCAGTCTGTGGGAAAGAACTCTCGCAGTTCATCGATGGCGGAGTCTTTCCCGCGGTGGGCCCCACCAATGAAGACTGTATATATTATATATATACAGTGGTACCTCGACATACGAGTTTAATTCGTTCCGCAACCTTGCTCGTATCTTGAATTACTCGTATCTCGAAGCAAATTTCCCCATACAAAACAATTGAACTACCATTAATCCGTTCCAACCTCCAAAATGTCACCCCAGTTATTTTTGTTACATGGTTTTAAATAATAAAAACGTATTTATAAATATCAAATATTTATTACACAAAAACAAAAAAGAGAATGTAAATAAATAAATTAGATATCCTCACTGGTCTTTGCCTTTTTCGCTACATTTTTCTCGCTTTCACCTGTAGGCCGTTTAGAAAAAAACATGTCCAAGGAGGTTTGTTTCTTCCTCCCTCTCAGAATGTTCCGGAAATGAGTTAGGCAAGTGTCATTAAAAAGGTCAGATGCACGACCTGTTGCAACTTTTTCTGGGTGTTTTTTTTTTCCACGAACTGTGAAACTCTCTCCCACATTCCTAAGATCTCCTTTATCTCACTTGTTGAAATAACCTCCTCCTCTGACTCCTCAAAACCAATGTAACCATCGTAAGGCCCTTAGCCGGCGTTACACTCTTTATCGACTCCTTCCGTTTAAGCACAGAACATATCATGGACGTACTACGGCCATACTGCCTCGACAAGTCAACAACTCGAACACCTTGCTCATGTTTTTCTATAATTTCACGTTTTAATTCAATACTCATCATCTTTTTCTTAGCACTTGACTTTTTACAAACTTTCTTCCGATCCATGGTTATAAAAATAAATGAACTAAAACTGTAAATGTAAACGCAATACAAAACACAACTTATCACAGCGGAAGCACGCTGCTAACTGATCGTGATGGCGCGACTGCGTGTTACTACCGAACCGACCGAACTCGTATCTCGAATTTCGCTCGTAACTAAAAGCAAAAAATCACTTGCTCGTCGGCTCGTATCTCGAAAAACTCGTATGTTGGGGCGCTCGTATGTCGAGGTACCACTGTATATATATATATATGTATTACGATGCACTTTCGCGCCATCTGCTATCAAAATTCGAAACTATTTTAAAAGCGTAAGATTCTTTTTGAAATTAAACAATTTATACTGCCCTTACAGCAATGGAAAAATTAAAGGAAGGGCCTGGCTCATCAGTGGTGAACCTTCCCATATGTATATTTATTAATTATTTTATATATTTTTATCTATTTATTCATATATTTATCATTATATAATCATATTTATTCATATTTATATTTTATCTGTATTTAACCTTATATAATCTTATATGATCATTGAAATAAAGTAGTTTCAATATCTCAAACTCTCTTTCTTTCTCTTGAGGTAACCCGGATTCCTGGAGCATACTAAAGTCGCCAACTATCCGGGAATTCCTGATCTTTATTTGCCTTCCAGTTATAACAAGCTTGAAGATTATTCAAGAGCATATGTAATGATTCTTCATTGAATCTTGGAGTTCAGGGTTTTTGAATATTCAGTAAAATCATATTTTATCTATATGTATACACACTACTATACACACCTCCCTGCGGTCACCCCTGGACCCTTGGAATATTTGACCAAATTATGGTTCGTTTTCAAGGTGACTAACGTGGCAACGGCACCCATTTTCCAATGAAGAGCAAGATAGTGGATATTGCTGCTGCTTTGATGGAGATGCATGGAGACATCTAAGACTCTTCTTTGGACACGACAACAACAACAACAACTCCTGAAATGTACCAAGACTGTCATTGGCTTCTGGATTCACGCACATATATAAATCCTTCTAATAAAAAAACCTGGAAGAGAGGAGAATTAAATCCGCAACTTTCATCTTATCCAGCCATTGGCTACCTACTCTATGTATCACGATATACCCAAACCTTGTTGAGCATTTACAACTTCATATATTGCAAAAGCGATCATGGATTTGAAGCAATTTCAATTCTGATTATTCTTATTCACGATGGGGCGTACTCAACTAGTAAGCAAAGTCCTCTATTCTTCTTTACGGTCGATTTATGCTACTTCACTTATTCCTCAAAGTTTTCCCTGTGTTGTGTTTCACCTATTCATACTCATGTACAAACGTGTATATGTGAAAAAATGATAGAAAAAAAAATTAAAAAGGTCAGGTGTTGATATTAAAAATACAAGAGGCATATCCTGACCAGGAGCACATGTGCTTTTTAGATGGCAGAGCGCCATCTAGTGGAACAGAAATCAGCTAAACATTGATTTAGCCTGTTCCCTGATATCTGGCCAACCCAATTTATTGATAAATCAAGAAAAGCTATCCACGAACGCGTTTCGTGCTGTTGGCGTTCGTCAGCGTGGAGTAGGCTGTACCACTGTCATCTAAAAAGTACATGTGCTCCTGGTCAGGATATGCCTTTTTATTTTTAATATCAACACCTGACCTTTTTATTATTTTTATTTTTTCTATCATTTTTTTCACATGTTAAGCGTATTTACGCAAGTTTGGCCTTAAATACCCATTTTTTGATTTTTCAAGCTCTGGGACCAAAAATATTTTTGGTCGCAGTGGTTACAGCCTGCTCCACGCTGACGAAACGTGTTCGTGGATGGCCTTTTCATGATTTATCAAGAAATTGGGTTAGCTAAATATCAGGGAACAGGTTAAATCAATATTTAGTTGATTTCTGTTCCATTAGATGGCGCTCTGCTATCTAAAAAGCATATGTGCTCCTGGTCAAGATATGCCTTTTTTATTTTTAAACGCATATATATTTTATTATAATTTTATTGATTTATAAAAGCGAGTAGAACCTTCGAATTTACATGTATGGGAAATCCACCGTTATATAAGCAAATAAGAATTGTTTTATGCTTAGAATATGAAACTTTATTAAGCTTTGTCTATGAATGTAGGTGTATGGGCAGGATATTTACTGATACTGAATGTTGGGGGTAGGTTTGGTGGAAAGATTTGTGAAGTTGTGTGCGATTTCTAATCATCTTTCTGTGATTAAAAACATTTGGGAGTGCCTGACTCGTCAGTTGGGATCCCTACAAGTACCTTCGCCAGTTGAATCAACCATTTCACTATTATATTTATATACTTTATCTTATATAAGGATATGTAAACTCTCCTAATCTCTGTCTTTTTGGACTTCTTTTAGTTATTCTTCTATCTCCTCATTTTTAATCCACAACAAATCTGTATACAAAAATAACCTTTTTTCCACCAATAAATTAAATTAATAATCAATAAAAAGGTAAACTATTTCTATTTATGCGAATCACTACATATATCATTTTTTTCTTCTCTACCTGTCCAGAAGTCCTTCTCTACGTAGCGGGTGAGAGAAGCAGCACAAGTAAGGGACTGCCCTCTAGGGTGAAGTACGGTGTCGTGAGCCCCGAGCCGCTACGATAACCATGAACAGGGAACTCTGAAATGTGGCTGACTAACGGGGCAATGGCACCCCCCTTTCCATGGGGACAAGACACGACCATATACAGAAAAGCCGCTACGGTAACCATGAACAGGGAACGCTGAAATGTGGCTGACTAACGGGGCAATGGCACCCCCCTTTCCATGGGGACAGAACACGACCATATACAGAAAAGCCGCTACGGTAACCGTGAACAGGGAACTCTGAAATGTGGCTGACTAACAGGGCAATGGCACCCTCCTCTTTCCATTGGACAAGACACCACCATTATACAGAAAAGCAGCTACGGTAACCGTGAACAGGGAATTCTGAAATGTGGCTGACTAACGGAGTAATGACACCCCCCTTTCCATTGGAAAAGACACCACCATTATACAGAAAAGCCGCTACGGTAACTGTGAACAGGGAACTCTGAAATGTGGCTGACTAATGGGACAATGGCACCCTCCTCTGTCCATGGAGATGGACAAGACATCACCACCATTTCTTCTCTTGCTTTTTGTATTCGTACTAGAGCCTGTTGAAGGACTTTATTGTCTGAAAGATTCGCCAACCTTATTTCTCTCAAATAAAGAAACTCATCACCGTTAGATTTTGTCTCTTCTAAGCAATGATATCCGGCGATTCTTCCTATTCTAATATGTAATATAGAACTCCGCCTTTGCCGGTCCCAAGCCCGGATGAAAAAGGAGGAGGGGGAGCAGTAACAAGCTCGCTAAAAAACCTGGGCTCAGCTGGCCTGGCTGATAGTACCCTGTAAGGGCTCCTAATCCAGGGATATAGGATAAGCAGCGTTTGTACTCCATGTTAGGAGCGGCTGCACATGGCGTCTGTTCCTCATGTCAGAGGTGGCCATTTCTTTTGGAGCTAAGTCGGCCTGCCACTGAGTAGTGCTCCCATTCTTAATGACAAAGGCAGACGCATTCTACTTAATCCAGTCATGATATCAAGCTTTACAAGCTTTACAAGCTTGATACCCTAATATGATTGAGTGGAGATAAGAAAGAAGAAGAATGGTGTCACTAGATGGCCAATAGATGGCGTATATTTTTGACGTTTATTTCGATTGGAGATGCGCTCTATGCTTTGTAATATGTTTTAATCAATAAGGATTCAAGGGTTTCTTTTCTTATTTATTTTATTTCTCAAGAGCTTTCAGGCTAACATGCCTTTTAACACGGAGATCCGTAAGCTTGAGAAATAAAAGAAATAAGAAAATAAATCCTTGATTTCTTATTGATTAAATTAAAGTGTATATATAATGTAATATAACAACAACAACAACAACAAAAGCCTTTATTGAGGACCTCTCGTCCTATAAAGGATTCGCCAGTTTACAGAGTAATTGAAGAGAAGAGAACTAAGAATACAGAGAGAAACCTATATGTAGTAGGTATAGTATAGTATTTTCTACACTGTGACTATATACAACAGCAGCAACAAGCCTTTTACTGGAATCAAAGCCCCATACAGATTCGTCATTCTAATCCTGACAAAGATTATTTACATATGATTATTTACATCAATTAGATTATGTGTATAGCTTTCTTTTTATTATATAATATTAGAAATAAAGAAGGCATATCCTGACCAAAAGCACATGTGCTTTTTAGATGGCAGAGAGCCATCTAGTTTAACAGAAATTTTCTATTATTTTTTCATGTGTTAAGTGTATTTACGCAAGTTTGGCCTTAAATATCCATTTCTTGGTTTCTAAAGAAGCCTCTAGGACCAAATATATTGTTTGTTGCAGTGGTACAGCCTATTCCACGCTAACGAGTGAAACAACGCGAAACGCATTCGTGAATGGCTTTTCTTGATTTATCAAGAAATTGGGTTGGCCAAATATCAGAGAATAGGTAAAATCAATGCTTAGTTGATTTCTGTTCCACTAGATGACGATCTGCCATCTAAAAAGCACATTTGCTTTTGTTCAGGATATGCTTTCTTTATTTTAATATATATCTATATTTTAAAATAATTTGTACGATTAATAAACAAAAGATGAAAAGATTATTGAATTTCTTCATCTAACAAATTTGAAACAATTTCAGGAAAGGTAAAAGTGAGAAATAAAGGCAAATAAATTTAAAATTAATAAGATATTAAATGTTTTTTTTTAGTAAAAAAACCCTAAATAATAAATATTTCAAGTAAAAATTAAACCTTTAATGGATGATATAAATAATTCTAGTTGAAATACAGTATTAACAAAATATGATGTTTCAAACAAAAATATATCTAAATGTAGTTTCTAAAAATGTCAGTAAAGTTTTTTAATTTGGCACAAACATTATGTAATACGTATCCTTATTTTTAATATTAACCCCTGACCTTTTTTTTCTATTGTTTTTTTCATTATGTAATATGTGTAAATCCAAAATGGAAGAAGTACTCACCCTCCTTGACTGGATATTGGCCGAATGCAGAGTGTCCAGAAACTGTGCCTCGCCGTCCAGTCGGACTCCACCTCTTACAATCCTCAGTCTTCCGACCCCATCCTGGACCACAACGGTTGATCAGTCATTATTCCTACAGGAGGATTGTTAGTATTCTTTAGTGAAGAACATTATTTTGTCTCTCCCCCTTGACACATTGTAAATAACATTGCTGATTATTGTAACTATTGTATATACCCTCTTCTCTACTTGGAGAAGTTGTATAAGACCAAAAGGTCATAACAGGGACTTTTGTTGTTGTTATTACTATTATTCTTGCATTTTCCCTACATTTCCGTGCTTGGAGAATTCTTATAAGACTAAAATGTCTTAATAAATATTTTTGTTGTTTTTGTAGTTTGAATAAAGCATAAACCAAAACCCCTTTATTGATTGTTTCTATACAACATGGAAAGTTGCAGATAGAAAATAGATCAGAAAATGTTGCTAACCTAATCAAATTCGGTTTAACGTGACCTATGATTTCAGCTATATCACTTAATCTTAACTAATAATCCCTTATATAAATAATTTGAGATGAAATATTACCAGTACATCTAGGAAGGAGTGTCTGGATTGAAGTTTTTTTCTCAATAGAAAAATTAACTCATCGATGATGATCTAAAAAACACGCAACAGCCAGATAAAATAGACGAATAAACATGATAAAGGAAGCTTATATTCAAACTGCATTGTTGTTTTCCTGTGAAGTATATTTTGAGATATAGTAACCGGTATTTCACTAATGATCTCTATTGAACGAAACAATAGGTATTACCAAATTTAATAAAGCCCATTTTCTCAACCATTCATTTACAAAACGCGTAGATTAAGTTGAGAAAATGGGTTTTATTAAATTTGGTAATAACCTATGGTTTAGTTCAATAGACATCATCAGTGAAATACCGGTTACTACCTCAAGATATACTTAATAGGAAAACAACGAAGCATTTTGAATATCTTCTTCTTCCTTTTCTTCACTCAATCATATTAGGGTATCAAGTTGTGACCCTTGATGGTGTCTGTTTGACAACCATCATGACTGGGTGAGGTAGAATGTGTCTACCTTTGTCATTAAGACTCGGAGCACTACTCAGTAGCAGGCCGACTTAGCTCCAAAAGAAATGGCCGCCTCTGACATGAGGAACAGTCGCCATGTGCAGCTGCTCCTAACAAGGAGTACAAACGCTGCTCATCCTGTATCCCTGGATCAGAAGCCCTCACAGGGTACTATTAGCTGGGCCAGCTGAACCCAGGTTTCATAGTGAGCTTGTTATTGCTCCCCCTCCTCCTTTTTCATCCGGGCTTTGGAACGGAAAAGGCGGAGTCGCAGTTTGAATATAAGTTACTTTGATAATGTTTATTCGTCTATTTTATCTGGCTATTGAGTGTTTGAATGTGGTGTTAAATCTATCTGCATCTTTAATATGAACTTCATGAATTTTTAACCATCACTATTTTGGTATACGAACATATTGATAAAATAGAAAAATAAAACGAAGATTAAAGAGGAGTTTCTTGTGTGAATTTTTTAATAGCAAGCTTTCGGACGCATGCGTCCTTCTACAGGCTTTTTTTTACGATGTAGAAGGACGTCTGAAAGCTTGCTAATAAAATCCGCACAAGAAACTCCACTTCCATCTCCGTTTTATTTCTCTATTTTAACTCGAAGAGTTTATTTTAGTCCATATTGATAAACTACCTACTGAATAGGTATCCATCTAGAAGAAATAGGTAGTTTGATATTATAGAAATAGAACTTATAGATTTTTTTTATTTTATTCCTAGTATACGTTGTATAGGCCTTGATAAAAATGGTAAGTAGAAGTTAGCGACTGCTTTTACTGTAAATGCACCACATGTCTACACATGTGAAAAGCAGTTCGACTTTACACTTACAAATATGCCAGAGCCTTGTTTGATTACTTGTACTCGCTGGTGGGGTTGGACCTTTTAAAAATCGGAGGCCATTGGAGCATTTTTTTCTAAACATAAAAATAAGATCGAAATTTGATAATTATACCGCAAATGTTTCTTTTGAACGAAAAATCGAAATTTATTTTAAGTAGAAATAACGATTATTTCTAACCTTAGGGATGAGATATGAAAAGATGAATTGTGAAGAGTAATGATAAACGGAAAAAATAAATGTGTCCAGGGATATTTATCATTACTCTTAACAATTCATCCTTTCATACTACATCCCTAAGGTTAGAAATAATCGTTATTTCTCAATAAATTTCGATTTTTCGTTCGAAAGAGACATTTGCGGTATAATTTTTCAAATATCGATCTACAATCATAAGCCGCATTATATTGTATTATTATAAAAAGTGCCCAATGCGGGATTCGATCCTGGGTCGTATCGGTCGAAAACCAACGGTTTAGACCATCCTTCCACCGATCCCCTACTTTTAGAATAAATAGTTATACAGTAAACTCTCCTATAACGCGATTAATGTGTTCCTTGTTGTATGAAATCGCGTTATAGGAATTCGTGTTGTACGAAATAAAACTTGTATAACGCGAATGTTGTTAGGGTAAATTGTTTTATTTTATAACGCGTTATACGAAAATTCGCGTTGTATAAATAAATTTGTCCCAATTTTTTTTATCGCGTTGTAAAAACTCGCGTTATAGGAGAGTCTACTGTACTCTGTTATTATAAATCTTTTTATATATCGTTATTAAAAGAAAAAGTGATAAATATTATTTAGAATAAATATATTGACAATCCTATTTTTTCTAGAGATTTTCTTCTTTAGAGTATTCGTTAAAAAACATTATTACCGAATCCATTTCCCTCTATAATATGGCAGTGTATAGCTTAAAGAGCGATTTTGTCAAAAGAGGGCATTAATAGAGAAATAGCTTTAAACCTATTTAAAGATATACAGTAGAACCTCCTTTTAGCGGATACCTCTCTAAAAAGTACAGTTTTAATTTGCAAAATTACCATTTTTACTATTTAGAAACTCTCCTTTAAGAAGACACCTCTCTTTAAAGGACACTTTGGCTTTGCAATTAGGTGTTGTCTTTTACAGGGAGGTTCTACTGTACATGTAAAATATGTTTTATTAGATACTAGCGGATGTACCCGGCTTCGCCCAGGTTTTTCTCGAGGGAATGTTTGTAGTCTAGTAATAAGAAAATATACTACACCTAAAAACTATCAGAGAAAAGAGAAACCACGGAAGGTGAACAGAAAAATGCTTACAATGGATGTTATGTTTACGATATCAAGTTAAATAAAAACAAAGATAAAATTTGCATATGTTGGTCACTATAAATTTGTATATTTGTTAGGCGAAATTAGAAACATGATAAAACAATTGGGTATTTAAAAACAAATGTAGAAATAAAAGTTGAAGTATAATAAACAATGTTAAAGATTAGTTTTAATTATTAATCGAAATTGTGTGTGAATATGTGAGAAAGATGTAATATCGTTGTTGTTTTCTTGGCCGACTGTTTTACATATGGTGTTATCTTAAAATTGCTTGTTTTGAATATTTTTTAGATTGAGATTATTAGCTAGTATGTAAAAATATTAACTCTGTTGAAATTTAATTTTGTATTTATATATAAATAAAATTAACTCTGTTGATTTTTTTGTATTTAATCGATAACAGCGAAGTTACGCATGTTAATGTTAGGAAATATATTTTGATGTTAAGCAAAACCTGCTCCATCTCGTTTTACATAAATGTTGAAAATTTGGTTGAAATTGATGCATTGTAACGAAAGTTTTTAGTGATGTCCACTTATGAAATTTCCATTTTATTAATATAGATAGGAGTTGAAAAAAAGTGAATTTCTTAGAAAACTCCCCACTTGATTTAGTTCCATCCTGTCTGTGATAATTTCCTGAAGCATTTTTCGTAGCCCCAGGCGATAGTTTTCTGACATTTCCCTGCAATCGACTAACCTGTCACGTTAGATAGCTATTCCGAGTTAAGTTGGAAATACAATGTGTCAATATTGAAGAAGATCGTGACATGTAAGAATATATATATTTTTTTTTTATCACAAAAACAAATTATTTTTATTTTATAGATAGGTCTCTCGATGTCCCACCTGCCTTCCCCATTATTTAGAATGGTATTAGCGATCAGAATTCCTTGTGGATGTATCTCACTCTTTTGTTACGCTTACCGAAAAAAATGATATCAATAAATGGATTTTCAAAATAAATATATTAGTAACATATTGCCATTTCTAATAGTGAGCAGACTAAATACTCCCGTAGCTAACACTGTGTATGTGCGCTCCACAAGACAAGCGAGAGACAGACCCCATCATCCCGTAGATAAGACCGTGTATGTGCACCCACATGAAAACGGGGGAAAGACTACATGATCTCGTAGCTAACAGTGTGTATGTGCGCCCACAGAACAAGCGAGGAACAGACCCCATCATCCCGTAGCTAACAGTGTGTATGTGCACCCATAGGACAAGCGAGGAACAGACCACATGATCCCGTAGCTAACAGTGTGTATGTGCACCCATAGGACAAGCGAGGAACAGACCACATGATCCCGTAGCTAACAGTGTGTATGTGCACCCATAGGACAAGCGAGAAACAGACCACATGATCTCGTAGCTAACACTGTGTATGTGCACCCATAGGACAAGCGAGGAACAGACCACATGATCCCGTAGCTAACAGTGTGTATGTGCACCCATAGGACAAGCGAGAAACAGACCACATGATCCCGTAGCTAACAGTGTGTATGTGCACCCATAGGACAAGCGAGGAACAGACCACATGATCCCGTAGCTAACAGTGTGTATGTGCACCCATAGGACAAGCGAGGAACAGACCACATGATCCCGTAGCTAACAGTGTGTATGTGCACCCATAGGACAAGCGAGAAACAGACCACATGATCTCGTAGCTAACACTGTGTATGTGCGCCCACAGAACAAGCGAGGAACAGACCACATCATCCCGTAGATAAGACCGTGTATGTGCACCCATAGGACAAGCGAGTAACAAACCACATGATCCCGTAGCTAACAGTGTGTATGTGCACCCATAGGACAAGCGAGTAACAAACCACATAATCCCGTAGCTAACAGTGTGTATGTGCACCCATAGGACAAGCGAGGAACAAACCACATAATCCCGTAGCTAACAGTGTGTATGTGCACCCATAGGACAAGCGAGTAACAAACCACATTATCCCGTAGCTAACAGTGTGTATGTGCACCCATAGGACAAGCGAGTAATAAACCACATCATCCCGTAGCTAACAGTGTGTATGTGCACCCATAGGACAAGCGAGTAACAAACCACATAATCCCGTAGCTAACAGTGTGTATGTGCACCCATAGGACAAGCGAGGAACAAACCACATAATCCCGTAGCTAACAGTGTGTATGTGCACCCATAGGACAAGCGAGTAACAAACCACATAATCCCGTAGCTAACAGTGTGTATGTGCACCCATAGGACAAGCGAGGAACAGACCATATCATCCCGTAGCTAACAGTGTGTATGTGCACCCATAGGACAAGCGAGGAACAAACCACATAATCCCGTAGCTAACAGTGTGTATGTGCACCCATAGGACAAGCGAGTAATAAACCACATCATCCCGTAGCTAACAGTGTGTATGTGCACCCATAGGACAAGCGAGTAACAAACCACATAATCCCGTAGCTAACAGTGTGTATGTGCACCCATAGGACAAGCGAGGAACAGACCACATGATCCCGTAGCTAACTGTGTGTATGTGGACCCATAGGACAAGCGAGGAACAGACCACATGATCCCGTAGCTAACAGTGTGTATGTGCACCCATAGGACAAGCGAGGAACAGACCACATGATCCTGTAGCTAACAGTGTGTATGTGCACCCATAGGACAAGCGAGGAACAGACCACATGATCCCGTAGCTAACAGTGTGTATGTGCACCCACAGAACAAGCGAGGAACAGACCCCATCATCCCGTAGCTAACAGTGTGTATGTGCACCCATAGGACAAGCGAGGAACAGACCACATGATCCCGTAGCTAACAGTGTGTATGTGCACCCATAGGACAAGCGAGGAACAGACCACATGATCTCGTAGCTAACACTGTGTATGTGCGCCCACAGAACAAGCGAGGAACAGACCACATCATCCCGTAGATAAGACCGTGTATGTGCACCCATAGGACAAGCGAGTAACAAACCACATGATCCCGTAGCTAACAGTGTGTATGTGCACCCATAGGACAAGCGAGTAACAAACCACATCATCCCGTAGCTAACAGTGTGTATGTGCACCCATAGGACAAGCGAGGAACAGACCACATGATCCCGTAGCTAACAGTGTGTATGTGCACCCATAGGACAAGCGAGGAACAGACCACATGATCCCGTAGCTAACAGTGTGTATGTGCACCCATAGGACAAGCGAGAAACAGACCACATGATCTCGTAGCTAACACTGTGTATGTGCGCCCACAGAACAAGCGAGGAACAGACCACATCATCCCGTAGATAAGACCGTGTATGTGCACCCATAGGACAAGCGAGTAACAAACCACATGATCCCGTAGCTAACAGTGTGTATGTGCACCCATAGGACAAGCGAGTAACAAACCACATAATGCCGTAGCTAACAGTGTGTATGTGCACCCATAGGACAAGCGAGGAACAGACCACATGATCCTGTAGCTAACAGTGTGTATGTGCACCCATAGGACAAGCAAGGAACAAACCACATAATCCCGTAGCTAACAGTGTGTATGTGCACCCATAGGACAAGCGAGTAACAAACCACATAATCCCGTAGCTAACAGTGTGTATGTGCACCCATAGGACAAGCGAGTAACAAACCACATAATCCTGTAGCTAACAGTGTGTATGTGCACCCATAGGACAAGCGAGGAACAGACCATATCATCCCGTAGCTAACAGTGTGTATGTGCACCCATTGGACAAGCGAGGAACAAACCACATAATCCCGTAGCTAACAGTGTGTATATGCACCCATAGGACAAGCGAGTAATAAACCACATCATCCCGTAGCTAACAGTGTGTATGTGCACCCATAGGACAAGCGAGTAACAAACCACATAATCCCGTAGCTAACAGTGTGTATGTGCACCCATAGGACAAGCGAGGAACAGACCACATGATCCCGTAGCTAACTGTGTGTATGTGGACCCATAGGACAAGCGAGGAACAGACCACATGATCCCGTAGCTAACAGTGTGTATGTGCACCCATAGGACAAGCGAGGAACAGACCACATGATCCTGTAGCTAACAGTGTGTATGTGCACCCATAGGACAAGCGAGGAACAGACCACATGATCCCGTAGCTAACAGTGTGTATGTGCACCCACAGAACAAGCGAGGAACAGACCCCATCATCCCGTAGCTAACAGTGTGTATGTGCACCCATAGGACAAGCGAGGAACAGACCACATGATCCCGTAGCTAACAGTGTGTATGTGCACCCATAGGACAAGCGAGGAACAGACCACATGATCCCGTAGCTAACAGTGTGTATGTGCACCCATAGGACAAGCGAGGAACAGACCACATGATCTCGTAGCTAACACTGTGTATGTGCGCCCACAGAACAAGCGAGGAACAGACCACATCATCCCGTAGATAAGACCGTGTATGTGCACCCATAGGACAAGCGAGTAACAAACCACATGATCCCGTAGCTAACAGTGTGTATGTGCACCCATAGGACAAGCGAGTAACAAACCACATAATGCCGTAGCTAACAGTGTGTATGTGCACCCATAGGACAAGCGAGGAACAGACCACATGATCCTGTAGCTAACAGTGTGTATGTGCACCCATAGGACAAGCAAGGAACAAACCACATAATCCCGTAGCTAACAGTGTGTATGTGCACCCATAGGACAAGCGAGTAACAAACCACATAATCCCGTAGCTAACAGTGTGTATGTGCACCCATAGGACAAGCGAGTAACAAACCACATAATCCCGTAGCTAACAGTGTGTATGTGCACCCATAGGACAAGCGAGGAACAGACCATATCATCCCGTAGCTAACAGTGTGTATGTGCAGCCATAGGACAAGCGAGGAACAGACCACATAATCCCGTAGCTAACAGTGTGTATGTGCACCCATAGGACAAGCGAGGAACAAACCACATAATCCCGTAGCTAACAGTGTGTATGTGCACCCATAGGACAAGCGAGTAATAAACCACATCATCCCGTAGCTAACAGTGTGTATGTGCACCCATAGGACAAGCGAGTAACAAACCACATAATCCCGTAGCTAACAGTGTGTATGTGCACCCATAGGACAAGCGAGTAACAAACCACATAATCCCGTAGCTAACAGTGTGTACGAATATTTATCAGAGTTTTATTTTTCACAAACTTTAAAAGACTACCCATAGGACAAGCAGCGAACAGACCACATGACCCTGTAGTTAACAGTATGTATGTGCACCCACAGGACAAGCGAGTAATAAACCACATCATCCCATAGCTAATACGATGTATGTGCGTCCACATAAACCCGTAGCTAACACTGTGTATATACGCTCACATGACAAGCAGAGAATAACATCCCGTAGCTAGCAGTGTGTATATGTGCCCACAGGACAAGCAGGGAACACACCTCAGCACCCGACACTCACGACAGAAAACTCCACGACACGGATGATCCACGCCGTCAGCGCCACGTTGACCACCACCATGATGAGCAGAGCCCCCACCAGACAGTACAGACACTTGCGTCGCCAGCCGTACAGCCGCGGGTCGTCTTCGGCAGTCCTGGAGGATCCTCGGACTCGCGTCACTGCGCACACCTCAACTTACAACAAAGAATGAACAAAATACACTCATGGACAAAACTTAAGGAAGGTTTACCTTTTAGCATGTATATTGGAATTCAGAAAACAACTCTGAAATATATTTGATACACATTAAACTTTATTGAAGACACGAAATAACCAAGTGTGAACAAAATTGCCTTTGTCTCCTTCAAAAAAATAGATGAAAGGCAACATAGAAGAATTTCCACTTCCTAAAGTTTTTTCATCAGTATATATACCGTGGAGGCCTACAGGTAACTCTGAAATCTGGCTGACTAATGGGGCAATTGTACCCCTCCCTTTCCATTGGACAAGTCACCACTATTATACAGAAAAGCCGCTACGGTAACCGTGAACAGGGAACTCTGAAATGTGACTGACTAACGGGGCAATGGCACCCTCCCTTTCCTTTGGAAAAGACACCACCATTATACAGAAAAGCCGCTACGGTAACCGTGAACAGGGAACTCTGAAATGTGGCTGACTAACGGGGCAATGGTACCCCTCCCTTTCCATTGGACAAGTCACCACTATTATACAGAAAAGCCGCTACGGTAACCGTGAACAGGGAACTCTGAAATGTGACTGACTAACGGGGCAATGGCACCCTCCCTTTCCTTTGGAAAAGACACCACCATTATACAGAAAAGCCGCTACGGTAACCGTGAACAGGGAACTCTGAAATGTGGCTGACTAACGGGGCAATGGCACTCTCCCTTTCATTGGACAAGACACCACCATTATACAGAAAAGCCGCTACGGTTACTGTGAAGGCCTACAGGGAACTCTGTAATGTGGCTGACTAACAAGGCAATGGTACCTCCCTTTCCATGGTTGGACAAGACACCACCACACATCAGTATATATATTCTAACATTTTAAACCCCGTTTGTAAATTAACTCTCAAATGTGAAAATTTACTGGATCCTTGCGAGTGTAGTGAATTTCCAGATAGGAGAAGCCAAAGGAACAATTATCTAATCAACCAATGAATAAAAGAAGAACTTAATTGTGACGAGGCCTTTCTCTACTGTAAGATAATTGTTTAAAGGGATTCGTCCCGCCATCATTAACATTTCTGGATCTCTCCACAATTCCAATAAGCCTCGTCAGAGTTCGCTCACGTCTTTGGCATTTGCGAATTCCTTTGTTTCTACTCCTGATGTACGGAAGGAAGATGTGTCTGAATAACTAATGACCGGCTGAATTGTGGAGTCTGACGACTTACCATTAAAATGCAGTCATCTAAATACCTTCTGATCCTAGTAAAATAAGATAATTTTTGGATATACATACATAGGCGGATTGTTGGCCATTATAGGCTCAATCTCGAGTTTTCGGGAATTTCTGCCCTTCTCCAGGAGTATATAAAAACGTTTGAACGCCGTTAAGATGTGCTAATTATTATAACATTATAATAATCAATTAACATCTTAACGGCGTTGATACGTTTTTAAGTGATCCTGTAGAAAGGCAGAGATGCCTGAAAGCTCGAGATTACATTAATAAAGGAAACTCAACTCCAGACATTTGCTTCACATTCCAAAGCCTGGTTTAATGATAGCATGTGAAAAGATCTTCATCTCTTTGGCTCATGAAGGCAAAATTTAAAGAAGTGGAGAGTTCTCAATCTCGCCGGTTGTCTGTCTTTTTTTTTTTTTTAAGAAGACAGAAACAATTTTGTTCAAACTTGGTTATCTCGTGTCTTCACTAAACTTCACTGTGTATCAAATATATTTCAGAGTTATTGTCTGAATACAGATATACATGCTAAAAGGTAAACCTTACTTAAGTTTTGTCCATGAGTGTGGATAAAATTTAGTGATTTTTATACTTTTTTTCACTTTCATAATCATTTTAAATACGTGCCAGTAGTATCAGAAATTAATGTTCAAATTTAGAGCACATTATTGAGTGGAAAGTATAATTGAAAAGGAATTTAAAAATGAGAATATATTATGAATAATTAACAATTAGAGTAACTCCGCCTTTGCCGGTCACAAGCACGGATGAAAAAGGAGGAGAGGGAGCAGTAACAAGTTCGCTAAAAAACCTGAGCTCAGCTGGCCCGGCTGATAGTACCCTGTAAGGGCTCCTAATCCAGGAATACAGGATGAGTAGCGTTTGTACTCCATTTTAGGATCGGCTGCACATGGCGTCTGTTCCTCATGTCAGAGGCGGCCATTTCTTTTGGAGCTAAGTCAGCCAGCCACTGAGTAGTGCTCCCAGTCTTAATGACAAAGGCAGACGCATTCTACTTCACCCAATCATGATGGTTGTCAACTTTACAAGCTTGATACCGTAATATGATTGAGTGGAGATAGGAAAGAAGAAGGAGACAATTAGAGTTACACTCACACTACTTATTACTACGTACTACAGTACTTGAATATTTAATTCATACATATGTGGGTTATGCCTACTTTAATGTGCTCTATATGCCTTTTTATATGGCTAATTGTTAGAGTAAACTAAAGTAAGTAGGATTTTGTATATCTCTATAGAAAGTTAAAAAATAAAATGCATAGTTTTCTCAATAGAGTTGTGAATATGATAATTCAATAGAAAACTCAATAACCGATTTTAATTATCATCACCAAGCCACAAAAAATTCCCAATTTCTATTAAAATTTCACCACACAGAACGTATTTTCCATCTTATTTAACGCAATTCCCAAATCAAAAACATAAATTTCTCTAGAGAACAATTACTACGTCTCATTGCAAACTAAATGGAAAGTCGAAATTGAAGGAGAGTAAAATTCCTATTTAATTAAAACTGTCTTAAAGGAGGAGGGAAGAAGTGAACTATGAATTTCAAGACCAATATTTGAATAGGAACATCAAATAAATGGGCAGGAATTCATTTGGTGGCTGGAGACTCCTATTAAATAATGGAATGAAGGAAGGCAGCATTCAAATATTGGCTTCTCTTTTTCCCCCCCTCTCTAAAATTCAATATTTGCTGAGGGATGGTAAACAAAGAACCAAGAGTCAATATCCCTCTTCACCTTCTCAAATTTCAATCCCCATTTTCAACTCTAAATTGTCCGCCAAATGGACAATATAATAAATCTAACCTGCCCTAGGTTTATACAATGGTATCTTCTCTGTTTTTTTTTCTAAGTCTTTTACTCTCTTTAATGGTTTAGTTGGTAGCTATTGTTGCGTGTTAAACGGGTCATTGTTGGTTTTAATAGTTATCATTGTTCTATATTTAACTCTGGAAGATACATAAACCCCGCCCATCTAATATTTAGTAAACATATAAAGATGTAGGTATGATTGGGGCTTATTGTAACTATACAATAATTTTCATAAATATCCGAATTCAAAGTAAGAAGCAACGGGAAAGTTTTAGATAGAAAGATGAAAGATTTATAGTTGGTGAATAATTGTAAGAGAGAGAGGAATAAAATTACTCGAAAAAGTTGGTATTTCTATATATTTTTCTGTTATGTTCTTTCGATATCTTTATTTATATATATTTCTTAAAATCTCCATCAAAATATCCTCAAAAGTGCTGGATATAAAAACAAAATAGCTTAATACAACAGTGGTACAATATATTAAACTAGTGAAATATTTGGTAAAGAAAGAGATAGAGGGTTTATCATTGATTAACCAAGCCATCTTTAATATTTTTATATCACGTAATAAATTGTTATAATTGAAAATAAGCATTCACGCTCGAGAAAGAAAAGAAGAAGAACCTGCTGGTTGATAATATGGTTAGTATCCACTTCAGTGTTAAGTGAGCAACACTAAGTTGGTTTCTACTTTTTTTAAGTGCAATTTGAATGTTTGCAGTGATGGCTTCATCAGGTTGTGCTAACCTAAAGCTAAATTAACTAAGCAATAAAGTAAAACTAAGGATTAAATGGTACAACTGCCAATAATCAGCCATGTGGGGAAATAGGTTTTACCATCAAAGCTTTAGCCTTAGTGAAGACATTTTCAAATCATTTCAAATTTGATTTTTAAAAAGTGGGAGACACTTGTATGCTCCGTTTAAAAGCTTTCATAATTGCATTCAACAATTCTCCTTTACTAAATTCATATGAAATTGAATATACTTTTAGTAATCGTACATATACATATATTATATTGGGTTAATAGGAAAAAAATAAATAAATAATTTTTTCACTGTCCTCTCACGTGAACAACACTCTAAAATTCAGACAATTTTTCTGGATACATTCTGAGAGCGTGAAATGACGAACGCACCGTTCTCCTTTAAAAAAACGTGAAAAGGTTAGTTTAATGACTGGTTTCGAAGAATAGAGAAGTGCATTACCATTAATGAAAGCTATTTTGAAGATATTTGTAATAAATAAAGTCCTATTGCAAAACTTTCTCAATCCCAATTATATAAAAGTTAAGAATAAAAGACTATTCGTGAGTGAGAGAGAAGAACAAATTGATCTATTTCATTAATCAGACAATAGTGCAATTTGGTCAAATTCTATTGAATTTCCGATTAAGGCGATCATAGAGTTGTACGACTTCTTTAGGAGTCTTCATTATAGATTCCTGAGGGAATGGTTGGCCCGAGGGCTATTGCCTTTCGTCAGAGCAATTAGGAAGGTCTCCTGCGAGGCCGCCGCAATTAAAAGCAAGGCGCTAATTGGTGATTGGATTGTCAGAGCAATCAGGGAAACGAGTTAGAAAAAGCAATGTCTCGTTAGCAGAGCTTCGTAAATAAAATCGGATGATTTTTATCAAGCTAAACTATCGCTTAGACCTCTTAAAGAATCCATAAGGAAATTTTGTTCAAATTTGTGAACGGTTTTTTTTAGCATTATTTGCTGTGTAGATAATGGCTTTTTAATAGCCTAAGTGCATTTGCGGTACGCTTATAGATTTTAAAATTGAATTTCCTATTTTTTCCAAAGTTGAAATTAAGAATAAATATTTTTGTTTTTCAATCTTTCCCTTATATTGATAGATTTAGTGCTACTTTGTTGGTCGTTTGCTAAATTAACCCACATTTGAACTACATCAAAAGTTTAATATAGCAAGAGTTTAATATGAGTAAAGCGTGGTGTTTACATGGTATTGGGAAACTACAAGAAGGCTGAGCTGGAACCTAATAGTAATGTTCATTATCCTTTATGAAAGAAACAACAATTTTCAAATCTCAATATTTTTTATTCGGCAATCGTGTTCCTAATGATAATTCTTTAGCAAGACTAAGAAGTGGTCATATAAAAACCTTAAAATTTCAAAATGGATAAAAAAAAAAACTTCAATAACTGCTTGAAATGCAATAGTGCAGAAGCTTCTTCGGAACATATCTTATCATACTCAGAACATACCTGGCCATTTAAAATCGACAAAATTGAAAATTAAACAATGATTCCATGCTATAATAAATTTTTAGATAAAATGGGCTATATTTTGATACCAGATTATATACCGGAATATATATAAAATCATAATACTTTTGATATAAATATAAAAATTATTATTCCAGAATTGAATGTTATAAGGAATTGTTGTAAGGTTTAGGATTTTACAGAGTTTGTTGGAAGGCATGAGGCCGTTGATGGTGTTATTTGATTAAAAAAAAACTTTATTATCCATTTAAAAAGGGAACTAACACCTACCCATATATTCTCATGCCCAGCAATGGCCGCAGCCTTGCAGAAAATTGACATGGGCCCAGAGCAACAGCTCAACACCCAAGATAGTGGACATTGCGACTGCTGTGATAGAAATGCACGGGGACATCTGAGGCTCTTCATTGAACACAACAACAACAACAACAGAAAATTGACATGGACCCAGAGCAGCAGCTTTATACACCCAAGATAGTGGCAATTGCGACTGCTGTGATAGAGATGCATGGGGACATCTGAGGCTCTTCATTGGACACGAAAACAACAACAGAAAATTGATATGGAACCAGAGCAGCAGCTTTACAAACCCAAGATAGTGGACATTGCGACTGCTGTGATAGAGATATAGAGATGCACGGGGACATCTGAGGCTCTTCATTGGACACGACAACAACAAAATTGACATGGAACCAGAACAACAGCTTTACACACCCAAGATAGAGAACGACTACTGTGATAGAGATGCACGGGGACATCTGAGGCTCTTCATTGGACACAACAACAACAAAATAAAATTGACATGGACCCAGAGCAATAGCTTTACACACTCAAGATAGTGGACATTGCGACTGCTGTTATAGAGATGCACGGGGACATCTGAAGCTCTTCATTGGACACGACAACAACAACAAAAAGGGAAAGTAAACAGTGCTAGAAGGTAAACAAAGAATGTTCGATGATGCTAAGTCCAGAATGACGCTAGTCGTATCATTCAGTTCCCAACAGGAATCACTATGTTCAGACAATAATATGATTGATAAAATATGCTAGCACACTATTTCACTCCCCATTTTACATAAAATATTCAATAAATGAATTAGGATATTATCCGGATAAATGGGTATGTACGATCATAAACATAATTCCTAAATCCATCAAGACAAATAACAAAAGTTTATCGGCCAATATATCATTTAACCATGATGCAATAGCGTTCAATGTATTATTGGAAATGTTAACTATTTATATTGCCCACGTGTGTTTATTTTATAATAAAAACAATTTTCTATTGCTATTACTGTAATAATACTGATAATGGGAAGGTCATATGGTAGATTCTTTTATTATTATCCCATTGTATAATTATACAAGGTCATTGAGACTAAATTCACAGATCAAATTCACAATCTTGGTAGGATTGGAATATAGGTCCTGTCTTGAGGTTCCCATGCATTCCAAGAGGTGGTCTGGTGAGGTCTCTTTGGTCCTGTAGATGGTGCATTGTGGAAAGGTCTTTACACCATCCTGGAAGAGGATGGTCTTGTATGACCAGTATATGGTAGATTAAACTGACGAGACTGCTATGAGGATCCACCAACTGATGAACCAGGGTTTCTCATTAATTTTATCATTGCAGTAAATGCAGTAGAAAATTGTTTTATTTAAAAAGAGAGAAACAGTCATACTGTATAATTTACATCTCCAATATATGGTTGACTTCAAAGCTTTCTAATATAATCGAACACATAAAACAGAATTAATAAATATTATAGAAGGAATACTTTCTTGAGTCCAAAAGGCAATTGACGGAATCTAAAGTGTCGAACAACTTGAATTGGTGCCTTGAACATCAGTTCTGTATTCAGTGATGAGTCAAGATTTAGGTTAACTCACTTGATAAGTTTTATCTAGAAAGAACTTGTTATCTACTTACACATTCAACAAAATTCAGGGGGTCGGTGTAAAAGTAGTCTAAACCGCTGGTTTTCAACCGCTACGACCCGGGATCGAATCCCGCATTGGGCACTTTTTTCTAATTAAAAAAAATGCTCAAATGGCCCTAGATTCTTGTAAAAGTCTAACCTCACCAGTGAGTGCAAGTAACTGAACGTGGTTCTTGCACATTTGTAAGTGCAAAGTCGAGATGCTTTTCACATGTGTAGATATGTGGTGCATCTACAGTAAAAGTAGTCGCCTACTTCTACCCACAATGATCATAATGGCCTATACCATGTGCACTAGAGATAATAATGAAAAAACTTAATTCAAAGACGGTTTTAGGGAAGAGTGTTTCATCATATTGGCTGACTTCTTTTCGAACAAGCCAACGCCTATTTTCTGTTCGAAGGAGGTACAATGCTTAAAGATACCGCAAAGACATTCTCGAACCCTATATGAGATCCTTCAGGGGTGTTCATGTTCCACAGTTCATTTTAAGGATGCTAATATTCGTCCACATAGGACAGCAGTATTCAGAGATTTCCTCGAGAGTGAAGATATACATACGAGTAAAATGTAAAATGATTTGTCCAGCCGTTCTTAAGTTCAATAGAACATGGGATAAGTTAGAAAGATACTTTGGATTACGTCTATCTTTATCCCTCCATAACATTCTCGATTTCTTTAATGTCTGTTCCTTTAGAGGTGTGGAACATGAATTGATTGAAATCTCCTGGACATTGATTAAACAAATTCTTGAATAATCAAAAAACGATATTTGGCCAATTCTGGAATGATTAAAAATCAACGATTAGTTTATATTTATTCCGATAGATGGCAACAGTAACTTTCAGTTGTACAATCAGTAAATGCCTTTTTTCTTAATTTATCTACCTGATCCAAGTACAAATTCACTTTTGTACTATTTTTCACATTAATTAAACCATTTTAAAAAAGGTTTCGGGAGATGTATTTCTTTTTATTTCAAATACCATCTGAAGCTTTCAGGCATCTCTGTCCTTCTAAGAATCCTGATGTAACACAGGTGTATATGTTCTCTTGTGGAAGGGCAGAGATACCCGAAAGCTTGATATGACAATTTTGACAATTAAAACAGCTTTATTGATATCTCGTCAATATCTACACTCAAGGAGAGTTATAATAGTAAAATTAATTAGATTTAAAATAAAGAGAAAATATTTACAACAGACGGAGCCTTCTTCAAAGGGACGTCTGAATCTTATCAGGAGTTTAAAGCCTTTATGAGTTTTAACAGACTCCTGCCAGTCGTGGAGTCCCCAATATGATCGATGACAGACTTGAGGAAATTAGCAAGAATAGTCTTGTTTTCAGGCGAGAGTCGCCCTATAAGATCATCCCTATCAAAGACGTAATAGATAGCAAGTATGATATCCTACCTGGTTGTATTGCCCTCATACAGGGGGCTTAGGAGAGTTGTATCGTTCAGTTGGTGGAATATTTGGGATAGCTGAGATGGTATTTGAAATAAAAATAAACTCATCTCCAGAAACCTTTTTTAATTGTTTATGTTGTAGAACATATTGCCTCAATACTCCTCATCATGTAAAACCTCTTTATCAACATGAAAGCTCGTTGTATAATATCTTCACCTGATAGAGATTACCATGTTTCCTATTGACCTATATGTCTTGATGACATGCTGCCTAAATTTTGTGTACTTTGTGAAATAATATAAATATTCTGTTTATTCCTTTTTAAACGATAGGGCATTTTTATCCATAGATTAAACTATTTTTTGCACCAAATATTACAGAACGTTCTGTAAAAAAAACATTTGCGGTAAAACTTGCCAAACGTTGTTTTATAATCATAAGCAGCATTATATTGTATTATAAAAAAACTTATATTTATATATAAATAACGATTAAATAGCGTCCATTATTCAGATATTCATTCAAAAGTTCTGACAGAAAAGAGTTTTGGTTACTTGAAAATGATCTAAAGTCTCTAATTATTCTTTTCATTTGTGTACCATAGGGCATTTTTATCCATAGAGCAAACTATTTTTGTACCAAATATTACAGAACGTTCTGTAACAAGAAACATTTGCGGTAAAACTTGTTAAACGTTGTTTTATAACCATAAGCAGCATTATATTGTATTATAAAAAACTTATATTTATATATAAATAACCATTCTATAGCGTCCATTATTCAGATATTCATACAAAGTTTTTGACAGAAAATAGTTTTGGCTATTAGAAAATGATCTGAAGTCTCTAATTACTCTTTTCATTTGTGTACCATAGGGCATTTTTTATCCAGAGAGCGAAATATTTTTTGCGCCCAATATTACAGAACGTTCTGTAAAAAGAAACATTTTTGATAAAACTTGTCAAACGTTGTTTTATAATCATAAACCGCAATATATAGTATTATAAAAAAACATATATTTATATATAAATAACCATTCTATAGCGTCCATTTTTCAGATATTAATTCAAAAGTTTTGACAGAAAATAGTTTTGGTTACTTGAAAATGATCTAAAGTCTCTAATTACCCTTTTCATTTGTGTGCCATCAAGAATTCCATTAATAGCACTTCGTTTGATGGGAAGAAAGAAAGAAATTCGCTATCTTTCAAATGAGAATTTAAAAGCCAATTTAATTGACCATCCCATGTATATGTAGAGGGAGGAAGAATTCAGTAGCGGACATGTTAGTTGGTCTGAAGCTCTCCCATGGGAAAGATCAATTCACTACTTAATGGGATTCCCATGTCTGGCCTCCAAATAGAATTCTTTAAAATTGCATTAAGGAGTTAGTCTGATAACCAAGCTATAATCGTTTGGTGTAAATCTGTTGATACACAATGGTTTTGTTTGCTTTTTTTATCGTCTGTTTATGTTTGTTTCTTTCATAGTTCAACAGAATGTAGGTGAAATCTGTTTATTTTATGGGTATCTTTTGCTTTTATTTATATACATTATTTTCAGTCATATATTAAAATGTTTTATATATTTTTCTCTATTTTATGTTAAATTTAGAATAAATTCTAGTTTTAAATATAAATATTTGATTCAGCCCTGGATAAAGAAAACAATGTCGTTTTTCTTTTGTTTATTACTCCAAATTTAATGGTTAATAGGTTTGACGATTTTTATGCATGCATCTATGATAATTTGAACTTATTTTATAATATTTATAATATATGTTTAAATATATTATTTTAAATATATATTTTTATACTTGAAATAAAGGCATATTTTGGATCAATATCAGAAACCTTCCCAGTAGTATAGTAAATAACTTCCTAAAGTTTAAAGGCGATTGGATAATCTTACCTTTTTAAAAACATTCATCGTGTAAACAAGCTAACATGCATCGTGTAAACAAGCTAACATTCATCGTGTAAACAAGCTAACATTCATCATGTAAACAAGCTGACATTCATCGTGTAAACAAACAACGTGTAAAATTATTAACCAATCAAATTCATTTATCATCGCGACCAGTGCTTCGCCAAGCGGTAAAAAACTGGAACTAACGCTTTTTGGTTTTCCATTTTTAAAAAAGCACATTAACCTTTTCAGTTTTTGAATAGCCTATATGTTAAACGAAAACTTTAGCTACCTACATGCGAAATTTCATAATGATTGATTCTGTAGATTTTGCGAAACGCGATAACAAACATCGATTTTGGATATTATTTTATAGATATGAAGGAAAGGAAGGATATAAAATATATTTTTCGAACAAACATAACCACTCTCTCTACTGAATATATTTTTAAATATATATATATAAATAAAAATATCTAGAGATATACTACATGATCTCAGCCAAAAGGCCGAGAAACGATATTTTATATATAGATATGACATGGCTTCGTGTGTTTTCTGCTCGAGTGAATGTTTCGCTGGTAGAATTTTGGTTCTGCCTACTAAAATTTTTATCTGGCTCCGCCCGTGGACTGCTTTAGTGAATATTCCCCTAAAGATTTTTGTTTGTGTCAATCAAGCATAATACAGCAATATTGTCATTATCATTTCTGACTAAAAAAATAGTGTTGCTCAGTACTTGGTTAATTATAATTTTTCTTGGTTAAAGTGCGACAAAAAAACTCTTCCAGATTTAACTCTCTGTCCTGTTCAAATAAAAGCGACAATATATATGTTCCCGGCTTCGCCCGATTTTTACCCGAGTAAAAGTTTGTCTAAAAAACATTTGTTAGAACGATTCTTGCAAACATCCAATCCCTACTGAATCTATACTTGTCTATACTCTCGATAATTTGAAAATTTTCCCGGTCCCTTGAAAAATACTCGATAAGTTGAAAAAAATCAGCATTAATTGTTAATTGGTCCAATCGGTAATTTGAAGTTGAAGGAATAGTATATTGCCACAAACGAACCTTTGTAAATAACTGTATTTAGCGAATGTACCCGGCTCCGCCCGGTTTTTATCCGAGTAAAAGTTTGCCTAACGAACATTTGTTAAAACGATTCTAGAAAACATCCAATTCACCTATATATTTATTTATAAACATATATAAATATAAATATTGTTATATGCATTTAAATATATTTTTGAAACACATCATTTTTTGAAAACATTTATTATATTTTAAAAAAGATATTGTCACTTAGGTGAATCTGATAATTAATTATTTCTTTTTTTCTCACTGAATTATATATATTAATTTAAAAATCCATTTTAGTTATCATCATCACATACAATGTAAATTTTTTATATGAACAAACGATAATAAACAACAACAACAATGTAATTTGCATCTTCATTATTATAAAACAACAACAAATAAATTAACAATGTAAAATATATTTTATCATTACATTTTAACATTTAACACAAAAACGTTACAATATTTTCTTTAAATATATATTAATATTAAAATTCAAGTTTTATTACGTAATTGGAATATTATATTACTAAATTCTCAAATTAAATTTATTATACTTGGAACACCTTTTAAGCAGTGTTACAATTTATAAATATAATTTGACCAGATACCGCGAGAGGCGCTGCTTGCGAGTGAAAGTAGAATATTTGCAAATAAAATTGCAAAGAATATTTATTTCAAATCAAATTCAAACCAGAAACCTTCCCAGTAGTATAGTAAATAACCCGATTTGTACCTTCTGCAATTCAAAACTAAAAAATGAAATCACTCACTATATTTTTGATTGCTCTGCTCTGAAAGAAGAACCCTTATGCTCAAAACTGGGCAACTCTGTGCTTCACTTCCATCAATAATTGACAATATGACCCAGAATAAGTATATTGCTACGGCGTTTTATGGTTTCCACAAGTCCATATCTCAGAAGAAGGCCAAGTGACACTTACTCCTCACTTTCTTACTGCTACTCTTTTTGTGTTGTTTTTCTTGCTTCCCTCTTTCTCTTTCTTATTTTTTTTCTTCTGTCTATATCGTTATTTCCTTTGTCTCACTGCTTTGTTCTTATGCATACCTCTGGTGAATCCTGTATAGGGTCAGTGACCCTAAATAAAGGCTTTTTGTTGTTGTTGTTGTATAGTAAATAACTTCCTAAAGTTTCACGGCGATTGGATAATCTTACCTTTTAAAAACATTAATCGTGTAAACAAACTAACATTCAACGTGTAAACAAACCACGTGTAAATTATTAACCAATCAAATTCATTTATCGTCGCGACCAGTGCTGCGCCCAAGCGCTAAAAGGCTGGAACTAACGCTTTTTGGTTTTATATTTTTAAAAAAAGCACATTAACCTTTTTAGTTTTTTGAATAGCCTATATGTTGAACGAAATCTTCAGCTACCTACATGCGAAATTTCATAATGATATTTTCTGTAGATTTTGCGCAACGCGATAACAAACATCGATTTTGGATTTCATTTTTATAGATATAAGGTAAAATTGTAAAATGCAAATAGTTTATTTTTTAAAAACATATATTTTATACTCATCATTGACTATTATTTTATTTTTGACCATAGATTTAGAACATAACACTTTGAATATTGTTGTAAATATGTATGGTTAACCTACCTATTGTTTTTTTTCTTAATTCACAAATATAGGATACATTTTGTAAATTCTATATTACACTGTTAAAAATAATTTTACGTGCAATTTGCTTCAATTAATTCAAAATAAAAACTACTTAATGGGTAAATAATTATCTTTCCTATTTTCATGACTGCACCTTCCATTCTCTATCTTTTTCAACAACAAAACAAAATATTCATAACATATATACACGTAAATTCTTCTGTTATATATACACTCATGAACAAAACTTAAGAAATTTGTACTTTTTAACATGTATATCGGGATTCAAACAATAAATCTGAAAGATATTTGACATACAGTGACCTTTATTGAAGATACACGAGATAACCAAGTGTGAACGAAATTACCTCTGTCTCCTTAAAAAAAAACAGACGACCGGTGATATCAAAATATGAAACTTTCTTATATTTTGTCCATATGTGTAAATAAAAAGAATAAAATATTAGTTGTTTCTTATAGTCGCGTTTATAACATTTACTTGAGTTTTGTTATATTGTCAAGAAGCTCCATTCATATGGGACACCTGTCAATCATCCCTTGACCCCGGGGGAGTCCACAGGTGTGAGGGGTTCTCGGAAGCTGATATGCAAATAAGGAAAACGGGACGGTGGCTGACCACTCTCATTATTATTATATTTACCTTGGGATAAGTTGTGATATAATCTGACTCTCTCTTCCTATAAATACCTCTTGTATATAATTTTATTGGAGAACTAAAAGGTAAATATCTTTTATAATAAACTAGACGAATGACCCGGGCAACGCCCGGGTTTACCCGATTAAATGTTTTATTCAAACACTATTCGTTACAATTATAAATTGGCGCCGTGGATGTCACTCTTGTGAAACGTCCCGCTCCAAACTTTACAGTCAGATTAGTTACGATATAAATCTTCAAATCGAGCGAGCGTCTATAAATATTTCGATTTAGATCAAGTATTCTAATTATTAAGCGAACACTATTATTAATAAAATTTTGAGAAGATTTCGATTTTAAACGTATTTATAACCTTGATAGAGGGCGCTGTTCGTGAGCTAAGTAGAATAATTTGAATATATAGTTTTAATATTTAATTTATTTATAATTTAAAATAGCCTATCGTTTTCCTCGTATTTTTTTACCTATGTATGGAAATTTTGGTTTGAATTAGTGAACTACTGCGAATTTGTATACCGGACATACAAACCAACAAACAAACAAACAAACATACAAACATTCATTTTTATATATATATAGAAGATATAATATAAATGAGTTTTAAAAATTGTTTTAAAAAAATGCATCGGCCGGGAATCGAACCCGGGCCGCCCGCGTGGCAGGCGAGCATTCTACTACTGAGCCACCGATGCGTATACAAAATGGCCATATTTGGGTGTTCATTCCATTCCGGATTACTCCGCGTAAAAAAAAAAGTTCTTCAAATGAAAAAAAGAAATAGCCAAAAATACTAAGCAAATTGTATCCAAAAATTGTCCTCAGGTTTATAAAAAGCGACATGCAAAATTTGGTACCAATTGGTTCAGTAGTTTTTGAGTTTATCGCGAAACAGACAAACAGACAGACAGACAGAAATTGACTTTTATATATATAGAGATTAGTGTTTAGGTATTTGATTTAATTCATATAGTTGATATAATAGTATATATTTATATTATATTTTTAATAAATTAGTTTTAAAAATTGTAAAAAAAAAAAATGCATCGGCCGGGAATCGAACCCGGGCCGCCCGCGTGGTAGGCGAGCATTCTACCACTAAGCCACCGATGCTTTAAAAAAAAGGCCATATTTAGGTATTCATTCCATTCCGGATTAGTCCGCGTAAAAAAATAGTTCTTCAAATTAAAAAAAGAAATAGCCAAAAATAATAAGAAAAATGTAGCCAAAAATTTTCCTCAGGTTTATAAAACGCGACATGCAAAATTTGGAACCAATTGGTTCAGTAGTTTTTGAGTTTATCGCGAAACAGACAGACAGACAGGAATTGACTTTTATATATATAGAGATTAATTGTTCCAAAACTTGCCCTTGCTTTATTTATCTCCGCGACAATATAACGGCGCTGCGCTGTTGCTAGGTAAAGAAAACTGTAGCTTATATTGCTGGTCTCTTGTCGGGGAAATATAGGGAGGTCTCTGGATTAACTCCCTTGCTTTCTAAGCCTAATCGAGCGTAGAGCGCTTACAAGCCATTATGTGGTTAGGTACAGTTGTGTGGGTAAGTTTAGGATAGGTTAGTGTAACATGTTAGGTTAATAAATAAGTATGGTTGTTACTAAACTTCTCTGATATTAGAGTATGTTTTTTAAAACCTGTATAATTTAAAACACCTCAACACAAAAAAGCCAAGCTGGGGTCCACTCCAACCCGACCACACACCAGAGCATATCACGGGATAACTATTGAGATATTATATGATATATTTCCGGTAGATCTATTTTCCTATTGATGCTGTTTGTTTGTGTTGATATGATGGATTCCAGTACCAATCTGTGCTGCTTATTGTTTATGTGTTGATATAGGACTTTGGGATGATCTAAGTTAAAGTTATGGCCAGTGTTTGGAATATGTTGGTATATAAGTGACTTCGGGTCTCTATTGTTTATGTTTCGTTTGTGTTCGGTGATTCTGATATACGCGGTTCTGCCAGTCTCCCCCACATAGGAGGCTGGGCAATCCTGGCAAGAAACCGCGTATACTGCTCCGGTGGAGTGGATGGGATTGCTGGGTGTGTCTGCTTTGGTGATAGGATTCCTGAGAAGGGCAGCAAGATTGGGGGGGCTGTTAAAATAAACTTGGATGCCATATGGGCGAAGGATTCTGGAAATGGTAACAGAGAACGAGGAATATGGAAGATAGCAAACGGCTCTATAAGTCGTGGAGGTCCTCGGAGCAGTGGGATCAAACGTGTGTTTATCTATGAATTTTCCCTGGTATCCTGCAGTGGTTAGAAGGGTGGTCATTCTGTTTTTTTTTTCTATGGCTTTGAATATAGGTAATGAGCAATGCGTATGTATTCTTTTGGTTAAGGTCCTGACTGTATTTATTTTATAGGCTATGGGCTATTGGGGGAGAAATGGGTGTATAGGGGTGGGATATTCTTTTTGTGATAAACTGCTGTGTGTAATCTGTGTGGAGTGCGAATAATGAGGATGTCCAGAAAAGGTAATACTAGGTTTGTTTCTGTTTCATATGTAAATTTGATGTCTGCGTGAAAGGAATGTAGAGTGTTAAGAATAGGTTGGAGCTTATTCGGTTTGAGTATACAGAAGATGTCGTCCACATACCTCCTCCAATAATGGATGTCGGAAGAATGCGTCTGATTGATCCACTGGTCCAAGGACCCCATCACGACTTCAGCAACTATGGATGAAAGAGGGCTGCCCATTGGGGTGCCTCTGATCTGCTTATAATGCTGGTGGTTAAATGTAAAGGTACTAATGGAAAGACATAAGGACGTTAGCTGGGTTATCAGGGTTATTGTTTGATCTTGAATACCTGCTGACTTGAGAAAGGACTGTAATTTGTTTAAAATGAGGGCGTGTGGAAGGGAGAGGTATAGCGCTGTGACATCAAATGAAACCATAGTGTGATGTGCGGGTGGCTGCATTTGTGTGATCTCTTGAATAAAACTGGGTGGGTGCGTGATGTTATCATACTAGCCACGCCTGTTGAAGAACCGAAAGGTTCGAAAGCTAGCACAAGTATAAATAAAGAAGCTCCTTCGTAAAACTTGTGATTCGTTATACAATTAGAGTATATGTTGAAAAAGCTTTAATATTAATTTATAAATTACAGTAAGGTGTTCTTTAGTAGCAATACACATAGGGCACTCTAGCAATAGTTAGGCCTAAAACTATCCCAAGATTCAGATGAAGTTAAATGAGTTAAGAATTAACTTATTCAAAACTTTAGGAGTTTAGATCTCATCGCGCGTATATATAGTAATTTAAACCAACAACCCCATATTGTATAATACTTATAACAAGATTTTCGTATTGTATAATAAACACTTCTGTAAATAATTATACACATGATTGACATGTGTCATTACATCATCATATGTAATGTAATTTGTACAGATAAATAAATAAAACTCTGTAATAGATTAAGAGCTGAGCTGAAGCAAGAGATTGAGATAGGAGTCCAACGAGGCCTAGAAGATGTGAGGGCGTTGCCAGTATACAATGACACTCTTCCGATCCACGCCCTTGTTGCATCCGCTGAAATTCAATACTTCATATCGGCAAAGATATATAAGACCTCCACCCTAACCGAAAATATAGTCACTTCACCATCAGCGGAAGCCCTCGTCGGTTGTACCAAGGTCCACATGATCGACCATATAGAACAGTAAGAACTCTCCTATCTCCATCTTTCGCTCATAGCTCGATTTTTATCTGTTCATGGAACTTTCATAGTACAACTGTGTCTCTTCGTTTTTTGGGTGTAAATTCCCTAGTCTTCCACCATGCCTCGACCACGACTGCCTGTACTCTGTGAGAACTGTTAAAGGTCTTCCAAAGTGCAGAGAGGTACTGGAAAACTCTCCACATCCTGACTGTTCCTCTCGGTTAACACATTATAGCGAGAGTCGACAGAATCTCACACCATAGATTAAGTCGAATGGATTCCACAAAAACAGGATTCGACATATATTATATAATAAAAAGGCATATATTGGATTGAATAAGGACGCCGAGTTTGTTTATACAAATTTTTAATGCCTTGATAAAGGTTGGCGTTCAGCCAACCGAAAATATGGCAAATAAATATTTTATGCCATCCAATATATCCCTTTTTATTATCGAATATAGGTTTATATATATATATTAGATAATAAAAAGGCATATATTGGATTGTATAAAAGATTCATTTGCCAAAATTTCGGTTGGCTGAACGCCAACCTTTATCGAGGCATTACATTTTTGTATAAATTTCTGTATAAAAATATTTTTTATAATATATTTATATATACCAATATTTTAAATGAAGATTTATATATATTTTTTCATGAATAATATTTTATAAGGCTTACAAATATATAAAATTTCGGAAAGAGAGAATTTATATAAATAAAATAGAAAGTCATTTTTTTCAGGTATATAAAAATGCTAAAATGTGCAACACCCAAAGTGAATATTTATCTGTAAAATAATAAAATAACAACTCGTTTTGACATTTTTTGTAGCAGCCATTTTGTCTCGTGTGATGACAGAGCCTCATAAAATTGTTAATTTACCGACAACATCCCTCCTGATACCTTTCTTCTACCGGAAAAGAGAGAACGAAAAAAAAAAACAGAAGAAGAAAAAAACGCAGACGATATTTTTTATTTTTTTTCCACAAAGCTATTTTTCTTGATCGTTTAATAAATGTTTCTCAAGTTTTGGGGGGTGGAAGAAACATATATTCGAATAAAAATTCTTTGTGTTGTTTTTTCGAAATTTAAAACTCAATTTGATCGTATGTCTAAAAAAGAAAAATGTGTTGGCATTTATTGCTACCTTTATAGTTTCTATCGTCAAATGACAAATTTTCTTTTTCTTTAAGTTTCTTAGATAACATTTTATCATAAAATTTAAGATATTGAGAAGTTGGTTTATTTTAAAAGTATTTTTCACTTTATTTCTATAAACAATTTGTGTTACAAAATATTTGTATCTCATGTATATTTTATGAAAACAATTTAGTTTTATTTGATTTTCTTTTTTTTTTCGTTTTTACTTGACATTATTGTGATAGATTAAGTTTTATTTATACCTCTAAAACATATAATTGTGTAGATAATGTATTATATATTTTCCTTAATCATGTTAAATTAATTTAGTAATGAAAAGATTGTTTTAAAAAAGGGAAACTACATAGAGAGCAATAGAAATATTATTTAAAATTATTAAATAAGGCGATTTATAAATGTATAAAAATCCAAAATCACTTTATTAAGTACCGCTCAACAAGAGCAACCTAGTTTATGATAATTGCAACAATGAATAATATATGAAGGTTATTCACATATTAAACAAAATGTTAACGCGGGATTCAATCTCGGTTCATGACTGTCGGGAATCGAGGGTGTTACCCACTCATCTCCTAATTAAAATTTTCCGGTTCCAAAAATCACTTTATTAGGTACCGCTCAAAAAGAGCAACCTAGTTTATGATATTTATAACAATGAATAATAAGTGAAGGTTATTCACATATTAAACAAAATGTTAACGTGGGATTCAATCCCGGTTTAAGGCTGTCGGGAATCGAGGGTGTTATCCACTCGTCCACCGACTTTTTACTAATATATTAAAAATTTGTTTTAATCTTCAACCTTCTCAAGAACAATATACCCAAGGACCTGAAAACCCAACGACATCAATATAAATTATAATTGTAAATGAACAAACCCTGTACATCCCCCACAGTATAATATGATGATCTAGGTTGCTCTTTTTAAACGGCACCTAATAAAGAGTTATTTGGAACTTTGAACTTTACTCTTCAGAAATAAAACGGTGGAAGTTATTTAAAAATAAATATTTTGTAAACAAATATTCACACAATTTATCCGTAATTAACGTTAGGTGTGAAAATCAAAAATCGAGATATCATTTGACCAGCAGCACGTATCATCCACAATGCACGTATATATTTTAAAATTGTTTATAACACACAAAGAATGGAATATATATTTTCTTCCCTTTCAATATCATTAATATTTAAATATGTAAAAATTAATTTGTATATAAAAATAGTATATATCATCAATTTATTATCGTGATACTCCTGTTGAAGGACTGACAAGTCCGAAAGCTTGAAAAAAAAATGAACAAGAAACTTAACCCTGGAAGCTTTATTTACTTTATAAAATCAAAAATGTTAAAAGATATTTTAAATTATGCTATAATTATATATCTACAAACTAGCAATTACGAGTCAGTGAAACAGAGTATATATATGTTATAATAGAAAAAATATATATATTTCTATTTGATTTTGATAATTAGTCATATAGAACCAATACTTGATGCTGATTATTTTGAGAATAGAGATATTTGTTGAGCAGTCGTGTCAATGATTAAATAAAATCAGTTATCAAAATAGATTTAATTGAACTTATGGAATATTTGAAAAACATGGTTTGATAAAAGTACTGCCTGGCTTAAGGCGAGTAGAATAAAGAAAACAAAAAATTATTTACATAATGTACAAAAGTTTTGAGCCGGCCATTGGGATAAAACAACAACGAGTTTTTATAGGGGAAGAGTGACCTCTGGCGGTCGATTTAGCAGAATATTTGATTCTATGATATATAATTTTAAATAAAATAATATTTTAATATAACATATATATGTTGTAATACGTGGATCCGACATCCTAGCAGTGAGCTAGTCATCCAATATGCAGTCATGGGGCCAGAGTGGAAGCGCACTAGCGTGAAGATAAATGAAGACCACACCATAGGAACATGGTTATCTCGGTTTAGAGGGAGCAGTACCCAGGGAAGTGAGGTGGACTATGGGAGTTCTAGGATCTCTGGTTAATCTGGAAACATGGCGACCTGGCTGCTCTCTATACTGTGCTCCTCGCTGTGAGCTCAGAAAGAACACAGCTTATATGCTAATGGTAACGTAAGAGGGGCGGATCTTTACTTATAAATCACAATGCAGCCTTATGTTATATTATACTCTCATGGACAAAACCTAAGATACCTTTTAGCTTGTATATCAGGATTCAGACTATAACTCTGAAAGATACACTCATGGACAAAACTTAAAGAAGTTGTACCTTCTAGCTTGTATATCAGGATTCAGACAATAACTCTGAAAGGTATTTGATACACAGTGACCTTTATTGAAGACACACAAGATAACTAAGTGTGAATAAAATTGTCTCTGTCTTCTTAAAAAAAACAGGCGAAATCAAAGACTTTTACACTACCCTAAGTTTTGTTTCCATGAGTGTACTTTAAAAATATCATTTACATTATTTTAATCAGCATTTTTTGAAGGATAGCATATTTTCATAACCTATATAAAATTGTATTTATATTGATTTGTGTTTTATTGAAAAAGAATTTATTTTTCATATATACTTTAAGTAAATATAAATTTTAAAAGCATGTATCAGAATACACTTAGAAAATGTAAAAATTATTAAAATACCTGTTTATTTTCTCACATATTAAAACTTGATTAAAAAGGCATATATTGGATCAAAATATCATTTATTTTACCAATATTTCAGTTGGCTGAACGCCAACCTTTATGTTATATGTTATAACATATATAATGTTATAATACATTGATAAAGGTTTGCATTCAGTCAACTGAAATATAGGTAAAATAAATGATATTTTGATTCAATATATGCTTTTTAATTAAAGATTCATTTATGGATTGCTCTATTTTCAAAAATATTAAAACTTGATATGGAAGAAAATGCTCTATTGGGGCAGGCGAGTAAATAAAAGGGTTAAATATTTTAGAAAATACAGGCGGGAAACGCGAGTCAAAACGAGGATTGCGCAAAAACAAAATAAAACGACTTCACAGTTAGAAAGCCAAGCGAAAGTTTAAAAAAAAAAAAAGAATGACGTCATTTTGAAAGAAAGATTGGATTTAAGCTATTGGCAGTTGTCGAAAACATGTCACCGTTTTTTTATATATATATAATCCACTTTCACAGATGCTATAATACAATTAGATACCATAAACAGACGACAGCCCTTTTTTTATTTAAAGAAATATATAATTTGACTAATTCAAAAGGAATTTAAATAGTTCTACAATTATTCACATTCAAAAATTCGTTTTTAAGAATATTTCTATAGTATGGTTTAGCAATTTTATAAATTGAATTAATCTGCTTCTAAAATAACTTTAGATATCAAAATTTCTAATTCTATCTTTGTGTTTTTATTTAAATTGGTTTAAATTAATTACTATTTTGAAAATAGAACAATCCATAAATAAATATTTAATTAAAATGGCATATTAATAGGTAATCCCATAATATTATGTTCAAATCAATAGGCTTGAGGGATAGTCTCTTTTAAATACATTTATTTCAAGCTTTCGGGCTCAACCGCCCTTCGAACAGGAAAAATTATTTTAGCTACTAAAGTTTTCAGATCCAATCAAAATTTAAATTTATATTTAGATTGGATCTGAAAACTTTAGTAGCTAAAATAATTTTTCCTGTCGAAGGGCGGTTGAGCCCGAAAGCTTGAAATAAATGTATTTAAAAGAGACTTATCCCTCAAGCCTATTGATTTGAACATAAAATGGCATATATTGGATCAAAATATCATTTATTTTACCAATATATAAGTTGGCTGAACGCCAACCTTTATCAAGGTGTTATAACATATAACATAAAGGGTGGCGTTCAGCCAACTGAAATATTGGTAAAATAAATGATATTTTGATCCAATATATGGCTTTTTAATTAAAGATTAATTACTATATGTTGAAAAGAGTTAACTTTAATTTAAACTATTGCTATTGGGTTGTCTGTGTGATTTTCTTATTCTCTATTTGCCTCTAAGTAAACTGTCGTATTATTCTTATTGTTGTTATTGGAATTGCGTGTGATGTTCTTTTGATATGTATAATTAAGATTTGTATATTTTTAATTAGGTATAGTTAGCTGTGAGTTATACTCCTAGTTCTCCTCTTGAAGGAGACATGTTGGCCCAAGAGCTAGAAAATAAAAGGAATTAAAGAAACCTAGTTCTGGATTGCTTGTTGAGTTTATTGAATTATATGTGAATTTCCAGTTGGTCTCGAGGACCACGCCATCACCATCTTCTCGGCGGCGAAGTACGCAATCTACGTATTCTTCGTAGATCGCGAAATACGTGGTGTCGCTGGAGACCCGCTGGTGATTCTCCACCAAACTCTGCAGCGGTGGCAGAGGCGCCATATTCATTGTACATAGTGTATATAATACATATTATCTTTATTGAATTGTAAAGGCAGGGATGAATATTTATTATAAATCATAGTAATATGATGACTATTTCGTCGAAAAATATTGATTTTTTTTTGCTTATCCCTAGTACACATGGTACAGGCCATAATCATAGTGGTGTCGGAAAAGAAGGAGTTCGAGTCAGCCAATGGAAGGCCGACGGAGGGAGCTACGGGGATGCAGCGGCTTAAATGAGGAAAAACGAAAAATAATAAGAACTTGTAAGCAACTAATTTCGAACGGGACGATTTGACCTGATTCCCCGTTTCTAATAGTGTAAATACATTTAAATATATAATTCATTAAATAATCCTTTACACTATTTTCTTAATTGATAATAAATATAAAGTTCCCTCCTGTTTTCGTCGTATATTTTAATGTATGGAACGCTTCACGATTTTGCGTGTCATCCTTGCGCAGGGGCCATGCTAATCTTCTCTGTATCGTTCCTATTGTAGTAGTTGTACCGCCGAACAAGCGTGTACGTATATTTTAAATGTAGTACAAGCAGCGACAACTCAACTTTGAACCTTCCACCCCGCCGACCAAGAATAGAGGTGAGTGACTCCCTCTACAGAACTGTCGTCACAACACAAAGTGGCGGTTGTGAAATCACAATAGTGGGTAGAAGTTGGCGACTGCTTTTACTGTAAGTACATCACATGTCTACACACGTGAAAAGCAGTTCGACTTTTGCACTTACAAATGTTCCAGAGCCCCGTTTAGTTACTTGCACTCGCTGGTGGAGTTGAACTTTTGCAAGAATTGGGGGCCATTGGAAGCATTTTTTATCAGAAAAAAAGTTCCCAATGCGAGAATTGAACACGAGACATAGTGGTTGAAAACTAAGGGTTTAGATCATCCTTCCACCAACCCCCTAAATATTGATTATTTTCAGAAAGTGTTAATTAATTAATTAAGAGTTAGTCAGATATTTAAAACTATTTATCCAGATTTCTCTAATATTACAGTAAAATATAACTCTCCAAGACACCTCATTGTTTACGCGTCGTTTGCTATCGGCTGTTATGTTTCATAATAAAGACAAATTTTCAAATTTGTTTTCGTATATTTTATTTATCTATTTGGTATATTTTTTACTAGCCGAATGACCCGGGCAACGCCCGGATTTTACCCGATTAAATGCTTTTATTCAAATACTATTCGTTACAATTATAAATTGGCGCCGTGGATGTCCTTCTTGTATAATATATAAATGAGTTTTAAAAATTGAAAAAAAAAAAATGCATCGGCCGGGAATCGAACCCGGGCCGCCCGCGTGGCAGGCGAACATTCTACCACTGAACCACCGATGGTTATGAGAAATGGCCATATCTGGGTATTTATTCCATTCACAAATCAAACGGTGACAGAATTGATTAAGAAAGAATTTATTATGACGCTGATAACTGTATATATTAATATTAGGAACAATATATATGGAGGACTTTTTATTTTTATTGTTATGAATAAAGGGTTTTTTGTAATTTGTTATTTATTTTCATAGTTTTCTTTACACACTTCATTTATTATAAAAAATAGTACACAAGTGAAATTGTACTAGGTTCAGGTTTATGAAGAAATAATATAGGCATTTCTCTTCCCTCCTTATCGTGGAACTTTTAGTTTCTGATGGCTTACGCCATCTATCGGAATAAATATCAACTATTCGTTGTTTTTTTTTAAATATTATTCCAGAATTGACAAAATACTTTTTTTTGTTAATCAGGGAGGCTTTTCTATTTATTTATCATTTTTTTACTATTTTTATAATATTTTTATCGCTCAATAAGCTTGTAAGACAACCGTGGCTCACCTGAAGCACTCGACCTGCTGTTGTGCTTCATAACAAAATACCTCGTAAAAGATGGACGATTGGTCCATCGAAATATTGGATTAATAAATAATCTTATTACAATCCAAAATAAGCCTTATTTTTTAAATATTTTTATGGTTTACTATGAGAATATTGAACTGAAATTTCTAGTGTTTTCGATTTGTTTAACATGGTTTTTATTGAGGGTTCTCAATATAGATTGCTGTCTCTCTTTACCTTGCGAGACAACCTAGTGTCCAGCTACTTGACCAGCTCGGTAACTCCAAGGAAGAGGCTCTAAGGACCACTATCAACCGTCCAAAGACCTATCCAGAAGTCATTTTTATTGAAAAACACGCTCAATTTATACATTAAAGAAATGTACATACTAATTTATACATTAAAAGAAATTTACATACTTTTTCTCTTAGTTTTTGAGTTACAAATATATTTGTATAAAAATAAAGTTGACTATTCTAGTAGTCGTAACAGTTATGTTCATGTTAAGTTAGGTTCATGTAGGAATAAGGTAGGGCATTCAGTCACCAAAATAAAACTTAAATCACGCGTTTGAAATGTATTTTAGCGATAAACAATACAGAGATACATATACAAATAAGAGGTAATTTTTGTCCCTAATGTTTTGTGCTTGTTATTAAAGTTTAAAACACATTTAAACTTTATATATTTTATTCAATGAAGATCAAAATTACATAAACATCACAATTAATTATATATCATAACTACATAAAATTATTTCTTGAAAAAAAGACACCTCGGCCAGTATAAATCTTTTTATTACCTCGACGTTTCGACAAAAAGCTTTTGTCCTCGTCAGAAACAAATAAATAATAGCCCTTAGAGCCTTAGACTGATTTTTAACGCCTTGCTATATGTTTTAATTTTTATTTGCTCCTGACGAGGACAAAAGCTTTTTGTCGAAACGTCGAGGTAATAAAAAGATTTATACTGGCCGAGGTGTCTTTTTTCAAGAAATATGAATGCCGGCCAGGCAGCCTCTATCTTCACGATACATAATGTTGTGTTGTTTATCTTTTATAAACTACAACTTATATATTTATTATTTAATTATAATTATTTATTTATCACACACATTTAAATTTAGTAAAGATTAATTATCTATTTACAAAACACAGTCAGTGTATTGTTCTTAATTCCATTTTCTTCAATTCACATCACTTATATATTTCACACTATTCTACATATTCCTCCCTTGTTTAGTTAGTATCTAATCATGTCCTTAAATCTAGAAGGAACATGTATTTGTCTTCCACTTCTAGTGATGACAGTCTTGTTTTCATTCTCATTAGGTGATTCATTTGGGTATAAACAGTCCATATCAGATATAGCAATCTGCTCTTCTGGTACAATATCTTCTAAGGTTGCTTCTTGTTCTGGTAGATACCTTCAAGTCCTATGAATGTTGTATCACTTCCTGTATCAATAGTCATTGTTATTTCCTTTCCATCTATATAGATACTTTCTTTGTTATCAGAGCCTAAAAAGAAAGTGTATTCATCTGAGTCTTCATTATTTTCTGAAATATTTTGAATATTTCTTTTCTTTCCTTCAATATTTTTATATTTATTTTTATTTCTACAAACTCTATTAAGATGACCCATCTTGTTACAAAATGTGCATTTCATATTTCTAGCTCCACATTTATATGGAGGATGTGTAGTTAAGCCACATCTATAGCATTCTTCCAAATTAGGTGCACGTACCTTGGAGGTGCTTCCTTTTTGATGGTACACATTATGAGCTTTTGGTCCTTTAACAGTTGATTCATTAGCTGCTTGGAAATTATTTTTATAGTTTACTCTATTTATTGAGGTCATATCTTCATTTGTCAATACTCTAAATTCTTCTTTGGCTGTTTCAAACATTCTTGATATCTCAATTGTTCTTTGAAGATTCAAATTATCTTGTTGCAACAACTTTTCTTTTAATTGCCTATTATAGCATTTTTCTATTATCTGATCTCTGATCATGTCTTCTTCTAAATTTCCAAATTCACAGGATTTGACTAATTCTCTTAGGGCAATGACATATGAATCAATATTTTCATCTGTATTTTGTTTTCTTTGCCTAAATTTAAATCGTTCTGATACAATATTTTTTTGTGGTGTGAAATATTTAGTTAAAGCTTCTTTTGCTTTTTCATACGTATCTTTTTCTTCTGGCAAATTAAAGAAAATTCTTTGGACTTGTGGTCCAAGGCAATGCAAAAGTGTTGCCCTTTTAACGTCATCTTTCTTAGTTGAAACACCGCTTGCTAATTCATAAATTAAATATGAATTCATCCAATGTTTGTACTCGGAATACAAATCTGTAGCATTAAGGTTCAACGGTAATGGAGACGTCAAATTATTTGCCATCTTCTGTTACGCTTATTTAATTATTATTATTTTTTTTTTAATCCTCGTCGCCAAATATGTTGTGTTGTTTATCTTTTATAAACTACAACTTATATATTTATTATTTAATTATAATTATTTATTTATCACACACATTTAAATTTAGTAAAGATTAATTATCTATTTACAAAACACAGTCAGTGTATTGTTCTTAATTCCATTTTCTTCAATTCACATCACTTATATATTTCACACTATTCTACACATAACATTAAGCCATCTATTTTCAGTTTTGTTTTCGTCACCAGTCCAATATTTTTATTTTCACAGACTAAATAATGAGAAAAATTTATAAATGAAAAATTTGCAAAACAAATAAACAACTATTATATACATCACCTAATTAAAAGTTTTTTTTTTTTAAATAAAGACTTTATAATGAAAGAGAGAATTAGGTTACTGGTGGAAATAAAAGAGCAGAATGTTTTTTTTTAATTATAGAAAAATATAAAGTGCCATTTATATATTAAGAAAGGAGCACATGTGCTTTACAGAAGGCAGAGCGCCATCTGGTGGAACAGAAATCAACTAAACATTGATTTAGCCTGTTCCCTGATATTTGGCCAACCCAATTTCTTGATAAATCAAGAAAAGCCATCCACGAACGCGTTTCGCGCTTTTGGCGCTCGTCAGCGTGGAGTAGGCTGAACCATTGCGACCAAAAAAAGATTTTTTGATCCCAATCGCTTCCCGAAAAACCAAGAGAAATCAACTAAAAATTGTGCTCATATGTGCTCCTGGTCAGGATATGCCATTTTTAATATTGATTTCAACACCTGATCTTTTTATCTATTATTTTTTTCTTTCGTTTTTTAATGTGCTAAGCGCATTCACGCAAGTTTGGCCTTAAATACCCATTTCTTGGTTTTTCGGGAAGCCATTGGGATCAAAAAATCTTTTTTGGTCGCAATGGTTCAGCCTACTCCACGCTGACGAGCGCCATAAAGCGCGAAACGCGTTCGTGGATGGCTTTTCTTGATTTATCAAGAAATTGGGTTGGCCAAATATCAGGGAACAGGCTAAATCAATGAATAGTTGATTTCTGTTCCACCAGATGGCGCTCTGCCTTCTGTAAAGCACATGTGCTCCTGATCAGGATATGCCATTTTTAATATTGATTTCAACACCTGATCTTTTATCTTTTATTTTTTCTTTCGTTTTTTAATATTAAGAAAGGAAACATTTTATGCAGTAAATTTTCTTTTAAACATAAAACAAACTTCTACTGTCCTTACTGCGATTAAAAATATATTTAAAGGCTTTGCTCAATCAGTGGTGAACCTTCCAAGAAATTTCGCCAATTTAATCTACCAGACCGCTTATTTAGAGCTCTAATACTGTATTGGATCATTCTACTTATATATGCTACACTGAGGGGTGGAATCTTGTATTTAGGCAAACTATGTACATAAGCTTTTAGGACAGTAGAATTACCTTTAAATATTTGCTTCGAGCAATGTTCTTCGGCAGACAATGAGAACATGGCCAGTTAGGCATAAATTAATTACACTGTAAAATTTGAAACTAATGAATTTTTTAAATATTTTTTTTTTACATTTATATATAAAAAGGCATACCTGGATCTGTGAAAGAAAAACATATTTTTCAAAATATTTCCAGGGATTGCTGCCTCTTTATCAATTTATTGCACAATAAATATAAGCTTTAGCGTTAGATTTGACGGAAGAGGGATGTGAGATTTCTTTTGATATTTTAAATATATACACTAATAGACAAAACTTAAGGAAGTAGAAAGTCTTTGATGTCACAGGACGTCTATTATTTTTTATTGAGACAGAGGCAATTTTGTTCACACTTGGTTATCTTGTGTGTCTTCACATAATAAAGGTCACTGTAATATCTTTCAATGCTATTGTCTGAATCCCGATATACATGCTAAATGATACAACTTCCTTAAGTTTTGTCCATGAGTGTATTTATAAAACTATATGATCAAAACGTGACACGCAACACACAATAAAAAATCAAAGAAATGTTTAATATTGTCGCGGAGATAAATAAAGCAAGGGCAAAATTGGGGATAATTAATTTATTATAAAGGGTATTTGCCTTTTAGTTCTCCAATAAAATTATTTACAAGAGGTATTTAAGGGAGAGAGAGAGATGATAAAAAAAAAACAACTTTTCCCCAGGTAAAGATAATAATAATGAGCGGCGTCAGCCACCGTCCCGTTTTCCTTATTTGCAGATCAGCTTCTGAGAACCCCTCACACCTGTGGTCCCCCCCCCGGGTTCAGGGATGATTGACAGGTGTCCCATCTGGATGGAGCTTCTTGACAATATATATATAAAGATTTTAATATTTTCCTATATATGGTAATTTCCTCATATATCTAGAATTGATTTTTTCATAAACTTTTATTGATATTTCTGCCTGTTGAGAGATATTAAATGAATACATATTATCAAAATCCACACAACCTCGATGTACGGAATTTTATCCCCGAATATTCACGAAAAGCGAAACTAAACTCAGTACCAGCCACACTTTAAACTTATAACAAGGTAAATTGCCCGCGAAATCTATGGAGGAGGAACCCAAACATTGTTTCCAATTTTAGAATAAAAAACTATCGAAAAATCGCTGAATTTATTTTTCGCTTCCCTATTGTTTCGGTCTATAAACAAAAATTTAATAACGAATGTGCGTAAAAAACATGGGAGGCAGTTTATAGACACGTTTTGGTTTTAATAAAAAAATAGTTCATTTTGAGAGAAAAATAACAGCTATATTCTCTCATTAACATACTAGTTTATACATATACCTTTATGTAATATAATATGTTTAAATATATTTGACCATCGACCAATATTATTGTTTTTTATAAATATGTGAAATACATCTAAATTTACATTCCAAAGGATGAATTCACAACCCAGCTCAGCCGAGTAACTAATTGGGTTCATTTTCAACAAGATCTAATCTCCACCACGCCCCCCAGACTCCCCTTGAAAACTGAAGTAGACATTGATTCAGCAGTTGGAATTTTAAACGAAAAAATTAATAATAGCTACTCGAAAAACACCATAGTTTCATCTTCCAAATTAATAAAGAACCCAAAAACCAAAGCCTTAATAAGGGAGAAAAATAAAGCTAGGAAAAGATGGCAATCAACCTGGGATCCAGCTCATAGAGCTACTTACCTCAATCTTCAAGGAAAGGTAAATCAAGCCCTTGAAGCAGAGAAATCTGAAAATTGGAATAGTTTTTTAAGCAAACTTGAATCGAGCCCAACAGACTTCTGGAAAAAAACAAAACCCATTAGGAAAAAAACTGACAAAATCACTAGTTTAAACGCAAATGGAAAAACCTTGCTGACCGACAAAGAAATTGGAAATGATCTTTCAGAACATTTTTCCAAACACTTTTCCAAGGCGGAGGATGAGGTTCCGTCGTACCTAACAGATAACACTTGCCATCATCCCCAAGAGAATATACTATCAATGACAACGCCAAATGAAGTCAAGGAAGTGATTAAAAACCTAGGTAATCACAAAGCTCCAGGCCACGACAATATTACGCCGCAAATGACTAAAAACCTCCCCATCAAATGGATAGTTTTCCTCGCCGGGATCTTCAATGCTGCATTACACCTGTGCTACTTCCCGAAGACATGGAAACATGCCATTATCATAACCATTCCAAAAAAATCACCTGTCAAATCACCTGAAGATCTCAGACCAATCAGCCTTCTCTCTACCATCGGTAAGGTATACGAGAGAATCGTTCTTCGCAGATTGCAGTCATACATGGATTCTATTAACTTTATCATTCCTCAACAATTTGGATTCAGAAAAGGACACTCCACAACCCACCAGCTAATCACAGTAATAGACTACATCCAAATAAGAAAGTCCCACAAGGAGGCAGTAGGTGCTGTTTTTCTAGACTTTACCAAAGCCTTTGATAGAGTATGGCACGATGGCTTGATAGCAAAAATAACAAAAAAATCAATTTCCAAAGGATTTTATCAAATTCTTGAAAAACTATCTCCAGGACAGAACCTTTTCAATTAAGCAAGGGAATTATATAACCACGGCAAAACCAACCCAGATTGGAGTCCCTCAAGGCTCTATCCTTGGACCCTACCTATTCAACATCTACATCAACGATTTCCCTCCCCATCCAAAATGTCAAATAAAACTTTTCGCAGATGACGCAGCAATTTTATCAAACTCCAAATCAATAGGAATAATAACTACACATCTCCAAAATTACATAAACAGTATAACCAAATGGTGCAATGATTGGAAATTAGACATCAACCCCAAAAAAGTCTCAGGCAATAATTTTTCCTCCACTAGACAATAAAAAATTCAAGCCACAATCCATCCTGAAGGTAAACCAGAGCCCTATTAACTGGACTGACAGCGTTAAATATCTTGGAGTTACCTTAGACTCCAAGTTGAAATTCAACATACATGTCAAAAATATCATAAAGAAAGCAAAAATCGCCAAAATAACATTATCAAGCCTGTTCAACTATAGAAGCAAATTGACTACAAAACAAAAGTTTACTCTATACAGAAGTTGTATCCTCCCGATAGTAACATACGCACTCCCAGTTTGGTGCAAATATATTACAGCCACAGACAAAAATAGGATAAACGCATTCATGAGAATCTGCCTTCGGACAAGTATAGGAGCTCCATTCAACCTATCAAACAAGATACTGAAGGAGGACTTGAACCAACCCGATCTAGAAGATATGTACCAAACTTCCGTTAAGAAATTATACTTTCAAATGCAAAACTCAATTATATATATGATACATTTTGAATGATAGAATGTAAATTTTATTTATTTTTTTTTTTTACTAAAGATTTAATTAAATGGTGTATGTAAATTTTTGTTTTGTTTAAAAAAGATTTGAAAAAAAAAATAAAGACGAGGATTATTGAGGTGGAGACAGCCACAAACGACTGCTTAATTGTCATTTCCACACATTGAACTTTGGAAAAATTACAATACGACAAAGTAGTCGACAGGATTCGAACTTGTTCGCGGAAATTTTATTTAATCTCAGGGCATGGGAAAGAGGAAGGCAAGCCCAAAAATTACTTCATCTATTAATAAGACTGATCTTAAAGAAAATTCGAATATGGAATATTATCCCAAAGATATGATACCAAGCTTTAACCCTGAAGAAGGGCTTAAATACTCGCAATGGCTGAAGGTTTTCAACCAACAGATCAAGCTCCGGAATATCAAACAAGAAGATGCTCTTTTCATGATACCTACTCTCTTTAAGGGCAATGCTCTTGAGATTTATGCCACAATTTGTGACGAAATTGACACATTGGAAGATTTACATTCTAGGATGATGACATTCTTCCCAGAGTTTGAACGCGGCCTACATAAAAAGTTTTGGCAACTAACTAAGCAAGAGATGCAATCAGTTCGTAGTTATTATCTTGAAAAGATAAAAATTGGCACACAGCTACACATGCCAAAGGATTTAGTCTTGGAATCTCTTACATCTGGTGCCGGCCCACTCGAGAAGTTTCTGATTGCTTCCTCGCCACATTCCTTAGAGGACTGGCTTCGTATTGCCGAATCATTGGAGCACACAACTCAACAAAGGGACGGAAGATGGAATAATGGACGGAGGAACAACTTTGCTGGAGGAAATCGCCCCAACATGGCCTCGCGGTGGCGATCTATCACGCCGCAGCATGGAGATGTCAACGCCGGCCAACTCCACGAACCTGGCCATCCTGGGACTTCATCCATCGGCCTACAAAGTGCGTCGAACCCCGGTAATCAAGACCAAGTGGGATATTGACGGTGCCCGGGGATCAGAGCGGATGTGGGGACAGCAGACTCATGGTTCCTGGGTATGTTTATGATTCTGTTTGATTCAGGTAGTGAGATTAATATCTTACCTACTCATTTTTTGGCCAAGAATTTTTCAAATAACATAAATATTTCTAGTTACGATAAAATAAGTACTGTATCTAATAATGTTAACATAAAAGGCCAGATTTGTTTGAATATAAAAATTGGAATTATAACTAAAAATATTTTGTTTTATATTATTGATAATCTAAATTTGAACTTTTTGATAATGTCCACAAAGTACCTAAAATATTTTAAACTGAAGATTGATTTTGATAAAAATGTTATTATGCAAAATGATGGTGTTTTATCTAATTTTGATTATATTTTTTCTAAAGAAGAACTTGATGCCTTACAATATGATAATTCTAAAAATTATTTAAGTCTTGTTAGGTCTAAATATTGCAACAAACATAATTATTGTTTAAAACTATCAGGGAAATGTAATCGTATAAAAAATGTACATGCCATAGGTAAAACTATAAATCAATCTAACATATATTTTCCTTCTTGTTTTAAATCGAGACCTATTTATCAACCAAACTTCCGACCTTTGCCTTTACCAAACTCAGAAGATAGTTATATACATAATGACGTCAGACTGGGAAATAATTTCCATGTTTTGATGAATGACTATGATGATATTTTTGGTGAAAATAAGTATAATGTTAGACCTTTAAAGGTAGATCCCCCGAGACTAACACTCAGAGATAAGACTCCTGTTTGTCTCAGACCTTATAGACATAATCTAAAGGATAACGGAACAATTAAAGAACAAATTAGTCAGTTGTTGAAATATGGCATAATTAAGCCTGCTTCATCACCATACAGTTCACCAGTAACCCTAGCCCGTAAAAAAGGAGAAAGTGATAAGACTAGACTATGTATTGACTTTAGAAAATTAAATTCAAAATTAATGGGTGACAGTTTTCCAATTCCGTTAATTGAAGATATCATCCAGAAGGTTCAAGGGTCGAGAGTATTCTCATGTCTTGACATTTTAAGTGCATACTGGACTGTTTCCTTGCATGAAAAGGATCAATACATGACATGTTTTACCACCACAGAAGGTTCCTATCAATGGTGTAGACTACCATTTGGTCTACGTACAGCTCCCGCCATCTTTAATAGGATACTTAGTTCAATATTACAAAAATATGACCTTAAAAATGTAATTTCTTATTTTGATGATATATTGGTTTTTTCAAACGATACGCAATCCCATTTGGAACATCTTAAGGAAATATTTGAAATTCTACAAAAAGAGGTTATCCAACTTAGGAAGGAAAAGTGTTTATTTTTTATGAAAAAGATAAATTATTTAGGTTATGAAATTTTTGGAGACCAAATGTCTCCCTCGGGCATTAATGTTGATATAATTAAATCATTGCCACCTCCTCGTAATGTTAGGTGCTTAAGATCATTTTTAGGAAGCGTTACACATTATGCTAAGTTTATAAATCATTTTAATAAATTAAGAGCTCCCTTAAATAATCTTTTGAAAAAAGATATAAAATTTACATGGACTGACGAATGCCAAAAAAGTTTTGAGGCTCTTAAAGAAGCATTAGTTTCGAAACCAATCCTCCAAATTTATAATCCGTTATTAACTACGCATATCTTTTGTGATGCTAGTACTGCAGGTTTAGGAGGCGTGCTCAAACAGGAGTATCCTGATGGCACAATGAGACCCATAGCGTTTTATAGTAGGGCCTTAAGGGGGGCAGAATCCAAATATACCATTACAGAGCTGGAATTATTAGCAATAATAGAAACGTGCAAGAGATACCATCCCTACCTTTCAGGTCAGCGGGTAATAGTTCACACTGATCATCAAGCACTAATTTGGTTAAATAATTTCAAACATACAAATGGTAGACTATTTCGATGGTCATTAAGATTATCAGAATATGATTTGGAATTCAAATATAATAAAGGATGTGAAAATTATGAAGCTGACATGTTGTCCCGCTTACCATATTCTTGCTTCCTATCCATACAAGATTTAAAAGAAGGACAAGAATCCTTAGCTAAGCCTTCATCTAAATTATATTTCAATAAAGACAATATCACTTATATTCGATTAAAAAATAAAGATAGAATAGTAGTACCACCATCCTTACAACAAGAATTGATAATTAAGGCTCATGAAAGTTTAGGACACCCAGGTATTAGTGCAATGGCTAGGGTAATATCAACACAATATTATTTTAAAGGTATGATAGGTAAAATAAAAAATTATATTTTGAAATGCAGGACCTGTCAATCTGTAAAGAAGCCGACTACACCCTCATATGGACTCATGGGTACTTTACCGCTAGCTGAGAAACCATTTGATGTAGTTGCTCTTGATAGTATTTTAGGCCTAGGAGAATATAATAGTACAAAAAATTGCCTTCATGTAGTAGTTGATCATCACTCTAGATACATTTGGGCTTTTCCTTCTAAGAGTACCTCGATAGCAACGTATATAAATATTATAAATCAGTTATTAAGTATAGGTAAGCCAAAGATTATTGTTACCGACAGACATCCCTCATTTGTCTCCAAAAGATTCAATAAGTTCATACAGGAAAAAGGCGTAAAACACGTTATGACATCCCCTTCTCATCCACAATGTAACGGGCTGGTAGAAAGGGCTAATGCCACTATCATTTCGAAGTTAAGACTCCACCATCAACAAAATCCCAGAATTCCATGGCACAAGCTATTACAAAAAGCATTAGAAGAATATAGGAATACTCCCCATTCAATAACTACAATTCCTCCCGTTTATTTACTTTCGGCATTAATCCATTTTATACCAGTGACCTAACAATAGCCTATCCCCCCATAGAAGAAGCTAGGAAAACCGCCAATGATAATACAAAAAAACTACATCTTAAATTAGTCAAAAGATATAATGAATCCCATAAAACACCCAATTTAAAAATAGGAGATAAGGTACTGTATAAGATCCCTTACCAATCAGGCCAAGGTAAACTTATGCCAGCTTTTTACCCAGAACCTTATACGATAATTGCCATACCTTCCCCCCAAACAATAGAAATAGATAAGCCATGTCAACCCGAAAATAAACGTACAACAATAGTTAATATTTCTAAAATAAGACTCTGGGAACCAGTATTTGAAGATACCGAGGAAAACCTACACACAATTTTTCCATTTCAAGAAGAGGACCTGGAACAATGCTTGGGCACTTAGCTTAACAGGCAAGTTTTTCCACTACAAACCCTAAATTTTGCATACTTCCATTCAGCAATAAAAGTTGCTATTGAATGGGATTATACCTATGTGTATGAGGGTATGTAAACATGTAGTGCTTGATATTTAGAAATTTTTTCCCCAGTTGTCTGCATTATGTTAGTTAGGTTTTGTAAGGCCACCTTTTCCTGTGAATTCCCCACCTAACAGGCCTTGGTCGCCTTTTGCCTCTAACAATATAATTACTTGTGTAATATAATTTTTGCATTTTTTTTTTCTTTTTTCTTTTTCTTCTCTCTTTTTCCCCTTCGAAATGTATCTCATCCTTTACCTTCCATCCCCTCCCAACCTCCGTTGAGGAAGAAAATTTAATACAAATTTTTCTTTTTTTTTGTGGGGGGTAGTGATACATTTTGAATGATAGAATGTAAATTTTATTTTATTTTATTTTTTTTACTAAAGATTTAATTAAATGGTGTATGTAAATTTTTGTTTTGTTTAAAAAAGATTTGAAAAAAAAAAAAAATAAAGACGAGGATTATTGAGGTGGAGACAGCCACAAACGACTGCTTAATTGTCATTTCCACACATTGAACTTTGGAAAAATTACAATACGACATATATATATATATATATATATATATATATATATATATATATATATAATCCAACCATACAAGATATTCTACAAAATAAAGGAGATATCAATCCCCGATTCCGACGACCCGGCCCTGACACTTAGTCAAGAGCTCATCGCCCAACAGCTGCCCTCCTGCAAGGCCTAGGGGGACCACTTCTACTCCACCAACTCGCCATGTGTAAATAGCCAGGACAAGGTGACTCGCGAGCTGTGCTCGAATGTAACACCTGTAAATTGAGACGAAATAATAAAAAAAAATTTACATTATTTGGCCCTCCTGCAAGGTCCGGGGGGACCACCTCTACTCCACCAACTCGCCATGTGTAAATAGCCAGGACAAGGTGACTCGCGAGCTGTGCTCGAATGTAATACCTATAAATTGAGACGAAATAAATAAATAAATAAAAATTTACATTATTAGTATGTTGCATTTTATTCACTTATGATAAATAAAATAAGTCTTCAATAAAAATATATCTTTCAACAATAATAAGTATAAACGAAACATATTACAACTTATAGGCAAAAATTAATGAAGTTGTACCTTTCAGCATGTATATCGGGATTGAGACAATAACTCTGAAATATATTTGATTCACAGTGACCTTTATTGAAGACACGAGATAACCAAATGTGAACAAAATAGCTTCTGTGAAAAAAATTAGTACAAATTTGATATTGTACTGAGATAAGATTCATAAATTAAGAAAAGAAAAAAAGACATCTCCTTATCGTGAAACTGAAAGTTGTTGATAGCTTGCACCATCTGTCATAATAAACATCAACTATTCATTGATTTTCCATTACTCCAGAATTGGCTAAATACTCATTCTTTTACCAAGCTTTTCTTGATTAATCAAGAATGGTTATTTGGCAAATTCATTTATTAACATTGCAGATTACAGTATTTCTGATAAAATTACCATTGTCTTCAGCAATTGTATCATGGTTTTTACTATAACTTTAGTTGTTTTATTTTTCGTTCTCTTAATTCGTTTTTTCGATAATGCTTCAAACCTATCATTTTTTTAAGTATAGTGTACTACAGGATCCTCCTTACTCAAGAAAATTATATAGTATTTCTAATTTTCTAAGTCACAAATTAGTTTTGTAAAATTTGTACACGCTTGGTCTCAGAACATCTTAATTAGAAAACATTTACTTCCTCAGTAAGTCCTTAAGGATTATTTTTTTTTTGATGGGCTTTCATGTATTATAGACGTTTCAATACAAAAATAACTTCGCGTTGTGTTGGGAATAAGTTACCATCTGACAACCCGGCGGATTTATCGGTAAGGTGATCTACATTATTATTATTTTTGTTTACCTTAGTCTGGCGGAAGTTCCGGCATAGCTTGATTGTTATAAGTTAAATAATATTGTCTTGTAAATAGTTAAATAAATAAAACTAAGCGATATAAATCCTTAAGGTAAGAGTATTTCCTTTTTTATAACAAGGCATAACACCATACACGCGTCTCTTCTATTCCCCTAATCAAAAATATTTTTCAGGCAAGCCCTTATTCAGGTAACTAAAACGTATAGACATGGTAATGGGGAGAGGTTATGTACTATTTTTAAAGAGAATTCTATATAAATATAGTACATAAAATATTTTATATAGTAATTTATAATACAAAATATAATGCGGCTTATGATTGTAGAACGACATTTGAAAATTATCCCGCGTGTGTTTCTTTGTGCTTATCCGGTAAGCGGAACACTGTGGGTTCGATTCCCATCCCTGGACACTTTATTTTTCCGTTTATCATTACTCTTCACAATTCATCCTTTCATACTTCATCCCTAATGTTAGAAATAATCGTTATTTCTCCTTAGAATAAATTTCTATTTTTCGTTCAAAAGAAACACATGCGGGATAATTTTAAAATGTCGTTCTACAAAATAGTTTATGTACCATATTTATACATAGATAGTTCTTTTAAAATACTATATAAGCTTTCTCCATTGCCTTGTTTATACGTTTTAGCTGAAGAATGGCTTGCCCGAAGCTTCCTTTAATCAAGTGAATAAAGAAGGAATTATGGCGTTATATGATTTTTGTATATGTCGAAATCCGCAATTATGTAATAAGTCAACGATTAATAAAATTCCAGATTCTGGGATAATTAAAAATCAACAAATAGTTTAAATTTATTCCGAAAGATGGCGAAAACGTTAGCAACTTTTATTTGCAGGATCAGGAGATGCCTTTTCTCTCTTTTTTTTTTTTTGCTCAACTCAAGTAAGGGTTATGATAAACATGGTGGATAGAAGTAGGCGACTGCTTTTACTGTAAGTACACCACATATCTATACATGTGAAAAGCAGTTTGACTTTGCATTTACAAATTTGTAAGAGCCCTGTATTTTTCTTAATTTATCGATGACTCTAAGTTTTACTGTAAGTGCACCAAATGTCTACATATGTGAAAAGTAGTTTGACTTTGCACTTACAAATGTGCAAGAGCCCCGTATTTTTCTTAATTTATCGATGATTCTAAGTTTTACTGTAAGTGCACCACATATCTACACATGTGAAAAGCAGTTTGACTTTGCATTTACAAATTTGTAAGAGCCCTGTATTTTTCTTAATTTATCGATGAATAAGTTTTACTGTAAGTGTACCACATATCTACACATGTGAAAAGCAGTTTGACTTTGCACTTACAAATGTGCAAGAGCCCCGTATTTTTCTTAATTTATCGATGGCTCTAAGTTTTACTGTAAGTGCACACATGTCAAAAGTAGTTTGACTTTGCACTTACAAATGTGCAAGAGCCCCGTATTTTTCTTAATTTATCGATGGCTCTAAGTTTTACTGTAAGTGCACACATGTGAAAAGCAGTTTGACTTTGCACTTACAAATGTGCAAGAGCCCCGTATTTTTCTTAATTTATCGATGGCTCTAAGTTTTACTGTAAGTGCACACATGTGAAAAGCAGTTTGACTTTGCACTTACAAATGTGCAAGAGCCCCGTATTTTTCTTAATTTATCGATGACTCTAAGTTTTACTCTAAGTGCGCCAAATATCTACACATGTGAAAAGCAGTTTGACTTTGCACTTACAAATTTGTAAGAGCCCCGTATTTTTCTTAATTTATCGATGACTCTAAGTTTTACTGTAAATGCACCACATATCTACACATGTGAAATTCAGTTCGACTTTGCACTTACAAATGTGCAAGAGCCCTGTATTTTTTCTTAATTTATCGATGGCTCTAAGTTTTACTGAGAGTGCACCACATATCTACACATGTGAAAAGCAGTTCGACTTTGCACTTACAAATTTGTAAGAGCCACGTATTTTTCTTAATTTATCGATGACTCTAAGTTATGAGGCTATCACCTCAGTGAATTGTATCAATAAACAATCTATCTCTATATACAAATCAGTGGTTGAGCTATTTGTAAAGAATTTACCTTAATCTTTCTGTCAGACTATGGTAACACGGCATCGATTGCTGCTAATTTCTCCACTAATTACCTAATTAATTAACCATTGATTGCTTTTTGACTTTGAATGACGCATGGTTGACGAGACGTAAGGCAATTGCCTCAAATTTTCAAACTCTTTCCTCAGTATGTCATACTGAGTATGGACTTATTTATATTCATGATAAAATTGTGAAAATGTTTTTAAATTACAAATATTTTCTCACAATGAGTATCTTTTTATTGAAAAAAAACGCTAGCTTTCAAGTGTTAATCGCTCTTCAACGGGCTTACTATAATATCGACTTCATCCTACCAGAAATATTTACAAAAACAAACGCGCACAGCGTGGATATTTATAACTGAAAATTTTTAATTGGTTTGTAATATAAAAATTTCATGGAATATGTCTATTTTCATTTTTAGGGCATCCAGAACCTATAAAATTGATCTGTTGATTTTTTCTGAGATATCTAAGGTATTGTGATGGTAAATCTATCTTCCTGTTTATGCTGTTATATTCATTGGAAACGAGAGATTCCAAGAGTAACCGTTGACATTTGTTCTTAATGTTTTTGTAGTGACATTTCGTTTCAATTATATTAAATTATTTTTATATTATATTTATATACTAGCCGAGTGACCCGGGCAACGCCCCGGGTTTACCCTAAGTAAGTATAGATAGTGGCTTGAAATTGAAATAGGTATATTTTAATTTATTAGAAGCAGCATTTCAAGAAAGGTTAAATAAAATTATTCCTAAGCACAGTATATACATTTGTGCACATCTGGTGGAAATTATCATTTATAGACGAATGACCCGGCTTCGCCCGGGAATTCCCCCCGAGTGCAATTTCCTTCATACTGAAAGAACATTGCTAATAAATAGTATTAGAGCCATAGAATAGCAACACCGAAGTAATACATAGTTCAAATAGTTGGCAGATTTTCCACCCAACCTCCGAGGTACCCGCCCCAGCGTGTTAACTCTTATATATAGTGGTGCATCCTCTGTAGGTCTATTACACTCTTTGGGTAAAAAAGGGATAAGGATTGAAATTGCTTGAGAAGAGTGACCGTGATTGACCAAGCCTAGCCAGCAGCCTGTAATATAATGTTTTCAGACCCCAGTCAAACATTCGTAGATGTTTTTCTGAAAAATAATAATAAAAAAAAAACTAATATTAATATAAATCATAATAATCTGCAACTGTCCTTGAATATTCTAATTCTAGAGATTTTACCTTTCAAATATATACAAATACAATAGTCATATGATTACATATGATTTTTTTAAAAGATTAACAAAACAAAGGCCATTACAACAATTAAAAAACATAAGCCCATTATTTATATACAGTAATAAAAGTTTGTAAATATTGGCAAATCTGCATTGGTTACTAACTGTAACTTTGTAAAATGTAGTGCCCTATCAGCATGTCAGAAAAATAATAATAATACTAAAAAAAACTAATGCCAAAATAGCCATGTTAATATTTTAGGCTGATAAAAACCAATGGGTATATGGATTATAGACAAACACATGTTTTGGCTGTTAAATGAGACAGTAATTAATAGTAAATTTGCACTACTGTATTTTCTGCATATTGACTATTGTTTGTTTAATTTTAAGAATTATCATATTGACTGTAAATAAAAAAAAACAAAGGCCAGAACAAAAATTAATAAATGTAATGTTTTTTTTTAATTGCATTGTGTGAACGTACCTTAACTTAGCAATATAAATTTTAGACAAACACATGTTTTGGCTGTTAAATGAGACAGTAAATCATATTAAATTTTCACTACTGTATTTTTTGCTTATTGACTATTGTTTGTTTAATTTTAAGAATTATCATATTAACTGTAAAAAAAAAACAAAGGCCAGAACAAAAATTAATAAAAAAAGTAAGAAAGGCATTGTTTACATACAGTAAAGCTAATTCTGTAATGTTTTTTTTAAATTGCATTGTGTGAACGTACCTTAACTTAGCAATATAAATTTTAGACAAACACATGTTTTGGCTGTTAAATGAGACAGTAAATCATTAAATTTTCACTACTGTATTTTTTGCTTATTGACTATTGTTTGTTTAATTTTAAGAATTAGCAATATAAATTTTAGACAAACACATGTTTTGGCTGTTAAATGAGACACTAATGCATATTAAATTTTCACTACTGTATTTTTCGCATATTGACTATTATTTGTTTAATTTTAAGAATTATCATATTGACTGTAAAAAAAAAAAACACAAAGGCCAGAACAAAAATGAATAAAAAATAAGAAAGCCATTGTTTACATACAGTAACGCTAATTTTGTAAAGTTTTTTTTTTTAATTGTGTGAAACTTACCTTAACTTAGTAATATAAATTTCTCTCTCAATACTTTTGAAAAAAAAAAGTGACACTCGTATAAAAAGATATTTTAAAAAAAGTAAGCAAGCAACTTGAAAAGAAATGCAGAACGCTCATTGGTCGCTTAATTGGCCTCGTGTTGTTACTTTCCGTCGTATTTACTCCGCGTAAGCCTCGTATTTACTCCGCGTAAAAAAAAGTTCTTCAAATGAAAAAAAGAAATAGCCAAAAATACTAAGCAAATTGTAGCCAAATATTTTCCTCAGGTTTATAAAAAGCGACATGCAAAATTTGGTACCAATTGGTTCAGTAGTTTTTGAGTTTATCGCGAAACAGACAGACAGACAGGAATAGACTTTTATATATATAGAGATATACTTTTATAGAAAGAATTATGAAAATAAGATACCACTCAAAAACAACAAAAAAAAAAGAGACTAAAATAGCATTAAAAAAATTATTCATGACAACACAGAAGAATACACAAAATTTGAAGTTTTATTTTCTGGAACCAAAAAATAAATATTTCTTCCTGAGCCAACTCTAGAGCAGTCAACATACAATTGCCCATGCGAGAAACAGGGTTGCTCCAAGTCAATGCCAGCAATTTTGAGGGACTGACCTTGAGCCTTGTTAATCGACATGGCAAAAGAAACTCGAATGGGGAACTGCAATCTTTTAAAATGCAAAGGAGAATGTTTATCATCATGAATCAGAGGAATCCGGGGAATAAAAACCTCTTCAAATATATACGTATATAGAAAGAATTATGAAAATAATATACCACTCAAACAACAACAACAAAAAAAGACTAAAATAGCATAAAAAAAAATTATTCATGACAACACAGAAGAATACACAAAATTTGAAGTCTTATTTTCTGGAGCCAAAACTTAAAGATTTCTTCCTGAGCCAACTCTAGAGCAGGCAACATACAATTGCCCATGCGAGAAACAGGGTTGCCCCAAGTCAATGCCAGCAATTTTGAGGGAGTGACCTTGAGCCTTGTTAATCGACATGGCAAAAGAAACGCGAATGGGGAACTGCAATCTTTTAAAATGCAAAGGAGAATGTTTATCATCATGAATCAGAGGAATCCGGGGAATAAAAACCTCTTCATTTTGAAAACAACCAGTTAAAATGGTTGCCTCTACCACATGAGGCCACAATCTTTTAACACAGAGACGGGTACCATTGCAAAGGCGGGGTGCATCAATATTTTGTCATTAAATATATACGTATATAGAAAGAATTATGAAAATAATATACCACTCAAAGAAAAAAAAAAGACTAAAATAGCATTAAAAAAAATTTATTCATGACAACACAGAAGAATACACAAAATTTGAAGTTTTATTTTCTGGAACCAAAAAATAAATATTTCTTCCTGAGCCAACTCTAGAGCAGTCAACATACAATTGCCCATGCGAGAAACAGGGTTGCTCCAAGTCAATGCCAGCAATTTTGAGGGACTGACCTTGAGCCTTGTTAATCGACATGGCAAAAGAAACTCGAATGGGGAACTGCAATCTTTTAAAATGCAAAGGAGAATGTTTATCATCATGAATCAGAGGAATCCGGGGAATAAAAACCTCTTCAAATATATACGTATATAGAAAGAATTATGAAAATAATATACCACTCAAACAACAACAAAAAAAAAAGACTAAAATAGCATAAAAAAAAAATTATTCATGACAACACAGAAGAATACACAAAATTTGAAGTCTTATTTTCTGGAGCCAAAACTTAAAGATTTCTTCCTGAGCCAACTCTAGAGCAGGCAACATACAATTGCCCATGCGAGAAACAGGGTTGCCCCAAGTCAATGCCAGCAATTTTGAGGGAGTGACCTTGAGCCTTGTTAATCGACATGGCAAAAGAAACGCGAATGGGGAACTGCAATCTTTTAAAATGCAAAGGAGAATGTTTATCATCATGAATCAGAGGAATCCGGGGAATAAAAACCTCTTCATTTTGAAAACAACCAGTTAAAATGGTTGCCTCTACCACATGAGGCCACAATCTTTTAACACAGAGACGGGTACCATTGCAAAGGCGGGGTGCATCAATATTTTGTCATTAAATATATACGTATATAGAAAGAATTATGAAAATAATATACCACTCAAAGAAAAAAAAAGACTAAAATAGCATTAAAAAAAATTTATTCATGACAACACAGAAGAATACACAAAATTTGAAGTCTTATTTTCTGGAGCCAAAACATAAAGATTTCTTCCTGAGCCAACTCTAGAGCAGGCAACATACAATTGCCCATGCGAGAAACAGGGTTGCTCCAAGTCAATGCCAGCAATTTTGAGGGACTGACCTTGAGCCTTGTTAATCGACATGGCAAAAGAAACGCGAATGGGGAACTGCAATCTTTTAAAATGCAAAGGAGAATGTTTATCATCATGAATCAGAGGAATCCGGGGAATAAAAACCTCTTCATTTTGAAAACAACCAGTTAAAATGGTTGCCTCTACCACATGAGGCCACAATCTTTTAACACAGAGACGGGTACCATTGCAAAGGCGGGGTGCATCAATATTTCTCAATAAAATAATGGGAACACCAACTCTAAGTTCTAAGTGATGTGGTGGCATCCCAGAAGGTTCTAAAGAATTTAAAAACTCTGTTGTATATTCCACGCAATCCTCAGCATCAATGGTGGAATCCACAGAAGTATATAAAATGCTTTGCCCTGGTATTTCTTTCAAAAGCTGAGCATTTATGGCATCAACTACACAATTCCTTGGAGCCAAAATTGCTCGCTCACAAAGCCAAGGATAGTAATTCGCCCTTCCCCGGTTAAACATCTCCCCAATGTTAGGAAAAACACTATTCTTTAGGCCAGAGAGGGAGTCACACACACACACACACACACAACAGTGTTAACCAATTCATTTGAAAAATTAACATTACCATCCGTATCATTAAGTTGGCCACTTCCAAGTTGAAGCAAAAATTGTGAAAATAACAGTGAGTTGGGATCTCCTGAATTGACAGTCCGCATATTTGTTGAAAGAGTAAGTCTTTCAACAAATGACCAAAGTGGGGATGCCTTTAAGCAAGCATGCAACTCATCTGCTATTGTACCTCTAGGGATAATGGGCAATATCTGCCTGAAGTCACCGGCCAACAACAACACTACACCTCCCATTGGTCTCTGATCCTGCCTACAATCTTTAAGTGTTATGTCAACTGCCTCTAAAGCATGCCTGTGTGCCATAGTACATTCATCCCAGACAATAAATTTGCATTGTCTAAGAACTTCACCCATTGCGGAATCAGCATTCAAATTACAAACTGGTACCTCATCCCTGGTCAAATCTAAGGGTAATATGAAAGTGGAATGAGCAGTTCTGCCACCATGCAACAGAGTGGCCGCAATACCAGAAGAAGCTGTAGAAAGAGCAATGTCCCCAGTACTTCGTACCTTTGTAAGAAGAAGATTGATCAGAAAAGTTTTTCCTGTGCCCCCCGGAGCATCAAGAAAGTACAATCCGCCAGCATTGGAATCAATTTTAGAAAGGATCCTATCGTAAGCCTCCTTTTGTTCAGGGACATTGGCAAGTTTCGGTTCATTCGAAGCCACAAATTGTAGTAACCTGCTGAGATCATACGATGTTTCTCTTAAAAGTTCATAACTGGTTCGGTGAGTAACATTGCGCTGTGGGGACCTCATGCCAAACTTTGTCAAATGGAAACCAGTCATTTGCAGAACTTTTTGTTCTAAAAGTATTAAAGCCTGATTTGACATTTCGGATGTCAGCTGTAAAAGACCGTCATTGGCTTGCTGTCTGGCAAGATTCAGAATATCTGCAGACATTGGTTCTTTAAATTGTGCCCAGATATCTTGAGGGTTGGTAGGGTGGCAGCAGGTAAGAATAATAGCAAAAGGTTCCCGGATTTTTAAAGGAGACTCACTTAGCACTGCTTCCTGAATACAATGATGCCATTGCTAGTCATTCTCAAGCAACCCCAAATGCAGACATGCCTCTTTATATGTTTGACAGAGCACACCATTGATTGTTCTGAGGGCTGCAAAAGAAGTCGGACCACGAACACTATGAAGCTGCATGCAAAGATAAAAACATTCCTCAAAATTTGGATGAACGGTGTAGACTCTGCCAATAGCATCAGAAGCAAAAGCAACTTGGTCAGCAATGCGAGTGCCTTGTTTTCGAGGCTGCCATGATTTAGAAGCAGACCAAATGTAGTAAACAGGAACTTCAACATAGAGAAGTGTTTTTGCAAAGTTATCGCGCTGGCAAAGGGCAAAAAATTCTGTCAACGTGGTCTTAGGTGGACGGTGAGCCTGTAGTGCAGCATTAGCAGAAGTAAAATATACACGCTGCCCATTTTCCAAGTGTACAGAGAGATGTTGAACCATTGGATGGCGTCTGTGAATAGGGAATCCCAGAATGCGCCAAACAGCTTCATTGCTACTAATATATCGACCATGTTGGTACTCTAGCACTTCATTAGACTCTGTTTGAGCACCACTAACTGCAAAAATTGATTGGTCTGAACCCTTGTATATGTATTTGCAGATATATTTTATAGCAGAGATTGAAGCACAGGACTCCACATTGATGTGAGCATCAAATAGTCTGCATAGAAGAGGCGAATATGGCACAACATACCTATTATCAATGGTAACATCAGTCATTCGCACAACCTGAACACCATTCTCAATGGTGAAAACTCTCACTCTTTTAACAAAAGAAAAGCCACCTTCCTCAGGCCTGCGACGTCTGTACAATGGGTAGCCATCCCTATCTGTCTGCGTTTCAGCCAAGAGTAGCCGTGGATATTTCTTTTGGCATCTACCCCGTTCCATGCAGCCAGGATTAGGATACCTATGTCCACATGGCCCATGAATCATATTTTTGGTTACAGTCCGAAACAGTGAAGCATCAACCTCCGCATTGGGGATTTCAGCACAAATGATCAAATCAATCTGGTTTGGGCGAATCTTTTCTTTAAGCCACAATAAAATATGCGCATGTGGTAGCCCTCGCTTTTGCCATTCAATGGTATAACACCAACATTGGGGCTTGCCAAAAACATCACCCTTGGTGATCAAATCTATAAGCTTGGTAACTTTCAATTGAAAAATGCGAGCAACCAAGTCATGCCGAACAAATGCACCTTGGGTGGGGAACTGCATTAGTTTTATCTCAGGCCACTCAGGATTGCATGTAAATGTAATAAAAAGGTCTGGGCGACCATATTTACGGACGTAAGCCATGCAATCCTGGGCATACTCATGCATGTGCCTTGGACTGCCCACAAAGGAAGAAAGAAGAATAACTTGTCTTCCAATAAGGGCATGACTCCTGTCAGTGCGAATAGCATCTAACAGATTGATGTATTCGGTTGCACGAAGTTGAGCTTGATGCGCTGAGATGTAATGCAGCCTTTCAGATTTCACCTTGGCATAAATGTCGGCCAGAATTTGATGGGTCAAATCTCCAAAAGCCAGTAACCAATTTGTTATGCCAGGATTACGGCTACGAATCATTAGCAGTGAAGCATAAAAATCCATGCAAGAAACCGTCTTGTGCGCCGAAGGAACCCCATTAATCAGCTGAGGGATATGGAAATGATAACCATCTTGACCATTCCAAAAAACCAATGGGTATTGCAGGGCGTCATAAGACCTGTGAAACTCGTTAATCCTCTGCACACCACTGCCTCTTTTGGAAAGAACAATGTCACGTCTGTCACAGTTTTCCTGCACAATAACAATGGCAACCTCATTAATGGTTGGAGCATTGAATGTGCGAGGATGGTGTCCAGGCGGTGCTTTGTCAGCCTTAATGACCAACTTGTAATCAGGAGAAGGCATTTTTTCAATGGAAGCTTTGAACAAATGGACATAAGGATTATGTTGATGCAACATATCTTGCAAAATGCTAACAATGTGGGGCTTAGTGATGGGAAAGTTTCTATGGCGGGTGGCAACCTCTGCACTACTATCTCCGATGAAGAAAACCTGAAGGAATGCTGGCTGTAGTTGGCGGCTATCAGAGTTGAGTGGTGGCAAAACAGAGCCAATTCTATGATAGACCTGGCCTTGGACCTTAAACGTTGGCATGTAACCTGGCAACACAACACGACTACCACACCCAAAAGATGTCATTTGGAAGGCATTGTTATAGTGACGGATATGTCGCATGAACTCAGCCGAGTGAGGAGAAGACCCATCGAGCAGAGTTCTGAGAGCTTCTGGGGGTTCAGGTAAATCAGGAATTCTGACCTTACCTGCAGAACAGCACATTCGAGGCCGCTCACCATTGTACTTAAAGGCAGTACAATGTTGAATTGTTTTTCCATATGACCAATATGAAGAAAAGTAAATTGTTCATAATTCAGGGCCGGATTGCAATGGAAAGCAGCATTGAGCATATCAGCCCAAGTGCTAGCTCGTTGCCTGAAACACCGCAACTGGTCAGCCTCCTGTCGTGTTTGGGACTGCTGGGGAGTCTCTGATGCGCGCTGAACTCTGTGGCGCAGCCGGTCACTTTGGAGGCGGGCTTGAGACTGTTGGGGATTCTCTGATGCGCGTTGAACTCTGCGGCGCAGCCGGTCACTTTGGAGGCGGGCTTGAGACTGTTGGGGATTCTCTGATGCGCGTTGAACTCTGTGGCGCAGCCGGTCACTTTGGAGACGGGCTTGAGACTGTTGGGGATTCTCTGATGCGCGTTGAACTCTGTGGTGCAGCCGGTCACTTTGGAGACGGGCTTGAGACTGTTGGGGATTCTCTGATGCGCGTTGAACTCTGTGGCGCAGCCGGTCACTTTGGAGACGGGCTTGAGACTGTTGGGGATTCTCTGATGCGCGTTGAACTCTGTGGCGCAGCCGGTCACTTTGGAGACGGGCTTGAGACTGTTGGGGATTCTCTGATGCGCGTTGAACTCTGTGGCGCAGCCGGTCACTTTGGAGACGGGCTTGAGACTGTTGGGGATTCTCTGATGCGCGTTGAACTCTGTGGTGCAGCCGGTCACTCTGGAGACGGGCTTGAGACTGTTGGGGATTCTCCAATGTGCGGCTACTTTGGCCTCTAGCAGCTCGGGCAGCCATGCGTCGAGCTGCAGGTGTACTTACTCCAATTGCAGATCTTTTGCGAGGCATATCAAATGGGATGATTCAATTTGAAAATATGTCCTAAAAAAACAGAAATAGCACAATCAGTACCAAAAATATTTTTGTATATATATTTTAAAAAAAGCTTATAAGGAAAACAGTGCAGACCCAAAACATATGATTTTTTTAAAAGAATAACAAAACAAAGGCCATTACAACAATTAAAAAACATAAGCCCATTGTTTATATACAGTAATAAAAGTTTGTAAATATTGGCAAATCTGCATTGGTTACTAACCGTAACTTTGTAAAATGTAGTGCCCTATCAACATGTCAGAAAAATAATAATAATACTAAAAAAAAACTAATGCCAAAATAGCCATGTTAATATTTTAGGCTGATAAAAACCAATGGGTATATGGATTATAGACAAACACATGTTTTGGCTGTTAAATGAGACAGTAATTAATAGTAAATTTGCACTACTCTATTTTCTGCATATTGACTATTGTTTGTTTAATTTTAAGAATTATCATATTGACTGTAAATAAAAAAAAACAAAGGCCAGAACAAAAATTAATAAATGTAATGTTTTTTTTTAATTGCATTGTGTGAACGTACCTTAACTTAGCAATATAAATTTTAGACAAACACATGTTTTGGCTGTTAAATGAGACAGTAAATCATATTAAATTTTCACTACTGTATTTTTTGCTTATTGACTATTGTTTGTTTAATTTTAAGAATTATCATATTGACTGTAAAAAAAAAAAAACAAAGGCCAGAACAAAAATTAATAAAAAAAGTAAGAAAGGCATTGTTTACATACAGTAAAGCTAATTCTGTAATGTTTTTTTTTAATTGCATTGTGTGAACGTACCTTAACTTGGCAATATAAATTTTAGACAAACACATGTTTTGGCTGTTAAATGAGACAGTAAATCATATTAAATTTTCACTACTGTATTTTTTGCTTATTGACTATTGTTTGTTTAATTTTAAGAATTTGCAATATAAATTTTAGACAAACACATGTTTTGGCTGTTAAATGAGACACTAATGCTTATTAAATTTTCACTACTGTATTTTTCGCATATTGACTATTGTTTGTTTAATTTTAAGAATTATCATATTGACTGTAAAAAAAAAACACAAAGGCCAGAACAAAAATGAATAAAAAATAAGAAAGCCATTGTTTACATACAGTAACGCTGATTTTGTAAAGTTTTTTTTTTTAATTGTGTGAAACTTACCTTAACTTAGTAATATAAATTTCTCTCTCAATACTTTTGAAAAAAAAAGTGACACTCGTATAAAAAGATATTTTAAAAAAAGTAAGCAAGCAACTTGAAAAGAAATGCAGAACGCTCATTGGTCGCTTAATTGGCCTCGTGTTGTTACTTTCCGTCGTATTTACTCCGCGTAAGCCTCGTATTTACTCCGCGTAAAAAAAAGTTTTTCAAATGAAAAAAAGAAATAGCCAAAAATACTAAGCAAATTGTAGCCAAAAATGTTCCTCAGGTTTATAAAAAGCGACATGCAAAATTTGGTACCAATTGGTTCAGTAGTTTTTGAGTTTATCGCGAAACAGACAGACAGACAGGAATTGATTTTTATATATATAGAGATTAGCAGAGAGAATTATCATAGATTTAACTATTTTTGTAAATATATTTATGATTATTTTTCTAACCTGAAAGAGGTTCAGGTTCCTAATATATATTGTTTTTTCTCTTTTTATTTTGAATAATTTTTCTTGTATAATATGTTTATAACTGTTTCTGTTTAAAAACAATGTAAATAGACGCAATTATCCCTAGACAGGATATCGCGTTTTGTGTGTTGAAATTAAAGAAATTGACTTATTTAAAGATTTTTTGTATCAATCCATTCATAATGCTAATTACACAATTCGCACTATTTTTCCAAACGGAATTCCTACACAGTTCCATCCAAATTTTATAGTCACTCAATTTGTCATATCACACGGAAAATTCTAGAAATACTTACATAAAAGAGGTCTATCAGAAACACCGAATTGTTTCTGCGGAGAAACTGAACAAACTGCTTTTCACCTTATCTATGACTGTCTGAACTTTACAGAAGTGAGACATCGATTGTTCCCTGATTTAAATGATCTAACTCTTTTACCTCAGCCACTTTGTCTATATAGGTTTTATGAACTCTGTAGAATAATACATGGAAATTTGTAAATATTTAATTCTAAGTTCTAATTTGTTTGTTTCCTATGTAATAGGCGAAAATATTTCAATATCGCGCCTGGTTGATTAATAAATAAATAAAAAATTGTATTTATATTTTTTAAAAGACTTTCTTCGATTAATGAACAAAAGAAGAGAAGATTTATATGAAAAGAATTTTGAATATCTTCATCTAACAAATTTCAAACAATTTCAAGAAAGTAAAAGAAATGAGAGATAAATAAAGGCAAATATGAAAATTCGAAATTATTATTGACCCGTATGATTCTTTTGAAAATTAAACAATTTCTACTACCTTACTGCAATGGAAAAGTTAATGGGAGGGCCTGGCTCATCAGTGGTGAACCCTCCCAACGGTTTCGCCAGTTTAATCTATCATAACGCTGTTATATTGAATTTTTTATCTTCCTTTTATAGTGATACTGATGCTAGACTCCTGAAATGGGTATTTTAGATGAACTATGGACATAAACTTTGAGGACAGTAGAATTACATACAATTATAAATATATAATATGCTTTGAGCAATCGCTCTTCCAGAAACATCAAATTAAGTCTTTTATTAGAACAATTATATTATGATACATTATTTTTCCATCGCAGTAAGGACAGTAGACATTTTTTAATTTTTAAAAGAATCATACGCGTCTATAATAGTTTCGAATTTTCATAACAGATGGAGCGCTAATGCATCATAATATAATTGTTCTAATAAAAGACACAAATTGATGTTTGCGGAAGAGCGATTGCTCGAAGCATATTATATATTTATGATTGTATGTAATTCTGCTGCCCTTAAAGCTTATGTCCATAGTTCTTCTAAAATACCCATTCCAAGAGTCTAGCCTCAGTATCACTATAAAAGAAAGATCGAAAAATACAATATAGAGCCTTAAAATGCTTACCTGTTAGCATGTAGAAGGCGGAATAAATTGTTACCGAAAAATGCAATATAACAGCGGTATGGCAGATTAAAATGACGAAACCGCTGGGAGGGTTCACCACTGATAAGTCAGGCCCTCGCATTAATTTTTGCATTGCAGTAAGGGCAGTAGAAATTGTTTTATTTTTAAAAGAATCATACGCGTCTATAATAGTTTCGAATTTTCTTAATAGATTACGCGCTAATGCATCATAAAGGCAAATATATTTAAAATTAATAAACTAATAAATGTTAGAGAAACCCTAAATATTAAAGATTCCCAAGTAGAAATTAAACCTTTAATGGAAGATCAAAATAATTCTAGTTGAAACCTTATATAGTATTAACAAAATATAATGTTTCAAACAAAATTATATCTAAATGTAGTTTCGAAAAATGTTAATAAAGTTTTTTTTTTAATTTGGTACAAATATTATGTAATAGGAGTCCCAATTGAATGGTTTGGAAAATGGAGTAAATTTTTATTTAAAATGAAATCAAACACTTCTAGATAAAATGTTGTTTTAAGAATTTATTGTATACCAAATAATAAGAAAATTTGGAAATAAAATCCTTACTGATTGCTAACGATGTGAAAGATAAAATTTCTGAAGATTATTTGTTTGGTTGGAAGTTGATTTAGAGAAAAATACAGTCACATCAACTAATAGTTTAACTCCAACGTTTCATTTATTTCATGTCATTCTCTTCAGGGGAACTTATATACATGTACTGACAAAATTTACTATTTACGGGCTCCGCTGGCTCGGCTGATAGTACCCTGTAAGGGCTCCTAATCCAGGAATACAGGATGAGCAGCGTTTGTACTCCATGTTAGGAGCGGCTGCACATGGCGTCTGTTCCTCATGTCAGAGGCAGCCATTTATTTTGGAGCTAAGTCGGCCTGCCACTGAATAGTGCTCCCAGTCTTAATGACAAAGGCAGACGCACTTTACTTCATCCAGTGTGGAGATAAGAAAGAATAAGAAGACTATTTACGGGATAACACACAAAGTTTCAAATTACTAGATCTTATATTAATAATAACTAACACACAGAAAAGCGTACAACGCATACAACAACAACGATAAAAAGGAGCAAAAAAAATCACGATTTGCTATATAAAAACAAAACAGTACTTATCCTTTATTGTAGCGTTGGTAGGGATCCGATCGAGATCACACAGGTATGCGAGGAGATCACCAGACACGGATAAAGCACGCAGAGAACACTTTAAACGTCTCCACACAAATATCCACCACACTCCTTCTCGCAATACCATAGCCCCCCTCTTATATACATACATGGCCATATCCGTCCAATGAGAAGACGGAAGAGATTGGTTCACTAACAAACGAAAACAAAATTTTTCCCATTAAAACCTGAGATAAAAGTGCAAATATTTGTCAATATAATTTGACAGTACGATTCATGTATTCCAGAAAATCGTTTATGTATATTGTTGCACCAAGTTGCAGCTTTGCAGGGTCGTCGACCTTGGTTTCTTCTTTCTTGGTGTTATACACGTTTCCCGAGCGGGTTTCCATATTAAAAGCAAAAGTAAATAAAAAATAAATTACCTTCCAAATTTATTGTGTTTATTTATTCGTTGTCTTCCTCGTAGGCCGTGATCCGCAGTCTTTCTCTAAGTCCTCTCTCGCTCCAATAACCAATCAAGATATGTACAATAAATATTACACAAATGGAATGAAACTATAAGAAGGAATGATGCTAATCTAAATATTCTGTTTTAAATAAATATTAAGTATCATAGAATATTTTGAATAAATGTAGGGCGCATTAAAATTGATGTAGCAATATAAGTAGAACCAGGATTCAACCATTCCCCTGAAGAGAATGACATGAGATTACTGAAATGTCGGGAGTTGAACTATAGGTTTATGTGAGTGTGTTTTTCTTTGGATAGAATTTTATTCAAACAATTTCAAATTTCTATATAGACAAAGGTCGCCTCTCCCGTCAAAATAGACGTCAAAACTAGACGCCATCTATTGACCGTCACCGCAAACTAGCGGCCTCAGGTCGGTGACAAAGCCACAACACCAGCTTTGGCAAACTGAAAAGCGTCCACCTAGAGATCATGGTTTCGGGCTAATGGCCCTCGTCAGTCTAGAGCGGACTTTATTCCATGAGATCCACACGGGATCTAATGGAATCTTGACAATCTGCCAAAGAGGTGTTTAGCTGGCAAGGTGGCTGGGCCAAATTTATGGCTAAAATATAGATGGAAATTTTGTCGGGAGGATATTGATCTAAAGAGAAAAGGGTCGCCTCTCCCGTCAAAATAGACGTCAAAACTAGACGCCACCTAGAGACCATGGTTTCGGGCTAATGGCCCTCGTCAGTTTGCCAAAGCTGGTGTTGTGGCTTTGTCACCGACCCGAGACCGCTAGTTTGCGGTGACGGTCAATAGATGGCGTCTAGTTTTAACGTCTATTTTGACGGGAGAGGCGACCTTTGTCTCTTTAGATTAATATCCTCCCGGCAAAATTTCCATCTATATAGAAAGATATAGATGGATTAAAAATGATTTATTTACTGATGACTCTATTGGTAACAGGTTCAACACCTTTATGAAGATACAAGAGATAGACTAACACATATTCCTTTTTTTCTATCATTAGAAGAATTAGAAAAATAAATAGCTTATTGCCTCTTTCATACGTTTATAAATGTTATCGTTCTGCTATTAGATTTATTGGTTTAAAATGATCATTTTTGATTCTATATGTTTTTTTTTATCCATATAAATACGATTTCGTGTGTGTGTTTGGTGTGTGTGTGTGTGTGTGACAATTTGACAATTAAAAAAACTTTATTGGCACCTCAGTCAAAATTGACACATTTTACCCATTCAAACGAGAAAATAACGCAAAAATAAGATAATAGTTTGAAAAGGCGAGAGAGAGATATATTTATAACCCAGGTTCCTGGAGCACAGAACACCAACTACCCGGGTAGTCCAGCTCACCAGTATGGACTAGTGCTAAGCGCTTTTACTCGCGCCCTGTTTTTATTACTGAGTTGAACCAGTTGACCAGAAATTCCAATGCTGAGGTTGAGTCTGAGAGGCTGGCCATAGATCTAGGATTGAGGTGGGTCAGTCCAAGCAGGATAGCTGTTTGCATCCTATGTCTTAGAAATGCTGGACAGCTGAAGAGAAGATGACCGACGGTCTGTGGCTTTTCTGAACAGTGGATTCAGGTAGGGTCTGTTTCAGGATGCACACGTGTAATGTCTGTCAGTATATGGCGCGTGAGGATGGTGGTGGGGGTCTCTCCATGGCGCAATTTTGGTAAAATTTTGAGGAGATGGCTTGGAGTGGAAGCAAATCTCCTGAGGGATCTGGTCGAATGGTCTTGGGAATATAATACAGTCCTTACGTGTTAGGTTTCGAGCATGAGTTCGAGGCAGGGTGGAGTATGAGTGTGGTAGGACAGAAGTAGCAGCAATATTTGCTCTACTATCTGCTAGTCCATTGCCATCGATTCCAGTGTGTCCGGGTACCCAACACAGCCTGAAAATGAGAGGAAATATTTACAAATATATATTTAAGCGACGGAGTCTTCCACACCGCACGGCTGATGTTGGATGGT